>JADRCH010000009.1:12121776-12158572 GCA_019843965.1 Rhynchomys soricoides | reverse complement strand
AATTGCTATTGTTACACTGAGGGCCATTTGCTAAGGGTGGAATGCAGGTCCTTGCTCATGCAGAATCAACCATTATGCCACTGAGCTATCTTCCTAATCTAAGTAGGATATTATAAAGGTGTTTATATTTGAGTTACCTGCCATCATGAATAGATTCCATCCCTGGAGGAGTGAATAAGTGACCTGTGGAATGAGTTCTGCTCTCCTCTACCTCTCACATGGTCTTGCTTGCTCATCTACCATGCTTGTAAAACACAAAGCTCTTGAATTTCCCATGCTTTCCAACAGTGACCTACTGAGGTTACTGATGCAGCTTTTGGTCTTCTGTTACAACAACAAAAAATGGTCTAAGACAGCCATACACTAGAAACTTAGATCTTCTCAAAATGGTTTTGCTTTTTTTTTTTTTTTCAGAGAAAAATGTGCATTCACTGTTGAGTTCTATATTATGAACTCCCTGTTCAAGATCAAGAAAGTGACTTCCCAATGTGGTTTCCTCTCTGAGAAGTAGGTTGATCAATAGCATGTCACACATAATTTATTCTTCTACTAGTTTAAAATGTGATATAAGAACCACTTCTTTCATATAAGCAATCCTTCCTTAAATACTAAAAATTTTCTGTCACAGTGTTTTTTAAGCTAGTATAAAAAAGGAAAACATTTTCCCCAAATTACTTTGCAAACCTAATAGGAAGTAAACACTAATCTTCATTACGTGGCAGAAGTTATTTAAGCTCCTTACCTCTCAGAATAACAATGATTTGAATTTGACTTTAATGTAGAAAACAACTACAGTGCATTTTTCATTTGGAATGAATGTAGTTTAAATGAGGTTTAATTTTAGAAAATAGTTATCAGGTACCTTCTGTTGAGAACTCCTGCTGTTTGGATGGGATTTTATTTCAGAAAATCTGCAGTTACAAATTCCATTTTCTTCAGAATGCAGTCATGTGAGTGAGGTTTTTGAGCAGAACACTTGCTGTTACCTTCCATTCACAGCCATGCTTTCTGAATGTGTTTTCAATTAGAAAATCTCAATAGTTTATTTTAAAATCTAAATCCTGATTCGATTTTTAACCTTTGAATTATATAGCCATTTTGAACCCAGTCCCCACTGTTCTTGATGCTGGAAGTCACCCAAATGGGGCAAATCCTTTTCAGAAAAGAATTTTTAATAAAATCTATGTTTCAAAAATGCAGTGCCAAAAGAACAGATGGTGTACTCAATAGACAGGGTAATGTTTCTCTGGAAATTCAACCACAATATCCAGCACACACCATAAACAATTCCATCTGTAAGCACTTGTAGCTGTATTGGAAAAAGAAATGAAGCAAGTAAAGAAAATGTGTATTGCAGTCACTCAGAATGCAGAAAGGGGTTCACAAGGAGCTACCAAGTGAAAGAAAGAATGAAAGATAATAATGAGATGTCACCTGAGTAGCATCCTCTAATGGGGACAATTGAAAAAGCACAAGGATTTACAACAGAAAATCCATGCCACTTTCAATTTGTTGTAATTCCTTCTTCATCTAGTTCAAATAAGCCCCATTTCCGAAAAATCTCTAGTAATCATCATATTGACACTTCATCTAGACTGAGCACTAATGAGCCAAAATTTCCTTGCAATAATTTTTACCGGAGAGCTCACTCTGTCACAGCCCATCAAAGAAAAAGTGCCAGGCACACTTTCAATCAAAGAACATTTTTCTCCAGCACAAAATTCAGTTCTCAAGTACAGGGGTTATTTGTTCCTAAATATTTTTTCCCTACTCCATTTCCATTGCCTACATGACTTGTAATGGAACACAGTAGAAATAAAAATGTCTCCTTCGCTCAAATTTTGTATCTTTCTTTATCTTTTCCTTAATATGATTATTTAATTTCAGCAAAACCTTCAAGGAGCAGTCCACTGATGACAGCCAGGTATATTTCTAATTTAAAGCGAATTATAATATCATATATTCTATACTTTAGTCAATGAGGAGAAAATGTGGGAAAGCTGGTAAGACCAACAGGAATTTCTAGCAAGGAACTGCCTAGAGGCATCTAAGAAAGCCGATTTCCTTTCGACTGCACGTCCCCATCTATATTATCCTGTTGTCATTTTGTTGGTGGTGGTGGTCATATTTCATTAGAAAATTAATGTCATACAATTATTTTATGATAATTGATAGTTCCTTCAGTGCTCAAATGATAACTGCATACTATGTTATAATTAAATCATCCTTTTAAAATGAAGATCGCCACTTAATTGTTTAAATGATAGACATCTACACAAACAGAAAGTCATGAATGTCTGTGTCATCCACAAGTGCCCTCACATGAAAAAAAAATCCTATCACAAACATATACAGACACACATGCACACACACACACATACATACACACAAAAAACCCTTACATACTTACTCATACTCCTACTCACATGAACACTTACAGATTCAGACACACACACATATAGAGAAGTGGTGAACTGAGAGGGAGAGGAAGAGGAAGAGAGAAATTGCCATTTGCTAACATAACGTAACATTTTGAAATAAAAGAAATCAGTATTTTTCTGTCTCTAGGTGTTTTTGCTTCTCTTTTCTATTTCTCTGGTTCATGAAATTTCAATCACAGCTATTTTCAGCATTTTTAAAGAGAGATAATTGATTTGTCTTTTGTCTTTTGTTTCACTGAGTTCAGACGACATAGAATGGAATCAAGAAGAAAAATAATCATATAAGGATTATACCATATTTTAGAGAATATGAACTTTAGATTTACATATATGTGTGTGCTATATGTCTATGATAACATGTGTGAATACATCCATGCATATATATACATATATGTACACATATATGTATACATATATGAGTTTGAGTACATGTGTGTGTATTTTTCTTTCTTGCTATAAACTTTATCAGTAATGACTCCTGTCAAAGCATTTTACTAATGAACATTTCTTTATCCGAGTCTGGATGATTTAAGGAAGAATATACTAGACCTGTCATGTTCAAGAAATAGTCCCAAACAAGCACAACCACAAATCCTTTAAAAAGGTCATGGATGATGCAAGAGCCAATAGAAATAGGAGATTATGTTAAGCAGACGTTTTGTCCCTGAGACAAAATGTCTGACGGGGATGATTTAAAGGAGGGAAAATTTATTTCTTATTTTTTCTCATATTTTCAGAAGTTGTAGTTGAAGAACATGGTCGAACATAGCAGCTAACAATAAGGGAATAAAAGATACAGAAGAGGGAGGATGGGCAGATATGCTTACAGTACTGTGCTCTTTCAGGTCCAACCCCTCTTATCTATGCTGGGCTTTAGCCCATTGCATAATACAAGCCAAATTCAACAAGTTTTGACTCCTTTACTATGGAAACACTCTCAAAGACAAAGACAAAACATGACTCCCCTAAGAGCTTCTCACTTCACTTGACAATCAAAATTAACCTCTCAAAGACAGAGAGATAAACATGATTTTTTTCTTTTTTAGTTTTCATACTTTATTTAAATTTCAAATGTTTCCCCCTTTCCAGATCTCCGCTTTGGAACCTCCTAATTTCCTCCTCCCTCCCCCTGCCACTATGGGGGTAATCTCCTACCTACCCACTCACCCACTCTAGTCTTCCCTCCTTGGCATTCTCCTATACTGGGGGATCTAACACCCTCAGGCCCAAGGGCCTCTCCTCCCCCTGAAGGCTAACAAGACCCTCCTCTGGAGCATATGTGGACAGAACCATGGGTCCCTCCATGTGTATTCTTTGGTTGGTGAATCAGTCTCCAGTAATATCGGAGGGGGTGGGGGGGAGGATGAGGCCAGTTGCCACTGTTGCTGCCTCCCTGGGGCTGCAAACTCCCTCAGCTCCTTTAGTCCCTTCTCTAAGGCCTCCATCTGGGACCTCATACTCAGCCTTAATGTTGCTGTGAAGTGATTCTTGGATATTTCGAATTTTGGGGCTAATAACCACTTAAGAGTGAATATATACCATGTTTATGCTTTTGTGACTGCATTACCTCGCTCAGGATGATATTTTCAAGTTCCATACACTTGCCTAAGAATTTCATGAAGTCATTGTTTTTAACAGCTGAGTAGTATTCCATTGTGTAAATGTACCACATTTTCTGTATCCATTCCTCTGTTGAGGGACATCTGGGTTGTTTCCAGCTTCTGGCTATTATAAATACGGCTGCTATGAACATAGTGGAACATGTGTCTTTACTACATATTCTAGCATCTTGTTGATATATGCCCAGCAGTGGAATAGCTGGGTCCTCAGGTAGTATTATGTTCATTTTTCTGAGGATCCACCAAACTGATTTCCAGAGAGGTTGTATCAGCTTGCATTCCCACCAGCAATGGAGGAGTGTTCCTCTTTCTCCACATTCTCGCCAACATCTGCTGTCACCTGAGTTTTTGATCTTAGCCATTCTGACTGGTGTGAGGTGAAATCTCACGGTTGTTTTCATTTGCATTTCCCTGATGACTAAAGATGTTGAACGTTTATTTAGGTGCTTCTGGTCCATTCGAGTTTCCTCAGTTGAGAATTTTCTGTTTAGCTCTCTTCCCCATTTTTTGATAGAATTATTTGGATCTCTGGAGTCTAGCTTTTGAGTTCTTTGTATACATTGGATATTAGCCCTCTATCGAATGTGCGATTGGTAACGATCTTTTCCCAATCTGTAGGTTTCCATTTTGTCCTATTAACAATGTCCTTTGCCTTAAAGAAGCTTTGTAATTTTATGAGGTCCCATCTGTCGATTCTTGATCTTAGAGCACAAGCCATTGATGTTCTGTTCAGGAACTTTCCCCCTGTGCCCATGTGTTCAAGACTTTTTCCCATTTTCTCTTCTATTAGATTCAGTGTATCGGGTTTTATGTGGAGGTCCTTGATCCACTTGGACTTGAGCTTTGTACAGGGAGATAGGAATGGATCAATTCGCAATCTTCTACATGTAGAAGGCCAGTTGAACAGCACCATTTGTTGAAGATGCTGTCTTTATTCCACTGTATTGTTTTAGCACCTTTGTCAAAGATCAAGTGACCATAAGTGTGTGGATTCATTTCTGGGTCTTCAATTCTATTCCATTAATCAACATGCCTGTCACTGTACCAATACCATGCAGTTTTTTTCACTACTGCTGTGTAATATAGCTTGAAGTCACAGAGGCTCATTGCCCTAGAAGTCCTTTTATTGTTGAGAATAGTTTTTGCTATCCTGGGTTTTTTATTATTCCATATGAATTTGAGAATTGGTCTTTCTAAGTCTAAGAAGAATTGAGTTGGGATTTTGATGGGGATTGCATTGACTCTGTAGATTGCTTTCGTCAGGATGGCCATTTAAACTATATTAATCCTGCCGATCCATGAGCATGGGAGATCTTTCCATCTTCTGAGGTCTTCTTCAATTTCTTTCTTAAGAGACTTGAAGTTCTTGTCATACAGATCTTTCCCTTGTTTGGTTAGAGTCACACCAAGATATTTTATATTGTTTGTGACAATTGTGAACGGTGTTATTTCCCTGATTTCTTTCTCAGCCTGTTTATCCTTCGAATATAGGAAGGCTATTGATTTTCTTGACTTAATTTTGTTTCCAGACAATTTGTTGCAGTTATTTATCAGCTGTAGCAGATCTCTGGTGGAGTATTTCAGGTCACTTAAATATACCATCATATCATCTGCAAATAGTGATATTTTGATTTCTTCCTTTCCAATTATTATCCCTTTGACCTCCTTTTGTTGTTAGATTGCTTTAGCTAGAATTTCAAGTACTATATTAAATAGATAGGGAGAGAGAGGGCAGCCTTGTCTAGTCCCTGATTTTAGTGGGATTGTTTCGATTTCTCTCCATTTAGTTTGATGTTGGCCGCTGGTTTACTGTATATTGCTTTTACTATGTTTAGGTATGGTCCTTGAATTCCTGATCTTTCCAAGACTTTTATCGTGAAGTGATGTTGAATTTTATCAAATGCTTTTTCAGCATCTAATGAAATGACCATGTGGTTCTTTTCTTTGAGTTTGTTTTTGTAGTGGATTTCCCTGATGGATTTCCGGGTATTGAACCATCCCTGCATCCCTGGGATGAAGCTTACTTGATCATGGTGAATGATCGTTTTGATGTATTCTTGAATTTGGTTTGCAAGAATTTTATTGAGTATTTTTGCATAGAAATTTATAAGGGAAATTGTTCTAAGGTGTTCTTTTTTTATTTAGTCTTTGTGGGGTTTTGGTATCAGTGTAACTGTGGCCTCATAGAATGAATTGGATAGTGTTCCTTCCGTTTCTATTTTGTGGAATAGATTGAAGAGTATTGGTATTAGGTCTTCTTTGAAGGTCTGATAGAATTCTGCACTGAACCCATCTGGTCCTGGGTTTTTTTTTTTTTTTATTTATTTTTTTTGGTTTGGAGTCTTTTAATGACTGCTTCTATTTCTTTAGGGGTTATGGGACTGTTTAGATGGCTTATCTGATCCTGATTTAACTTTGGTAATTGGTATCTATTTAGAAATTTGTCCATTTGCTCTAGATTTTCCAATTTTGTTGTGCATAGGCTTTTGTAGTAGGATCTGATAATATTTTTAATTTCCTCAGAGTCTGTTGTTATATCTCCATTTTCATTTCTAATTTTGTTAATTTGCATACTGTCTTTGTGCCCTCTGGTTAGTCTGGCTAAGGGTTTATCTATCTTGTTGATTTTCTCAAAGAACCAGCTCCTGGTTTTGTTGATTTTTTGTATAGTTCTTTTAGTTTCCATTTGGTTGATTTCAGCCCTTCTTTTGACTATTTCCTGCTTTCTACTGCTCTTGGGTGTATTACCTTCTTTCTGTTCTAGAATTTTCAGGTGTGCTGTTAAGCTACTAGTATATGCTCTCTCCAGTTTCTTTTTGGAGGCACTCAGAGCTATGAGTTTTCCTCTTAACACTGCTTTCATTGTGTCCCATAGGTTTGGGTAAATTGTACTTTCATTTTCACTAAATTCTAGGAAGTCTTTAATTTCTTTCGTTATTTCTTCCTTGACCAAGTTATCATTGAGTAGAGCATTGTTCAGCTTCCAGGTGTATGTGGGCTTTCTATTGTTGTTGCCATTGAAGACCAGCCTATTTCATAGTGATCTGATAGGAGGCATGGGATTATTTCAATCTTCTTATATCTGTTGATGTTTTCTTTGTGGCCAATTATATGATCAATTTTGGAAAAGATACCATGAGGTGCTAAGAAGAAGGTATATTCTTTTGATGTAGGATGAAATGTTCTATAGATATCTGTTAAAACCATTGTTTCATAGCATCTGTTAGTTTCACTCTGTCTCTATTTAGTTTATGTTTCCAAGATCTGTCCATTGTTGATAGTGGGGTGTTGAAGTCTCCCACTATTATTTCTTTTATGAATGTGGGAGCTCTCGCATTCAGGGCATAGATGTTCAGAATTGAGAATTCTTCTTGGTAGATTTTTCCTTTGATATGTATGAAGTGTCCTTCCTCATCCTTTTTGATGACTTTTGGTTGAAAGTCAATTTTATCCAATATTAGAATGGCTAATCCAGTCTGTTTCTCGGGGCATTTGCCTGGAAAATTGTTTTCTAGCCCTTTACTCTGAGGTAGTGTTTGTCTTTAACACGGAGGTGCGTTTCCTGGATGCAGCAAAATGCTGGGTCCTATTTATGGATCCAGTCTGTCAGTCTATGTCTTTTTATTGGGGAATTGAGACCATTGATGTTAAGAGATATTAAAGAATAGTGATTGTTGTTTCCTGTTATTTTTGATGTTGTTTATATGTTTGTGTGGCTACCTTCTTTTGAGTTTGTTGAAAGATTACTTTCTTGAGTTTTCTTGATTGTAGTTTCCCTCCTTGAGTTGGTGTTTTCCATGTATTATTCTTTGTAAGGCTGGGTTCGTGGAAACATACTGTGTAAATTTGGATTTGTCATAGAATATTTTGGTTTCATCATCTATGAATATTGAGAGTTTTGCTGGGTATAACAGCCTGGGCTGGCATTTGTGTTCTCTTAGAGTCTGTATGAGATCTGCCCAGGATCTTCTAGCTTTCATAGTCTCTGATGAGAAGTCTGGTGTAATTCTGATAGGCCTGCCTTTATATGTTACTTGCCCTTTTTCCCTTACTGCTTTTAATATTCTTTCCTTATTTTGTGTACTTGGTGTTTTGAGTATAATGTGAGGGGGGAATTTCTTTTCTGGTCCAGTCTATTTGGCGTTCTGTAGGCTTCTTGTATGTTTACATTCACCTCTTTCTTTAGGTTAGTTTAGTTGACTTCTATAATTTTGTTGAAAATATTTACTGGTCCTTTAAGTTGGGAATCTTCACTCTTTTCTATACCTATTATCCTCAGGTTCTCTCTTCTCACTGTATCCTGGATATCTTGGATGTTTTGGGATAGGAGCTTTTTGGAATTTGTGTATTCTTTGACTGTTGTGTCCATATTTTCTATGGTATCTTCTGCACTGATAAATAAGAATATTAATGTAGGCTCCTCCAACTATTTATTTTTGTACTTTTTCTTGTCAACTACCTGGTGGATTACAATAACATACCAACTATATTTTAATAATTTATAACTATATATTATATAATATTTTATAACAATATAATAATTTATAACTAGGTGATATTAAAATATCATACCAACTATATTTTAGTAATTAATAATTTAACAACAGTGCCTATTATTAGATACTTTGCTATGAATTTTGACTATATTACTTCTTCTATAAAGGAAGTGCTGAGTGCTTCATATCTTCAGCAACTGAGAAGAATTTCAATATTGCTGTTTCTACCTCATTTTTGTCCTTCACTTTCAGGCTTATTCTGAGTGGGTATGTGATTTTCTAACTCACAATGCTATTCTTATACAGCCACATTGCAGTCTCAATATTCCCTTCACTGTATTGAATTAATTCAGCTAACAGAAGTGTTTGAAGCTGTTTGTACCTTTATCTCAAAATGAATTATTTATTCATCTTTAGAAAACAATTATAATCTCTGCCTTATATTTACAATTTTATATCAATTTTCTTTGCTGTTCTGCGTTATCTACTCTGTCTATAAACACCAGTATAAACCATATCCAGATTCTGCAGCCAGCCAGATCCTGTTCATCCTTCTCCAGAGACTTCCTGACCCTAATTTTCATGTACTGTTCTGAATTACTAGACAGAGCTTAGATCAGACATTTGGAGCTCTTGCCTAGTCTGGGCACTACTGCCTGCACTACAATCAATGTCTAGGATTCTGAAGACACACCCTGCCTGTCCTTAATGAGAGATCCCTCTCATACCCACAGGAGTTCTCTATTCAACCAGATTTACTTGTACACTCCAGGCTTGGAACAGAACATGCACCTTTCATAAGTCATTTCCAACCTCTGGACCCAACCTACCTTCATTCACATTCTTTCTTCTTTTCAACATGCTTTGTTTATACCAGATACAGATAGAATTAACAAAAGAAGTCCACATGTATTGACCTTATTACAAAAATACAATGTGAAAGACCAAGACTATATATTCTCTCAAAAACCAACCAGTTCTATAGAAATGTTTGTCCATGAGAATTATCTAGATGGATCTAAGGCCACAGAGTTTCAAGAACAATCATAAATGTCATCAAAGAATTCAAAGAGGTCAAAGAAGACAAAAAAATAAATCTGATCAATGAAATTAAAAAAGAAGAACAAAGAGAAAAAATACCTGAGTATCATCCAAGAAAACACAAGACTGATAGAAATGATTGAAACAATTCAAGACATGAAAATGGAATTCAATACACAGATGAAAACATAAGGCTGGTGGAAATTATAAAATGATCTTTTTGGGTAAACATGAAAAATGGGGATAAGGTCTCTGAATAATGAGGACAAAAGGTACAAACACATTAAAATAAATGTAAATATACCTGAAAAGGTCCCAAGGAACCACACTATTAAACTACCTACACCTACCTAAAATACACATAATTTGTGTATTACATACACAAGTTATATCTATTATTACCTCTAACTCTCTATGTATCTATGTTTATCTATTAGCTAGTATATACAAATACACACACACACACACACACACACACACACATAAATTTTTAAATGAAAATTTCCCATCTTAGCTGACCTGTCTAACCAAAACTCCAACACTAGGCAGTAGAAGCATTTTTTGAGTTGTTTGTTGGTCAGGCTTATTCAAGAAATCCCTAAAACATTACAGGCCATAGTTTTTCCCTTGTTTGACCCCAAAAGTATGAAGTAAATCCCTATTACTAAAGATACCATGAAGTTCAGAAACAGGCACAGAGCTCTGAGCTAGAACTGACATGAAAGCCTCCTCCCAGAATATTAGAAGCACCAAAGCTTGCAAAGGAGGGAAACAACCAAAAGATCTAAGTACATGTGTTACCTACAAACTAAAGCCATGGCCAGTATAGTATGATGAAACTGAAGGCTCAGCAGTGGCATTCATGCCTTGGCAGTAACCAACTGCTCTCCAACTGAATTAAAATCAAGCTCAAATGAGGGAAAGCATACCTAGTACCAGAAATCTAGCCGACTACACAGGGATAGTAAAGTCTTCAATATTGGAGAAGAAACTTCAAACAAGCTTGGATAAACCAGCATATTACCTAACTACACTGTAAATATATTTATTCTTATACTCATAGAAATGTCTCTACACAATTAAAGGTGATTATTACAAGAGACCACAACCAATTAAGGGTATAGTTGTGGGGTCAGTCCTAAAAAATATATCTACAATACAACTCTAACACCAAAGTCTCAGAGATCATTGAGGAAGAGCTGGTGAAAACATCGAGAAGCCATAGCAACAAGATATTTATTGCAAGATTGTGTCTCCTAAGAAGCTAACCCACCAACTCCTACCATCATGTCTAAATATGAACTGAACAAGGAAAACAGCAATATATATGCTAATAGCAACGGGAAAATTCATGAGGCCTCACCCCTACACAAAAATGTACAAGCAACAAAATAAAGCTGAGAGCAGGAGAAGAAACTGTTCTCCAGGAAAGAAGCACACCAATTGGTTATCCTATGCAATCACCTAACAGTGATCCTTGAAACCATACAAATGAGTAACTTTATATAGATTGGATAAGTTGAAGATGTATGTCTGTGACACACATATGTGTATATACGTAACAATAATTAATGAAAGAAAGAGGTCATGCATTTTGCCCATTAAAAGGGCAAAGAGGGTATATGAGTATTGAAAGAGAAAGGGAAGGGAAAACTGATAGAATTATATGACATATTCAAAAAATAAAAAAATAATATTTTAAAAAATAACAGTATATTCAAAAGTAGACTGATATTAGTTTTCTCATTCACTTCTACACAAACTCTAGGAATTCAGTCACCTTATGATGTTAACTGGCATATATTTACTTAAATTATTTATTTCTTCATTTTAGATGTCATCTCTGGCTTTTAGCTCCATATATCTAACAATCTTGTTACAACTCTACTTGAATGTATAACAAGAAGTCAGACTCCACATGTATAAAGTAGATATGATTTAATGATGGGCAAACATCCAAACTTTTTCCTGTACTATGGCTGATGAGAAAGTGGTGCCTAATCAAGAACTGTATTTCTTAGTAACCCTCCCTCACTATTGCTATGTGAATCTGGTTACTGTATTTTTGTAGGAGTATTTGTGGACATTGTCATTTCTTCTGAGCTGGAAGAAAGAGCACTGGATGCTTTGATGCTCAGAAGTTGGCAGAAGCACTAGGCTCATCCTAAAGCCAGAAATTAATTATTATCACAACTCTTACTAAAACCCATGGGAGACATACAGAACTACCCAATTTTAATAGTTATGTGGGATTACACATCACAAAAATAAATATTTAATTTTCTATTATGAAAGTTTCAATAGCACTAATAGTGATATCCTAGCTATTAACCTACGGTAGAAGTAAATTCTTAAGAGTAAAATAATTCATCAACTTAATACTACCTTACTTTGAGCTTGATAGGTTTTCTGGGAATTTCTCTCCTTGACCCATATTTTATCTCCAAATTACCAATTGGAGAAAATCTCAAAATAAATTCATGTTCTCAATATCATAACACACTTTGATCTATCCATTATCCTATTTTTTGTATATAAACTATATTTTTCTGTTCATCTTTTTAAATTCTAGAGTATTTATGTGTACTGGTTTTTCATAAGTAGGTTAAATACTTCCTGGACCATTCCAAGAATAACAGATACAGGTACAGAGATAAATCTGAGGGGACATTATTAGAAGGCAACCTGGAGATGAATGCAGGGTGATGACCTGCAATGAGGTGTCATCTAAAGCTTCAGCTAACCACCTAGAGAGTTTACTCTGAGACTAACCAGGATCATGAACAGATTTTCCAGGTCTGAATAGGAGGACTGGACCTTCATACTCTGCACCATGCTTGTAGCTTCCCATTGGAATGAGGCTATGCTTATGGCAAGGAAATACCCTTACCACAAGAAGAAGAGATCACTAAAATCAAGTATTTATATATCATCAGGGATGTGGTCTTCAGCCCTGAAGGGGATATAGAAAGTACATATTAATGTCCAGTCATCATAGTGTGAAAAAACAATTGTAGCACCGCCTCATCCAGTTTGAGGTCAAGTTTGCATATTTTTCCCAGCACATAATCATCTTCCTACTTACTTTTGGATAACAAGTTTTCATAATACCAGCCTCAGTTGTTTTGGGTCAGCCTTGCAGTATATTCTCTCTCTCTCTCTCTCTCTCTCTCTCTCTCTCTCTCTCTCTCTCTCATATGTGTGTATATGTGTGTGTGAATTTTACAACTGATTTTCTGGACATTTGAATTTGTGCTTGCTCATGTTTAGCCTTCTACTTAGAACATAATTTTTAAGCTCTGTATTACACGAGTTTTTCCCCTTATATAAGTCCCATATATATTTGTGTACAAAAATAATTAGCAAATGTTTAAAATTGTGGGACATATGGTGTTTGTCAAAATATCTCACAATTGCATCCTAATGCCATAGAATATTCCAACCTGTGCAAGTAGCACAATAAGCAATGTATGAATGATTGTGTTTGGCTCTATTCCCTAAATACTTGTTTACAAGGATAGTTGGCTGGATTAGACTTTGCTGACCTCAACTTTAGTCAGCTCTTGGCTCAAGCATGTACCCACTGTGAAAGCAAAACAGATGGTCTGTAAGTGATGATGGCTTGGTTTCTAATTTGTTGACTTAAGATGTTGCAATGATGGGATACATTCAGCAGCAACCGTATTCTGAGTCTAAGTCTTGGTCATTGTTTGGGCTAACTATATGTGATACGATACTGTTTCTTCATGATGTAAGGTGGCAGAAAGATGAAGCCCTCAGTCAGTCTGGTGAGCACAAAGGGAGACAACTGCTGATTCACAATGCAGTGTGGCAAGCTAGTATTTGTACTTTAGGAGGATTCATACATAATATGAATGTGTATTCATATTATGATGTTTTTTCATTTATGTGGTGTTATTGGGAATTAACTCTATCACAAGTTTGCAAAATAAGAAGCCTTGGGTAAGAAGCCTAATATTAATATTCCTTTCTCCAGTGATTATTACAGCACTAATGATCACAGCTTCTGCTACTTTAGGTTCTTTATACCTTATATCCAAAATGTGGATCATAATAACATTGTATATATCAGGTTATATTTGTCATTAAATTATACAGTACTTATTCAAGTATTGTAATACTACTTGACATAAGAATAGATTATAATAAACAGATACTTCCAATTCTCAGACTCATCTCATGATTTTGCCCTTACCATTGACACTGAAGTTATAAAGCCCTATGAGGCCTTCCACTTCCTCTAATTATCCAAACATGATGACAGCAGCAATTTTTTCTTTATTCAAAAAATTGGACATAGTAATACCTGAGGACCCAGCTATACCACTCCCGGGCATATACCCAAAAGGCACTCCAACATGTAATAAGGACACATGCTCTACTGTGTTCATAGCAGCCAGAAGCTGGAAACAACCCAGATGTCCCTCAACAGAGGAATGGATACAGAAAATGTGGCACAATGGAATACTACTCAGCTATTAAAATCAATGACTTCATGAGATTCTCAGGCAAATGGATGAAATTTGAAAATATCATCCTGAGTGAGGTAACTCAGTCACAAAAGAACAAACATGGTATATACTCACTGATAAGTTGATATTAGCCCACAATTTCGGAATACCCAAGATTCAATTCACAGACCATATGAAGCCTAAGAAAAAGGAAAACCAAAATGTGGATGCTTCTGTGTTTCTTAGACGGGTAAAGAAAATACTCACAGGAGGAAATATGGAGACAAAGTATGGAGCAGAAACTCAAGAATATACATGGAGGGACCAATGGTGCTGGCCACATATGCAGCAGAGGAGGGTCTTGTTAGACATCAGGGGAAGGAGAGGCCCTTGGGCCTGAGGGTATTAGATCCCCCAGTATAGGAGAATGCCAAGGAGGGAAAAGGAGAGTGGGTGGGTGGGTGGGTGAGGTAATACCCCCATAGAGGCAGGGGAAGGGGGAGGGAATAGGGAGGCTCCAAAGGGGAGATCTGGAAAGGGGAAAACATTTGAAATGTAAATAAAGTAGAAAAAAAAAAAACAAAAAACAACAACAAAAAAAACAACAGAAACTCAAGGAAAGGATATCCAGGAACTGCCCCACCTGGGGTTACATCCCATATACAGTCATCAAACCCAGACGTTATTATGGATTCTGGGAAGTGTTTGCTGATGAAAGCATGATACGCTGTCTCTTGAGAGGTTCTGCCAGAGCCTGACAAATACAGGGGCAGATGCTCACAGCCAACCATTGAACTGAGCGTGGGATCCTGGATGAAGGAGTTGAAGAAGGGACTGAAGGAGCTGAGGGTGTTTTCAGCCCCATGGAGGGAGCAACTGTGTCAACTGGACTGACCTCCCAGAGCTCCTGAAGACTGGACCACCAACCAAAGAATGCACATGGAGGGACCCATGTTTATGGCCGCATATGTTACAAAGGAGGGCCTTGTTGGACATTAGTGGGAGGAGAGGCCCTTAGACCTGAGAGTGTTTGATGCCCCAGTGTAGGGGAATTCTAGGGAGGAAAGATGGGAGTGGGAGGGTGGGGGGGAGCACCCTCATAGAGGCAGAGGAGGGGGATGAGATAGGGGTTTCTAAAGGGAAAAACAGTAATGTAAATAAAGTAAATATCCAAAAAATATAAAAAGTAAAAGAATAAAAATTATTTACAATAAAAATAATCTTTACATTAAAAGTAAAATTGCCCAATATTCTATAAAGTCCATATAGGAAACATACTTTTAGTAAATATTTTTGAGGGAATAAATTAAACAAGAGAATTCTCTATATTGTAGGTTTTGACATTAATACTAGATTGATATTAGTCAAGAGATCAAGGACAAAAGTTTCCTTCCAAATACAGCAGTATGTTTTTTTGTGGCCCATTCACTTACCCAAACCACCGTCCTTATTTGACAACATAATGGGTATTCAGTAAAGAATAGTTTAGATGTTCAGAATTGAGAGTTAATCTTGGTAGATTTTTCCTCTGACCAGTATGAATTGTCCTTCCTTATCTTTTTGATAACTTTTTGTTGAAAGTTGATTTTATTCAGTATTACAATGGCTACTCCAGCTTGTTTCTTGGGACCATTTGCTTAGAAAATTGTTTTCCAACATTTTACTCTGAGGAAGTGTCTTTCTTTGTCTTTGAGGTGCGTTTCCTGTATGCAGCAAGCTGCCAAGTTCTGTTTACAAATCCAGTCTGTTAGTCCATTTCTTTTTATTGAAGAATTGAGTTCATTGATGTTAAGAGATATTAAGGAAAAGTGATTGCTACTTCTTGTTCTTTTTGTTGTTAGAGGTGGAATTATGTTTGTGTGGCTATCTTTTTTTGGGTTTGTTGACAGATTACATTCTTGCTTTTTCTAAGGTACAGTTTCCCTCCTTGTGTTGGCCCAGATGTCCTTCAACAGAGGAATGGATATAGATAATGTGGTACATTTGCACAATGGAGTACTATTCAGCTATTACAAATGATGAATTCATGAAATTCTTATCAAATGGATGGAACTAGAAAATATCATCCTAAGTGAGGTAACCCAATCACAAAAGAACACACATTGTATGCACTCACTGATAAGTGGATATTAGCCAAAAGCTTCGAATACTCAAGATACAATTCACAGACCACATGAAGTACAAGAAGAAGGAAGACCAAAGTGTGAGTGCTTCAGTTCTTTATAGAAAAGGGAAGAAAATAACCATGGGGTCAAATATGGAGACAAAATGTAGAGTAGAGACTGAAAGAAAAGCCATCCAGAGATTGTCCCACCTGGGTATTCATCCCATATACTGTCCCACACACTGACACTATTGTGGATACCAAAAAATTGCTTGGTGAAAGGAGCCTAATATAGTCTCCTGAGAGGCCCTGCCAGAGCCTTACAAATACAGAAGCAGATGCTCGAGGCTAACCATAGGTCTGAGCACGGGGTCCCCAAAGGAGGAGTTAGAGAAAGGATTGAAGGAGTTGAATGGGTTTGCAACCCCATAGGAAGAACAACAATATCAACCAACCAGACACCTTAAGTTCCTATTGACTAAACCACCAACTAAGGGGTACACATGGCTCCAGCTGCATATATAGCAGAGGATGGCCTTGCCAGGCATCAGTGGGAGGAGAGGTCCTTGGTCCTACGAAGGCTCAATAGATGCTCCAGTGTAGGGGAAGCTAGGGCGGGGAGGCAGGAATGGGTGGGTAGGTAGGTGGGGGATACCCTCATAGAAGAAGGGAGAAAGGGGATGGGATAGGGGGTTCCGGGAGGTTAGGGGAAAACCAGGAAAGAGGATAACATTTGAAATGTAAATAAAGAAAATATCCAGTAAAAAAAAAAAAGAATAGTTTAGAGACAATATCAAAACTATAGGTCAAAAGTAGCTTCATTTTCCTTTGTCTTAAGATTGTGCATAGATCCATGAACACACATCTGAGATGGGATTCAATGGGCAAGTGTATTAAAGTATGCCTCCCGCTTTACCCTGGTATCCTGATGAAAATCATCAGCAACACACCCAGACAGGTAAAGTAGTGATGGTTTCCTGGAAAGACAGGATGCTCCCTAGCCCTCCGTAGTTCAGGAACATCTGTACAGAGCTTACAAAATGAGTTAAATTAAACTGAACACTCTTCTACTTTATACCTCATTTATAACTCATGAGGTCTGTTACAGGTAAGTGACCTTTAAAGAATTTATTTGAAAATCTCTGCTTTATTATAGTTCCAAGAGAAAAAAATAGAATGATTCTTATTTACATGGTTCCTTGTTATTTCTATTCTAGAAAGTCATGTTTCTTCTTTGTACATGTCAAATCCCTGTCTAGTTTCAGTTCTTTTTTATCCTCTGCTAACACAAAAACTGTCACTTGAAGATACACCACTTCCTCTTCATACTGTATGCATTTGCAATGCCCTTGTCCCAACACCCCAACACTAGTGACTTCTTTGTCATGTTTTTGCACGAATGGCTTATCATCTGTTTAACACAGTGTAGCAATACAGCCTATTAATGAGGATTTTTTTTTTTTTTGGTGTGGTGTGTGTGTGTGTGCTACCTACCCTTCTAGAACATAAGGTCCCAGGGCAGTGACAAGGATAACTGATGACGTGCCCCGTGTGCTGCCATCAGTATCTCACAGCCACTGGGTCTGAATAAGCATTTACTGAATAGCTTTCCATTAACACATTACTAATCTGTTCGTTTTTCATTTCACTCACTGTTTTTGTTTTCACACTCTAAATGTATATATGCTTATTTCCTTCCAAAATTAGACCATTGAATAGAGAAATGCCATATCTCTTCTCTACATGCCCCAATGCAAAACAATTAAGAGCAATATTGCATAAATATGAGAACCTCAGAAAGTGTTGGGATGTCTGAGTAAATGGATAAATGAACAAACAGCTCTTTGCAACACTGTGGTCTTCACAGTTACAGCAACTCTACGTCTGAGAGTTTTGTCCTTGTTCTTTGTTTCCATATTTAAACAGGATGGGGGTAAATTATCATTAACATGTGTTCTAATATTTTGTTTGAAGAAATAATAACCTCTAGCTGACAAAAACTAAAGTTTAGCTTCAAAGGCTTTAATAAGTCTTTAGTGTGTAAGTGAGAGTTTTCACAAACCCTGAGGCATCAACATTGCTGAGCCAAACTGAAGGTTTAAGAGAGGAAAAATTATTACCAAAGAATGTGGTGTTTCAAGCTGTTTGTTTCTTTGTTACTTACCCCAGCCTTGTCTTTTCTGTAAACTTCTTAGGAGCACTGCATCTACAACATTCTAGCCCTCATTCCCTGCTGCATCTCAGAATCATCATGTTTACCTCTGCAAGGGTTTCACTGTTATTTTTCTTCTTGTGATAGAGAGATCAAAAGGGATGTGGGAATGTCTTTGTGAGACTATGTGGTGAACGAAGGACTGAAACCCACTGATCTATGCAGAAGATATGTTCAAGAAAAATATTCACATAGAGATGCTTAATTGTGAAAGGGAAAGTTTTCTAGAGTTTCTAAATCTACCTTGCTATTCTGATTTAGATGACAATATATAATTATAGATATGTTTAAAAGAGGTCTGATGACATAAAAATGTCTTCAGGTTCATGAAATACTGTTAGTAAATCATATGCTATAAAGGAAGTCACAGAGGACCACAGTGAGAAAACCTTCTTTATCGATAATGCTGAAGAATTAAAGATTTCATCTGCTGCCCCTCAAGAGAAAGGTCTTACAGACTGCAGTACACAATGGAACAACTCCCATATGGAGTATGTTAACAACAGAATCATGTGGTATAGGATGACTGAAGCAGGTTCCCGTTCATTCTGTTTCAACGTTTCCTTCAGCCTCCTACTTAACCATAGCAGAAGAGAGCAGTGCATAATACTCCTTCTCTTTTTATATTTTATCATATTATTAGTTACAAATAGTTTTTACTCCTATTTATTTTATGTTGTCTATTACATGTTCTTTACTATTATAATAAATGTTATTAAATTAAACAAAAAGAAAACATTCATAAACCAATGTATTAGAATTGTGTTTCTCTTACTCATAAACATATGAAAGCAAATATTTTCTATCTATTTAGTTAGGTCTACCCTGAAATATATATTTTCATATTGTATTAAACCATATATATAAACCATTATTGCAGCTTTGTGACCAAACAGTCTCAGAGTACTATAGCCAAATATAGACTTGGAACTCTGACACCAACTGATAATGTTATAAGTTGTTAGTGGTACAGTAATACTGATAGTCAATTCTGAGAGCTAACAATCAATTTAAATTTATTTACAAAGGTTAACATTTTCCCCACATAACTGTTGAGTGTGTCAAATACTCCATTTAAAAACTGTGAAATCAAATAAAGTCTTAAAAATATTAACATTATTTCTAAATATTAGGTAATAATTTCTTTAGAAAAATTGAAAGGTTACCTGGCTATGAGAAGACTGAGTAGAAATCACAAACACAAATGTTTTATTTAAGTGTAAAGCTAACAGTCAACATTCAAATTTACAATTTTCTTCAAACCACTTCACTCTTCCTTCCACATCCTATGGTGAAAATGAAAGGTGTAAATGCATTGAAAATGTTATCAGCTACAAAAAGAAAGGCTTAGAATGCTTCAGATTTATGATTCAGTACTTTTAACATTTCTGCTGCACTTTATTGGCTTAGTTCAAGCAAAAATGTGAATTATGAAGCTTTGAGAAGCAATACAATAATTTAGCATCAGAAATAACCATGAATTCTAATAACATTTCAAGACTTTACCTCAATAATGCAAATATTTCTTTCTGAGACTCTGTGAGTATGTATATATATTATATAAAATATATATAATATATATATTATATACTGTGTGTATGTACATGTACATATACATATACATTTCCTTCTTTCATACTCTGAACCGGTAGTATATGTATTTATGTAAACAAATACTTACATACACATACACACACACACACATTCACACATATGTTGGATAGAATTGAACATGAAAACAAGAGTACAAGAAAAGCTCAATATAAAGGGATAAGGAAGCACTGATTTGAAGCCACTAGACTCACTTTATGAAAGAAGATAATAAATTATTTTTCTAATTCTAAATGTATCATTGATTTGGGATTTTTTTTAATCATTGTGGTACATAAGTGTATAAAATATTTTCTGACAATGAAAGCTTAAAATTTAACGTGAAGCTTCATAGCTTCCATTTTTAACTTAAATTCTAAGTTTATATAAGTATAGACTATACTAATTAATTCGTATAGACTTTGAGTCTGGTTAATTTAAATGTGTGATGTCTTTATGTTTTGCAAGATTTTTATTTTATTTATTTTTTATTTATTTTATTTTTATTTATTTTTTATTATTGCAAGTTTATTTTAAACATAAAATGTTCTTTTCAAACTTTGATTTCATTTTCTACCATTTTATAGATATAATGGACTTAAAAATCTTAAGGATTCATTAATTATAATGCAGATATTAATCTATGAAAGTTTTATTAAGTGTCAGAAAATTGATATGTCAGATTGCATGGCTTAGAACTCAATAAGCAGTTCAGATTATCTTCAGCCTCACAGTAATTCTGTCTCTCAAATGATAGGATCTCACATCCATGCCACCAAGCTCAGTATTTATTTATCTACTGGTTTTAAACATGAGATTACTAATACCATAAACATGTAAACTTTTCATGATATTCCTCAAAATGAAAACTAACATTATTTGAATTTTTACTAATTTATTTTATTTCTATTATATTATTGAGTAATGTTTTATTATTAAATTATTCCAAATATATGTTTAAAACACTTATTAAAATCTATTTTGGTTCTAATTTTAATTTTTAGCAAATGCATGATGATATTTCTGTCTAATAAAATTTGAATGAAGTCAGCAAGCCATGATCCATGCCTTGCACATATTTTCACAGTATCATGACTCAGTGGATTCAAATTATTTGGAATCATACAAAAATAGAAGGTTGCAATTTTCTTTAAATATCAAAACAAAAGCAATAGTACTTTTCAGACTTGAGTATAGCTGGTTAGAAGTACTGTGTGTTGGAGGACCTGCACAGACATGAAATGGAAGGCCTAACTTGAGAAGCTAAGCCATCATGATATTCAGAGAAGTGGTAGAGCAGAGATTCCAGTGCTGGCTTTATGAGGGCTTTGCTTAAATTGAGTATTGATGAGTTTGGTCCCCACTGCTAAGTGGATAACAAAATCCTAACTCAGAGCAATTAAAAGGACTTAAGGGGATGATAAATAATAATGTCTGTGAAAAAGAAAAGTGGAGCCTAACAGGGCTGTCAACTGACTGTACTCCATAGAAACAGCCTCCTTAAAAGATTTGGTTAGGTGGATTTGTTCCAACAAGTCCCCAGGGAGCAGGCTGCCTCTCTGTTTTGAATTACCACTGGGGCTTTTAATCTCTTCTGATACTTTGCACTGCAACATTTCCTGGAAACCTGCACACATCACTACAGGAGTTCAACTTCTTAAGCCATTTATTAGCTCTTACTTCAATCTCTTTGTGTCTCCTCTATTTACATTTGAATTGGTGAAATGAGTTTAGGAGTATTTAGACAGTTTTGACTTTCTAGGTAGCTTTTCCAGGTTCCCTGCTGAGGCAGTTACAGGACTAGTTACCAATTTCTGAAAATAAATGTGCCCTGTTTTCTCTGTAAGACCACAAGGATAAATGATGCTGTGGAAGCAGGGCAGCAGTCTCTGCTTCCCAGACATTATGCCCTGGATGTTTCCATCTGCCCAGCAAAGGAGTCCATGATGCATATTCCTCTTCACACTGTCCACATGGCTGGCTTTACATCACCCACCTGTGTCTGCTCTAGGATAACATGACAGTGTGATTCAATTTGTCTTTTCAACTCCTTGAGAATAAATTCTACACTTAGAAATTGAGTCAGATGTATATAGTATATTGCAGTGTGTAGCTCAGGTACAAGTTCTGTTAGAGAGAAAAACAAATTCTCAGTATCAGTAATGCTATTGTAGGAGATGTTCTCCCTAAACCCCAGCAACATGATGTACATTTCTGTTCTTGAAGAACCCTATCTAGGTGCCTTGCCCAAGCCTATCTTTACTTCATCTAATGTAGTTTTTTTTTTTTTTTTTAAATGACACATACACATTCTCTTGACAACAGCAGTACACAAAGGTTGACAAAAGATGAACCTTTTTCCATGGAAGAACTTCATTGGTCTAAGTTGTTATTATTAGGGCATCCTTTTGAGCAAATGAACACAAAGGCAGCCTGTAAGTGAAGCTCAGTAGCTCAGCCCATAGTCATTGACAGCAGAAGTACTCTCAAAGTGTCAGATCTAACCCAGCATGGAGGTAGGAAAGCACTTCATAAATTTTTCATTGTTCTGTGGTTGGCCTAGCTAAAGATCAAATAGAACAAGAAAGAAGGAAGAGAAAAGAAGATTGGAGGGAAGGAAAAACAGGATGGGGAAGATAAGAAAGAGGAAGAAAAGGAGAACGAGAAGAACAAGAAGAGTATAGATGAAGTTCCTGAAGAAACTAAGTGGAGCTGAGAAACTTCACTGCTGAGTCATCACAAATATTTAGATTTATGAAAAAGTCTTCATGTTGGCTAACTGCTGTAGACAATGACAGGCTTTGCCAAATTAGAACTCAAATGTCACCTGTTAGTAGCATAACTGAGGTATTACCTAGTGTTTCTCAGATGGATGAATATTAAAATATTTTCATAGAAAAATACATATTCTTAATTATTTCTAGATAGTGATTACTGAACAATGTTGTTGAAGATAGCCAATTTAAGAATCAAATTCACTTTACACCGACCAGATGATATGATCTATAGAGGTAATTATCAAAAATCATTTCAAGATATTTGTAAGCTCATAGAGGAGAGAAACCTAGGAATGCACACCGTTAGAGTATACCGAAACATGTATACTCTAAAGCTATTAAATTAAAATTTATCTAGAGACTGCAGCAATCCAGACACCTTTTTATGTATTTTCCGCAAATATATTGTTTTAATTAGGGTTACTATTACTGTGGTGAAAGACTATGATCAAAAGCAACTTGCAAAGAAAGGGGTGTATTTCACTTACACTTCCATAAAAAGTTCATAATTGAAAACAAGTAGAACACGAACCTGGAGGCAGAGGCATTTGAGGAGTCTGTGGAAGAGTACTGCTTACTGCCTTGCTCATGGTTGCTTGATTAGTCTGCATTTTCATAGAAAACAGGACCACCGGCCAGGGGATTACTACCTATAAAGAGCTGAAGACTCCTTATAAGTCACTAATAAACCAGCACTCTATAGTCTTGCCTGCAGCCTGATCTTATACAGATATTTTCTCATTTTAGGCTCCTATCTCTCAGATAACTATAGCTGTGCCAAGTTGACATAACACCAACCAACAAATAAACCAATTTAAATTTCTTACCAAATGTGAGACACAAAACCCTAATGCATGTTGACAGACTAAAATAAAATAGGTAATGATAAAGCTATCTCCACAGTCTCACATGTTCGAATACTTGGTTCACAGATGCTAGTGCTTTTTTGAGAGAATCTAGAACCTCAGTATTAAGACCTAGCTGTGTGATTTAAATCATTAGGGGACAAATGACAAAGGCTTCAACACTAAATATATTCCACCATGAGAACATGCTGCAGTGTAAGCTCCTGTACCCTTAGACTAAGTCTCATGCCATACCATCTCAGTGATGGACCAACCCCTATAAATTGTGAACCAAAATACACACACAGTTCCCTCTATCAAGCATTTGTCACAGTGGTACAAAAAATAACTATTCCAATCGCTCATATTACAACAGCTACTGTGAGCCAAGGTGACAGTCTGACACTTGGATCTTAAAAATAGTACAAGATGTGCGTTCAGTTTATGATGTGCAAGCCCCAAAAGGGCAGAAGCGACATATGTGAAGATGTATCAGGAGACGTGACATTTTAGCAGAATTTAAAAGATGTTCAGCAAGATGTTCTACAGTTCTTTCTATAACATCTATGTAAGAAGTAAAGTTAACACATCTTAACTCACCATTGGTTTCCAGTAACAACAACATCATCATCATCATCATCATCATCATCATCATCATCATCATCATAAATATATACATACTTATTTTGGTTTATATGAGAACTCCACTTTTCTTTCCTGAAGTCAGAAGTCAGAAATTGATATGAAGATGATCATTTGAGAATATAGGACCAAACTTAATCTCACATTAATGTTTGCTTCAAATTAAGTTTGTAGCTGTTTGTAGCAGATGGGAAAAATTGTCTTTGAACCTTCCATATGGACCAGATTAAACTATACAATATCCTGACACCCTTGTGTCACATGGTATCACAAGATAAATCTCAACCCAGGGCTGAAAAAGAAATAAGGAGTCACTTCCTCTGATGTCTGCAGTATGGACTTTCTTGTATTTCTGATGCTTAGAGAATCTCACTTCAAGCCTTCCATAATGTTATAATTTACCATATATTCTGATAAAAATCAGCATGGAACATTTCTGAAGCAGGACAGCATAGGATAGAGTGTCAGCAGATGCCAGGTTAGACTGACTCGTGGAGCCTGATAGGGGCTAAGAATGATTTGTGACTGGGATGAGGAGACAAAAGTAGTTCTAACCAAAGAAGTGGCTCCTGTTTGCATAGTAATGCCTTTGGCTGCTTTACAGGGAACGGCTCCATGGAACCAATGGTAAAATCAGTAATGTGTTAGAAGACCAGAAACAACCTGGTAGCAGAAGACAGGGTCAAGCACCAGCCTGGTAGTGCAGACACATAGAATCAATGATAGTTGTTAAGGCACAGGAAGTAAATTTCAACACGAGGCAAGGCAAAAGGAGGGACATGAAAGACCCTCTATGTTTTCTATAACTAGGAAGCAGCCTAAAGCAGGAGTTGAGTCCATAGAGTTGAAGAAACTCATGTAGGGTTAAGGGATCAAAGGAGAAATCAGATTACTTTCACAATGAGACTATCTAAACATCACAAGTGACATCTTTGCATAAATAAAATAAAAAATACACAATTTCAAATTATTTAGTAGACTTCTCCAGATACAAAGAGATTTATTCATTCATTAAATATATCCTTATTTTTCACAACAGCCCCAACAATGTTCTCACTTTTAAAATGGAAAATGATTACGAATAGTAACTTCCAGATTCGCTGACTTTTCAAAGCATCTGTCTCCTATCACAGGTGTGCAGAAAATGTTGGAGGTGTGATGCATAACTCCCTTGTGCTACTGAGGAGAACAGAAGCTTTACCCCCAAAATGATGGATGAGGCCAAGATTCTGTTCTGGTCCTAGATTATTTAGTTCTTTGGATTTGTGCAGTGTCAGCTAAGAAGAAAATTCTGTTTTTTACAAACAGGTCTCTAATGATAACAAATGGTCAAGTTCAACTTGGCAGAAGCCCTGTCTTTTGGTGTTCTTCCTGGGGATTGATGACACCAGCTGTGTGTGCCTACAGACAGAGAACCACCTTAAGATGAGTAAGACGAACAGGGATGTCATATCCTAAGTAAGTTTCTCTTCATTTCAGTTCTCTACTTTACACAGGTGGTGACATTTCCCATTACATTTCAGCTGATAGGGCTGCTCAATTTTTAAGGAAATCAGAATGAATATTACTAGAGAATTCAGAAGCCAATGACCTCTGAACCAGTTTGCTTTCTATTTATCCCTTAATGCTGCATAAATAATGAATAAAGTGTATCACAGAGGTCTGCGTAGGTGCTGTATAAGCCAAAGATCGTAACAGCACAGCACAGCTTCTAAGTGAAAGCTAATAAATCAAGAGCATTGTTTGTACTAAAACTGCAAGAACAGCGTGGCTAGCAGGGTCTCTCAGCCACAGTGAATAAAATCAGAAGAAGAACAATGGTGCCCACTTCTATTCTGCTTAAATCTAATAGAAGCAGAAATACACATTAATGATTCTTTTAGCAAAATAGACCCCAAAAGATGGATGTATCTACTTCGTTTTACTTGAAACATAGATCACGTCAGCAGACACTAGACTTCTCTCATGGTTAGAAGTTATGATATGTAAAACATACTTCCTAAATTCAGCAATAAGGGAGGTGAACAATTTCTCTACCAACACATAGAAAAATAGAGCTTGTTTTATTGATGCTTTCATTTAGTAAACCCATGATACCTCATTAAGTAAAAGAGCTACACAAAACTGCAACACTTTGCAGACTATTATGTCAGACTCATTAGGGATTAAGTAAAAATATTGTGAAGCAATTCAGCAGGATTGCTAAAAGATAATCAGGTGAGGGCTGTGCATGATGCTCACAAACAGGGAATTTCTGTAAATGAGCTTCACTTAGAGACCAATTCCCATTCTTCATTGGAAATGGGAAAGTTGTCATTGAGCAATCTTTCTGAGAATAAAATTTTGAAGAGTAGTAGAACTGTGAATCAAAATATATAAGTCTAAAATGTCTAAACAAAGTCCTTTGTAAAATACAAGTAAATGGGTATATTATTTTAAAGCTCTATACTTAATATAATCTTCTTAATGTAGAAACTATAGAATCAATCCTAGAAGCCCACATGTGCTTGGAATGCATAAGGCCCTGTGTTTGATACCTAGTGCATCTATGGAGATGGAGAAAGAAGTGAGGTGTGTCTTTTAAAAGCACATTATAGGATTTATTGTATTTTAGTGCTATTATATCTAGAGTCTGTGTAATATTAAGACACAATCTCTGAGACTCAATTCTCAGTTGTTGGTTGTTTGCCCCTTAAAAAATTACAGAATCCTCTGATCTAGTTACTTCATCTGTAATACAAAGTCTGATAAGAGTCAGACATCTTTCCCATTTTCTACAGTTGTTAGAAGAATTCCACAGTGGATTCTATTAAAATGCTTATAACAATACTACAAAGATCAAATAAAAGCAATTTTTATTATGCTCAGTTTTTACCTTCTGTGTGCCTTGGGCTCTTGTAAACATCTGGCAAACTGATTCCTATAACATTATTATCTTTTATTCTCATTTAATTGGTACTTAGTAATTTTATGTATTTATGACACAAAGTATGCTCATTTAATATAAATTTATAATACTCAGTGATTAAATCAGGGAACTTAGCATTTTTCTTTTAAATTAACATTTATTATTTCTTTTGATTTGGGAGCTAAATTTCTCTTAGTTTTTTAAATAAAGTACATGAGAGTTTCTTATAAACTATTCCATCTATTGTGCTATAGAGGATTAACACTCAGGTTTCCTAAACAACTGCATGGCTGTGTCTGAACCTCTCTTTCCCTACATTTTTTCCTCTGGAGGGACCACAATATATTCTGATTACAGTTTCCCCTCCCTCTCCTCCTCATTTCTCTATACCTTCTCTCCACACCAGAGTCACACTTTTCTGTCTCCAGTCTCTGCTGCTCTTATGTATGGTGCACGTATTTCTGTTCCTGACTTACTTTGCTATGTTTTCTAAGATCTGCCTACAGTGCCATAAATGACAAGGTTTCCTTTTGTGGCCAATTAATCATTCATTGAATCCATGTGCTACCTTCATTTTACCCATTCATTCATCAGTGACTGCCTCAGTTCGTCCTATGTTTTGGTGATTAAGAATAGTCATACAATGGCTTTGAGCATGCAAATATTTTCTTGACATAATTTTTCTCATGTTTTTAATGTTTACTTGATAGTGAAATTATTAGATGGTATTTTTTGTTTTGTTTCTTTCTATTTTCTTTGGATAATCCATATAGTATTCAATAGTGCATTCTCTAAACACTTATGCCTCCAATAACAAAGTTGATAATTTTTTTCTTTTCACATTCTTGAAAGGATTTGTTATGTTTTCCTTTTTTGTTTGTTTTTTACTCTATTCTTCGTTGAGTTGAAGTGGTTCTTCTGTTGATTGAATTTGCTACTGTTGGTTGTTTTCAAGTAACAGGTGGAGCCTGGAGATCATCAATCTACCACATTTATAGCAGGATTTCGGCTATTTTAAACTTTTATTTGTCTAATTCAGTTAACCACAGTTGTGATGAGAACATGATTGCAATAGCCACAACACTCCTACAAGAGAGCATTTCAAAGTCATCTTCTCCATGTTCTTTTCTTTCAGTCTCGCTGTCTGTCCACTGTCCTATTCCCTAAACTTTATTTGAGGGAAGGGTTGACATAAATATCCATTTTAAGGTTCAGAAAATAATCTCCTATTCTCAGCACTTGGAAAAGTTTTGCTTCTCTCTGTTGAGTACTGATCACTCTAAAAGAAGCTGCTCTGTCCAAAATCAAGAATATTCCTGGGCTATGTATATAAACATAAATATTTAGAAGGTCCTTTGACATTCTGGCCATTTAACAATGTAACAATAGCAGGAGCTACCTTAGAGTCTATAACCTCCCCAGCCCTAGGCTTTTGACCAAGGCTGCAGTAAAGGACATAAAATTCTATGCTGTGGAACAGCCTCAAATCTGATAGAAGATACTTAGTTGCCCTATAACAGACATTTCACTGCAGCATCTGTGGGCATATCTTCCCTGGACAGTTGGTATTATAGCATTCAGAATCTAGTACTGGGCAAACTTTGATCTCTTTTCTCTCCAGTAGAATAAATAGTACTCTTTAGCACTATGAAAGTGACCCAGCCTAAAGAGAGGATGAGGTAGTGGGTACATTAAACAAAACTGGGAATGTAAGAAAGTGCATTATGGAAACTTGATAGTTACTAAGCTAATCTTAAATGTAACTTTAAAACAGTTTTCAGACAAAATTACCCTGCATGAGTGGCAAATGTTACTCTCAGAACAGAAGGGGAGTCAAATGAACATCACAGTATTAGGCATGGATAGCTCCCCATGAGTTGCTGATCACAAAGACTCCAGAAGCATCAAAACCAACACAGAATGAAACTATTGCTTCTGATTACCCATCCGCAAAACATCATGGTAATTCCTTACACTACACTTCTTTTTTTCTCAACAGCATGAAAAACACCAATCTCAAAATAGACCTTTGTAAACAAAATGACAGAGTTCTTTATAAATTTAAAACTCAGCAATATTTTTAAACAATAAAATATGGCCTTGTGAGATATTATTAAAAATGTCTGGAACATAAATATTAAATAAGCGTAATAATAAATATGTACTAAGAAGGACTTTTCAAATATAACAGGGTAGTCATAAGAGTTGCTTATAGAAAGATGTGCTAAGTAATTAGAATAAAAGCATCCTAAATTCTTAAAACATTACATAGTAAACAACACTTACATAAAAGCTAATTATGGGTGAGATTCCAAGTATCAGGATGTGTGTAAAATGATTGTGATTCTAAGAGGAATTAAGGAAAGTGTGACATATCTCACAGATATCGCAGTGCAGAACACTAAAAGGTTCTCATACATATCTTTCATTAAGAATTTTAGTTTCATCAATATTTTATAGCCCTATGTTTGAATTTATCATGTGAGTTCTACCAATAGAATTAGTTTTTTCACTATCAATCACAAAATTGATGCGTTAAGTCTAATTGCACAGTTTTCCTTATAAATAATTGAATAGAGGAATGAGTAAGAGACAGAAGACAGTGGGATCTGTAATAAACTAGCTGATTTGCTTTCAAATTAATTGCCAGTTGATTATAGAAAGGTTTTGGCATGCATGTGAAGAGCAGCTATTTAATCATCATTAGATTATTTCATTCATGTTTTCAAAAATATTTTCAAAAAATAAAATTGCCTCCATTAAAAGTATTTGTTGCTTAAAAATTTTTTTAAAGACATTATATTTTGATCATATTGTTTCCCTTCTTTACTATCTCCTAGAGCCTTCTTACCTCTTTCCCACACATGAAACCACACTATTTCTCTCTTAGCAAAAAAGTCAGAAAAAAGCAATAAGAACCAAACATGAAAACTCAAACATGCTAATGACCAAATAAACAACCCCCCCTGAAGAGGAAGAAAATCAATGCAGCATTAAATACCAAAACAAAAGAAAAATTACACACACACACACACACACACACACACACACACACACAATCAAAGCACCAGCAACAAAACAAGAAATCCATTTTGTGGTGACCAACTACTGGTCATGGGCCTGCCCTGGAGTATGGCTGATATACCCAATGACACTCCACTGGAAAGAATTAATTTTCCTTTTTGCAGCAGGTCTCATTCCAAATAACTTCTTGGTTACAGAGGTGTCCACCTCTGTGTGTCCACCTCTCCTTCTCCATGCTAGAATGTTGTTTGTGTGAACTTACACAGGTCTTGTGTTTGCTATCATGGTCTCTGTTCTTTCCTACATGTATCAGTTCTGTCTAAATACTGTTATTTTCTTGGAGTTTTCCACCATCTTTGGCTCTTATGATCTTTCTGCCTCCTCTTCTACATAGATCCCCAAGCCTTGAGGGAAGGGGTTCATTTTTTTTTTTAATCTCATTCATGGATGAGTATGTTAAAGTTCCTCACATTTCACATTGTCCGGAGTTCTGTGCTGTCTACCTACTACTGCAAAGAATCTTCTCTGATAAGAGTTAAACCTTGTCTAGGGGTATAGCAATATGTCATTTGAACATTTGTGCCAATATTGCTCTTGTATACCTTTTTAATTTTTTATTGACTAGATTATAAATTACTAAGAACTTTTCCCTTTCTTTCCTACCTCTAACCTCCCATATATTTCTCCTTAATCTTATCCAAAATCATGGCCTTTTTTACACTAAATGTTATTACATGCATATATATATATATATATTAGGTATATATATATATATATATATATATATATATATATATATATATCCATTCCTAAATATAACTTCAAGGGTGAAATTTGGCCACTGAGGAAAGCTGGAAATAGGAATGATAGCATTCTCAGGGAAGAGTACACAAAATGGTTGTGCATTAGCATATATTACAGGAATGCCTCTAAGTGACAAGGTTTGTAGCATTGCTGTTATATTCTATTCACTATGAGGAGAAATTGGAAACAGGGTAGATGTCTATCAACTGTTGAAAAATAAAGAAAATTTGAAACATTTGCACAATGAAATATTTTTCAGTTATTAAGAAAAATGAAACTATAATATCTGAGGGAAAATGAATGTTGCTAGAAAATAGTCAAACTGAGTGAGGTAACTCAAATTCAGAAAAAGAGATGGCACATATATTCTCTTATATATGGATGCTACAGCTTTAAATTTTATTTTCCTGTTATTGATTATAAATTTTTTTATTATTTTTTTTAAATTTTTGATACTTTATTTACATTTCAAATGTTTTCCCCTTTCCAGGTTCCCCTTTGGAAAGCTCCTATCCCATTCCCCCTCCCCTTGCCTCTATTAGGGCATTCCCCCACCCACCCACCCACCCACTCCCATCTTCCCTCCCTGGCATTCCCCTATATTGGGGTACCTAACACTCTAAGACCCAAGGGCCTCTCCTCCCACTGATGGCCAACAAGACCCTCCTCTACCACATCTGTGGCCAGCTCCATGGGTCCCTCCATTTGTATTCTTTGGTTGGTGGTCCTGTCTGTGGAAGCACTAGGGGGCCTGACCAGTTGACACTGTTGCTTCCTCTCCATGGGGTTGCAAACACCCTCAGCTCCTTCAGTCCTTTCTCCAAGTTCTCCATCTGGTATCTCACACTCAGTCCTACTGTTTCTGTGAAGTGACTTGGGTATTTTGAACTTTTGGGCTAATAACCACTTAACACTGAGTACATACCATGTTCATTCTTTTGTGACTGCATTACCTCACTCAGGATGATATTTTCAAGTTCCATCCATTTGCCTGCGAATTTCATGAAGTCATTGTTTTAAATAGCTGATATATTTGATATGATATATTCTGATTATAGTTTCATCTTTTTCTACTCCTAGTTCCTCCACACCTCACCTCTAATTTAGATTCATACTCTTTTGGTTTTTGCTTGAAAACAAGTAGGAATCCAAGGAATAATGACAATAAAAATATTATATAAAATAAATAAAAACAAAACAAAATAGCCCAGAATAGGACAAAACAAATATAAGGGAAGGTTATAAAGAAAAAGCACAAGAAACATAAATAGACACAGATACATGCACATGTATGCACTTATTGGAATCCTATAAAAACACAAAACACAAATATACACACACGTACATATGTGTGTGTGTGTCTGTGTGTGTGTAGATAGATAGATAGATAGATAGATAGATAGATAGATAGATAGATGATAGATAGATAGAAGATAGATAGATAGATAGATAGATAGATAGATAGATAGATAGATAGATAGGAGACAGACAGAGCCTGAAAATGTATAGATAGGAGACCTTGGAACCCTTACTCCTAAATGGAATAATGGGATGATTCCACCAAATCCTTCCTCCTTGGGCTCAGATGGAAAAGAAAATCCCTGACTCAATCTTAAATAATAATAATAATAATAATAATAATAATAATAATAATAATAATAACAATAACAATAATAACCTTCCAGTTGTCATTTAATTTGTTTCATGTTGGCCATCCCTATGCATGCCCTGCGCCTGCTGCCACAGAAATCACAGAATTATCTGTGTGTTCTTATGTGTATATATTCAGGTTTGTTTAGAAGGCTTATTTCCTTGTCTTCCTTCCCCTCTGGCACTTACAGTCTTTCTACCTCCTCTTGTACAGAGTTTTCTGAACCCTGAAGGGAAGAATTTGATGGAAATATCCCATTTAGGACTGAGGGTTCCAAAGTCTCTCCTCTCTGTATTTTTTCTGGGTATAAGTCTTTGTATTTGTTTCTATATGCTTCAGAAAGACATTTATCTTCTGATGGCTGAACAAGGTACCCTAGGTCCCAGGCCTATCTGAGCACAGTTTCTAGACCACCCAGGGAGTTAGTCCTTGGCTCAATATCATGGAATGGGCTTTAACTCCAATCAGATATAGTTAGTTACGCCTATAATCAGTGTGCCACTATTGTACCAGCATATCTTACAGACAAGCAACCATCAATTGTAGATCAAAGGTTTTATAGCTGGGTTGGTGTTTATATTTCTCCTTTTGTAGCCTGCAGAGTAGATTCCAGTAACTTGAATACTATACATTAGGGGTAAAGACTCTATGTTGGCAAGAGCTTGACTTTTCCAGTTTCCATGAGTTTTGTACTTGTTGTCTTTAGCAATAGGACCTTACCACCAGTTCTAGAGAACAACCAATAGCCTTAGCAATATCATGGATTGTTTGGGGTTTCTCTAGTATCTTGTTGGCCAACAGCTCTACTAGATGTATCCCATTCACTACATTGGAAGTTTTACTTAATTGCAAGAGATGTCTAGTTGTTGGGCCTTTGTATGCCCAGTTATTTAATGATACTATTTAGCTTTCTTTCATATATGTATATTTTAGGTAGTCTCTGCTGTGTTAGGTTTGTATACATCTCTTCCAATGGCCTTTCCAGTTAGCGGTCACCCCATGTGTTCACTCACTCACTTCCACTTAAATCTTGCTGTTTGATCCTCCCATTCTTATCCCCACAACATCCTTTCGTAACTACCTACTCTATTTCTCCTTTCTAAGAAAAACCATCACCTCCCCCTACACTGTAGACAACCCCTGTGGTTATATTGATTGAACCATGTTTATCAATGCCTTAACATTGACATATAAGCAAAAACATACCATATTTGACTTTCTATGTCTGGGATACCTCACTGAAGATTATTTTCTTTATTAATCAATTTACAGACTTCTAGGTTATTTCCAATCTCTGACTACTGTGATTAGAGAGGCAATGAATGTAATTGAGCAAGTGTCTCTGTGGTAGTATGAAGTGCTGTTTTAGGTACATGCCTAAGATTGGTATAGGTGGATGTTGAGGCAGGTCAATTTGCATCCTCTTTAGGAAATCCCACATTGATTTCCATAGTAACTATACAAGTCTTTACTCTCAGCAGATGTATAAGAATTTATATACATTCTCATACATGCAGCCATGCAGTCTGACTACTACCATTTGTTAAGGATGCTATGGTTTTTCCAGTATGTATTTCCGCCATCTTTTTGTGTGTATTTATGTTGATTCCATTGATCAATATGATGGTTTTTGTGCTGGCAATATGTTATTGTTATTACTATAGTACTACATTATACTTAAAGATCAAGGATGGTGATACCTCCTGCAGTTCTTTCATCATTAAAGATTGTTTTAGATATCCTGAGTTTCAGTGTTTCTGTTTGAAGCTGAAATAGTCTGTTTAGAATAGTCTGTGAAATTCTGTGAAGAATTGCACTGGAATTTTGATAGGGATTGAATATGTATATTGCTTTTGGTAAATGGTAAGGTGACCATTTTTACTATCTTAGTCTTATCGACCCAAAAATATGGGACAACTTTTCACGTTCTAATAAATTCTTCAAATCAATTTCTTTCTTCAATGTCTTAAAGTTTTTTATCACAAAAATATTTCACTGTTTTGCTTAGAGTTTCCAATATATTTTATACTTTTGAGGTTATTATTAAAGATGTTTCCCTAATACCGTTCTCAGTCATTTTCTATTATTTTATATATAGAAACATTACTAATTTTCATGTTAATTTTGTTTCTATCATATGGTTCAAACATGTTTACCAGCTGTAAGAATTTTCTTTTTATTTTCTTTTATTGGACATTGTCTTTATTTACATTTTCAATGTTATCCCCCTTTCCAGGTCTCCCCTTCAGAAACCCCCTATTCCATCACCCCTCCCTCTGCCTCTATGAGGGTAATCCCTCACCCACCCACCTACCACCTTCCTCCCCTGGCATTCCCCTACACTGGGGCATCAAGCCTTCAAAGAACCAAGGGCCTCTCTTCCCACTGATGCCTGACAAGGCCATTCTCTGATACATATGTGGCTGGATCCATAGGTCTCTCCATGTGTACTGTTTGGTTGGTGGTCCAGTCCCCAGGAGCCTGGATGGGGTCTGGCTGGTTGACACTGCTGCTCCCCTCATTGGGGCTGCAAACCTCCTCAACTCCTTTAGTCCCTGCTCCAACTCTTCCATCTAGGACCCCGTGCTCACTCCAATGGTTGGCTGTGAACATCTGCATCTTTATTTGTCAGGCTCTGGCAGACCCTTTCAAGAGACAGCCATATTAGGGTCCTGTCAACATGCACTTTCTGTCACAGTAGCATCTGGGTTTGGCGACTGTATATGGTATTGATCCCCAGGTGGTACAATTTTTGGATGGCCTTTCCTTCAGTCTCTGCTCCACACTTTGTCTCCATATTTCCTCCTGTGAGTATTTTGTTTCCCCTTCAAAGAAGCACTAAAGCATCCACACTTTGATCTTCCTTCTTCTTGTTCTTCATATGGTCTGTGAATTGTTATCTTGGTCACTTATATGTACTATAATATTATCTGCACATAAAGACACATTGACTTCTTTTTAATTTGTATCTCCTTTCTACTTCAGTTATGTTATTGCTTTAATTAAGACTTCAAGCACTATATTAAGTATGTATGGAAAGAATTGATAACCTTTTCTTGTTGCCGATTTTAATGGAAGTGCTTCAATTTTCTCTTCATTTAAGTTAATGTTAGCTGTGGGCTTGCTGTAAACTGTCTTTATTATATTGAGAAACTGCCTTGGATCCATGATCTCTCCAGGAGTTTTATCATGAAGGGGACTTAGATTTTGTTAAAGGACATTTTTATATTTAATCCTGTGGTTTTTTCTATCATTCTGTTTATATTTTGGACTACACTAATAGATATATCTATGTTGAATCATCCCTGTGTTGTGGACTAAACCTTAACTGATCATAGTGGATGACCTTTGTGATATATTTTTTTGGATTCAGTGTGGAAATTTTTTGAGAATTACAGAATTATGTTCATAAGTGAAATTTAACTGTAATTCAAACTCATTGTTTATTTTTTCCCCTGGGGTATAGTTAACAGGGTGTCTGGAGACTCATAAAATGAACTGAGAAATCTTCCTTATGTTTCTATTTTGTGGAATAATTTTAGGAGTATTTGCATTAACTGTTCTTTGAAAGTCTGATAAAATTCTTCACTAAAACCATCTGGCCAATGGGCATTTTTGATTGGGAGACTTTAAATGATTGCTTCTATTTCACAAAGTATCTAGATTGGTTAAAACTGCTTATCTAGTCTTGATTTAACTTTGTTAGATGATACATATTGATGAAATTCTCTCTCTCTCTCTCTCTCTCTCTCTCTCTCTCTCTCTTTCTCTCTCTCTCCTATTATGTAGAGTACTGTTTGTTTGTTAAAGTATATTCTTATAATTCTCTGGATTTTCTTGCTGCCTTTCATTACGTCCTCTCTTGGACTTTAGTTTTGCTGATTCAAATTGTCTCTTAAGAATTGTTAGTATACTTGGCTAAAGGTTTTTCAATATTATTGATTTCTTAATGACTCGTTTCTTTGTTTCATTGATTCTTTCTTTCTATGTTGTTGTTACTCTTCTTATTTTATTGATTTGAATGCTGAGTTTGATTGTAATTTTTTTTCTACTTTGGGTTGCTTTGCTTCCTCCTCCTCCTCCTCTTCTTTTTCTTCTTCTCCTCTTCCTTCTCCTCCTCTTCCTCCTCCTCTTCCTCCTCCTCCTCCTCCTCCTCCTCCACCTCCTCCT
>JADRCH010000009.1:12060129-12120644 GCA_019843965.1 Rhynchomys soricoides | reverse complement strand
CTCTGCCTCTGCCTCTGCCTCTGCCTCTGCCTCTGCCTCTGCCTCTGCCTCTGCCTCTGCCTCTGCCTCTGCCTCTGCCTCCTGACTGCTGAAATTAAAGGTACACTCCACCAGGCCAGGTTCATTTCTAAATCTATTGTGATTGAAATATTACTAGCTTTAGTAGATTTAGCTATCTTTTAAGTGCTAGTAGAATCTGTACAACATCTGTCTATCCCCTTTTTACTTTTCAAGTCCATATGAGAAGTCAAGTGTTATTCAAATAGGTCTATAGTTATATATTCCATAATGTTTTTTCCTTGAAGATTTTAATATTTTCTTTCTTCGATATGTACAGTGTTTTGATCACTACATACCATACAGAATTTCTTTTTTTTCTTTTTATTTATTTTCTTTCATACAATAAGTCCTTCCCTCCCTTCCTCTTGTTCCTCTCAGTTCTACCTGCCTCACATCCCTTCTCCTACAGATCCACTGCTCCTCTGTTTCCCTTTAGAAAAGAACAGACCTCCCATTGATATCAACTGGACAAAGTTACAGATATCAATCTGTAACAAGTTACAGTAAGACTGGCACAAATCCTAATATAAAGGCTGGTAACAACAATGCAGGAGGAGAAAACAAGTTCCAAGAGTAGACAAAAGAGTCAGAGATACCCCTACACCCACTGTTAGGTGTACAACAAAAATGTTAAGCTAAACAACCACAGCATATATGCAGAGGACCTAGCACAAGCCCACATAAGCACAGTGACTGCCACTTTAGTATCTTTAAGTGCCTAGGAATCCTGTGTAGTTGATTCTGTGGACCATGTTCTCCTTTCATTCCTGACCCTTCTGACTCCTACAATCCTTCTGTCCTTCTACTATGGGATTCCATAGGCTCTGCCTAATGTTTAGGTGTGTATTTCTTCATCTGCTTCCATCAGCCAAAGGGAGCCCCTCCAACAATTGGGCTAGGCACCTGGCTTCTAGTTCTTGGCCATCTAGGCAGTGTAGGGCAAGGGGTCCCTCTCTTGACTTGGACCTCAAGTTAGACCAGTCATTAGATTCCAACTCACACAAGCTTGGAGCCACCATTGCCCCCAGCACATCTTTCAGGTGGAACAGGTGTGAGTGGTAGATTTTGTGGTTGGATTGGTTTCCCAGTCTTGCCAGGTTACAGAGAGAGACCAGTTCAGCCTCTTTATCCCCCATTGCTACAAGTCCTAATGAGGGTCAACCTCATGGGTCCCAGAATGTTTCTACTGCACTAGGATTCCACAAAACTCTCTAAAAGCTGGCATATTCACGTCATCTTTCCTTGTATTCTCTCCCTTCTCCCTCTGTGCCTCCATTCCCCCAGCTGATTCCCTCCTGTTTCCATGCCCATTTGCCTCTAATCCATCTACAAAATCTACTTTATTTTCCATTCCCAGCGAGATCCACACATTTCTCTAGAGCTCTCCTTGTTATGTAGCCTCTTTGGGTCTGTGGATTTTAGTGCAATTATCCATTATTTAACAGCCTATATTCAGTTATAAGGTAGTACATACCATGTTTCTCTTTCTGGGTCTTGTTGTCTCGCTCAGGATGGTTTATTCTAGTTCTATCTCTTTTCTGAAAATTTTATGATGCCATTTTTTTCTACCAGTTAAGTAATAAATATTTCATTCTGTAAATACAGCACATTTTCTATCTAGTCTTCTGATGACTGACAGATATCTAAGTTGTTCTTAGTTTCTGAAGATTATGAATAAAACCACCAGGAACATAGTTAAGCAAGTGTTCTTGTGGTAAATAGACATTCTTTGGTTATATGCCAAGGAGTGGCATGGCTAGGTCTTGAGGTAGATCAATTTTCTATTTTCTCAGGAACTATCATATTGATTTCTATAGAAGTTGTACATATTTGCACTCCCACCAGAAAAAGAGGAGTATTCCCCTGGCTCCACATACTTTCCTGCATAAGCTGTCACTTGTGTTATTGATCTAAAATATCTGACAGGTGGAAGATGGAATCTCAGAGAAGTTTTGATTTTCATTTCCCTGAAGGCTAAGTATGTTGAACATTCCATTAAGTACCTTTTGAAAATTTAGTTTCTTCTATCAAAAATGTTATATTTACATCTGTACCCCATTTTTAATTGGATTGTTTATTTTGTTCACATCTATGTATTCTCTGAGTTCTCCATGTATTTTAGATATTAGCAGTCCATCAGCTGTGGAGTTGGTAAAAATATTTTCTCATTCTTTTGGCTGTGGTTTTGTCCTGTTGATGGCAGTCTTTACCTTACAGAAACTTTTCAGATTTATAAGGTTCTATTTATTAGTTGTTGATCTTAGTGCCTGATCTATCAAAGTTCTGTTCAGGAAGTTGTCTCCTGTGCCTATGTGTTTTAGACTATTTTCTACTTTCCCTTCTGTCTGGTTTACTTTGTCTGGTTTACTGTTGAGGTCTTTGATCCACTTGGACTTGAGTTTTGTACAGGGTGATTAATATGAACATATTTACATTCTTCAACACGCAGATATCCAGTTACACTGGCACCAGTATTTTAGACAATGTGTATTTCTAGCTTCTTAGTAAAAACTGGGTGTCCGTAGGTATATAGATTTATGTCTGGGTCTTCGATTCAATTCCATTGAACCATGTGTCTTTTTGTGTCAATTGCATGTAGTTTTTGTTACTATTGATTTATAATATACCTAGAAATTAGTGGTGGTGAAATATCTGGAAGTTCTTTTGCTGTTCAGGTGTGTTTTAGCTATCCTGGTTTTTTGTTTTATTTTGTTTTGTTTTGTTTTTTTTCTCATATGAAACTAAATATTGTCTTTTCAAGGTCTGTAACAAACTGTTACAAATTTGACAGAGATTACATTGAATGTGTAATTGTGTTTGGTATGATGGTCATTTTTATGGTTAATTCTACTTATCCATGACCATAAGAGATTTTTATATCTTCTGATGTCTTCAATTTTTTCTTCAAAATTTTGTCATATAAGTTTTCTACTTGCTTGATTATGGTTACACTAAGGTATTTCATATCATTTGTGGCTATTGTGAAGGATATGGTTTTCCTGATTTTTTTCCTCACTTTGTTTGTATTTGAATGTCATGCTGTATGTTGAATGTTGTATTCATATTTTGTACTTGTATTTTTTTAAGTTAACCTTTTTCCAGACATTTCTTTGAAGAAGATTATAAACTCTCTGGTAGAATTTTTGGGGTCAGTTATATATACTATCATATCTTTGGCATTCCTAGAATGAAACCTCCTTGACTATGGTCGATGTGTTCTTGGATTATGTTTGCAAGTTGAATATTTTTACACCAATGCTCCTGAGGGAATTTGGTCTGTAATTTTCTTTCATTGTTGAATCTTTTTGTGGTTTAGGTGTCACAGTGACTGTGGCCTCATAGAATGAATTTGGTAATGTTCCTTCTGTTTCTATTTTGAGGAATAATTTGAGGAAGATTCACATTAACTTTTCTTGAATGTCTGGTATATTTCTGCATTAAAACTGACTATGCCTGAACTTTGTTTGGTTTGGAGATTTTAAATGACAGTTTCAATTGCACTAAAGGTGACAAGTCTACTTATATTTCTTACTGGTCTTCATTTGAGTGCTAATTTGTATCTACTAAGAAAATTATTCATTTCTTTTACATCTTTCAATTTGGTGTAGTACATATTTATAAGGTATAACCTAATGATTCTTTTAATTTTCCCAGTTTCTGTTATTATGTACCTCTTTTCATTTCTGACCTTGCTAATTTGAATATTCTCCTTCCCTTTTATACTTAGCTTAAATACAGGTTTATCTATCCTGCTGATATTCTCAAAGAACCGATTTTTTGTTTCATTTTTATATTGTTCTATTTTATTTATTTGATTATTTTCTGCCTTTTACCCTTCTACTCCTCTTGGGTGTTCTTGCTTCTTTTTGTTCTATAGCTTTCAGGTATACTGCTAAGTTGCTAGTATGAGATATTCTCTCTCTCTCTCTCTCTCTCTCTCTCTCTCTCTCTCATGTAGGTACTAAGTTTTAGGAACTTTCCCACTTTCATTGCATCCCATAGTTTGAGAATGGTTCATATTTACTTATATTGAATTTTAGAAAGTCTTTAATTTCTGTCTTTATTTCTATCTTGACCAAGTAGTCATTCAGCATAAGTTTGTAGGCTTCCTGGTTTTTTGTTTTGTTTTGCTTTGTTTTGTTTGTTCTGTTTTGTTTTATAGAAATCCAGCTTTAATTTGTGGTGGTCTAATAGGATGCAGATGGCTATACCAATTGTCTGGTATCTACTGAGACCTGCTTTGTGTCTGAGTATATGGTCAGTTTTGGAGAAAGTTCTATAAGGTGTTGAGGAAAAGGTTTATTATTTTGTGATTAGGTAAAATGGTCTATTGATATTTGTTAGGAGCATTTGGTTTGCAATGTCTGTGAGGTCCAGTATTTCCCTGTTTAGTTTTTGACTGTATATTGTGTCCATTGGTGAAAGCAGAGTTTTGATATCTCCCACTACCAATATATGCTTGTAAATGTGTGGATTAAGTTTTAGAATGTTTCTTTTACAAGTATGTGAATCCTCACATTTGAGACATAGATGCTAAGAATTGAAAAATCATGTTGGTGAATAGTTCCTTTGATATATATGAAGTCTTCTCTGTTTCTCCTGATTAATTTTGATTTGGAATCTAATTTTTTAGATATTATAATGACTATACCACTTAGCTTCTTAGGTGTATTTGCTTGGAAATTCTTTTTTCCAAGGTTTTTTCCAAAACCTTTACTCTGAGGTAATGTTTATCTTTGATGTTGAGGTGTGTTTATTGTAGATAACAGAAAGATAGATTGTATTTTTCCATACATTCTGTTAATCCATGTCTTTTTATTGGGGAATAGTCCACAGATAATGATAAATATCAATGAATGATAACTTTTAAGTTTTGTTTTTCTGTTGTCCTTGTTGTTTTGGTAGCGGTGGTGGTGGTGGTAATGGTATGTGTGTGTGTGTGAGAATGTGTGCTTTCTTTTAGTTTTGCTGGTGTAATATTATCAATTTCCTGTGGTTTTATGGGTGAAGTTAAGCTTCTTGGGTAGAAGAGTTTTTTTCTAGTATTTTTTGTAAGCCTAGATTTGTAGATAGACCTTGAATTTGACTTTATCATGGACTGTCTTGTTTTCTATATCTATGGTTATAGAATTTTTTGCTGAGTGTGATTACAGTGACATCTGTGGTCTCCTGGAAACTTCAATGTATTTGTGTAAGCCATTATGGCTTTTAGAGTCTCCAATTAGATGCCATGTGTAATTCTAACAGGACTACCATTATATATTACTTCTTCTTCCCTTGAAGGTTTAAGAATCTTTCCTTGTTCTATGTGCTTAGTATTTTGATTATTATGTGGCAAATGGACTTTGTTTTCTAATCTTTTTGGTGTTCTATATGCTTCTTATACCTTTATAGGCATTTTCTTCCTTAGGTTAAGTAAATTTTCTATGATCATGTTAAAAATATTTTCTGAGCCTTTGAGTTGGGATTGGTCTACAATTCCTATTATGCTTAGGTTTGATTTTTACAAAGTGTCCCGGATTTCCTGGTGTTTTTGCATCAGGAACTTCTTAAATTCAATTTTTTGTTTGTTTGTTTGTTTGTTTGTTTCTCTTCTAGTGTATCTTCAAATCTTGAGATTATCTCTTTCTCTTTCATCGTGTTTCTTGTTTGTGATGTTTGCATCTGTAATTTCTGTTTACTTACCTAGATTTTTGATTTCCAGAATTCCCTCCATTTGTGTTTTATTTATTACTTCTATTTCCATTTTTAGGTCTTGAATAGTTTTATTCATTTTTTGACTTTTTTCTCTTGGTGTTCTTACCTTTTTTCAAGGGTCCTCAGTTCCTCCAAATTTTTTTGTTTGTCTTTCCTGAAATTTTATTATGGAGCTTCTTCACTTATTTTTAAGGATCTGTATCAACTTCATAAAATTGATTCTAAGGGTTGATTGATTGATTGATTGATTAAGATTTATCTGTGTTGGAAAATTCTTATAGCATTTGCTATAGTAAGATAACTGGTTCCACATGGTTTTTTATTGTGTTCTTAGATAAGCATCAAGGTACCTTGAATTGGGATGATTATAGGTTTAGGTGCAAATTTTTGGATTTGTCTTTGATGGAGGAACATTTTGTTCCTTTGTTTCTGTTTTTTCTCCAGTCTTCTAGCCTGTGTGCTAAGTGGTTGAGCAGTGGATCTCCACCCATCTTTGGGTCTGGACTTCTCTTGGCCAGGCCAGCATGGTCTTTTGTCCAGCAGGGGGCAGGGGCAGCAGAAGTTCATTTGTCCTGTTTGACCTCTGATCTAGCATTGCTATTTGAGTTAGATGCTGGTCTTGAGCAATGAGGAAAGTATTAGTGGAGGAGGGACACAAAAAGAGTGGAGGAGGTTTGCAGTTATGCAGCATACCTGGCGTTCTGGTGGCCAGACTCCACCAAGGAGTCTCTGCCTGAGTTATAGTTTGCAATATGTCAAGGAAGAAGGCAGGGGCACTGGAGAGAGTGTTTAAGAGGAAGGCATCTGTATTTCCTTACTCTTGATAGTCCCTTATAATCACAGAGAAACCAAACATCATTTCAAGGTGTATCTTAATATCTGTGCAGTTAAATGATCTACCTTAACCCGCTATGCTAATCTGGCTATGTCCCAGCCCTAGCTCCAGTATACTTGCAGGTTAATATTGCTCTAGCTCTGTCTGCTTCAGATGTTTCTTCCCATGATATCTTCCCAAGTCATCTTTTGCTTATGGCCAATCTGAATCTATATCTCTCTCTCTCTCTCTCTCTCTCTCTCTCTCTCCTTCCTCTGGCTGTGTAAGTTTCTGCCTTACTATCTCTTCTTCCCAGCCCCTGGATGATAAGCTTTTATGTACAAGGTAGAGAATAATTGGTAAGAATTGTTTATACAAACTTGAGGCAGGAGATTCTAAACATAAGCATTACAGTGCTGTGTCCAGATTGAAACAAGATATGAGGATAGAGAAATCAGCATTTGAATAACACAATAAAAGCAGTGCCCAAACACATTAGGCCTGTGTGTGTGTGTGTGTGTGTGTGTGTGTGTGTGTGTGTGTGTTTATGTCCTCTCTAACATGCACACAGAAGAAATTTCAAGAATAAGTATTGCAGGGTACAAAAGTAACATAAAATGGAATAGCATTTATATTTATTTATACTGATACCACACTTTCTGAGAAGGAAATTGGGAAAATAATCCTTTTCTCATTGCCTAAATAACTATTTAATTTTATCAAAGAAGAGACTGATTTTAACAACTAAAATTGCAAAATGCAGATGAAAGAAATTGAAGAGGGTAGAAACATGGAAAGGCCTTTCATGTGTTTGAAGCAGAAGAATTACACCATCAAAAGGTTCTTGTTATCCAGAATGCTCAAAAACAATTTCCTTACAAAGAACAATGACATTCTTCACTGAGATAGGAAAACATTTATGAAATTCCTGCAGATGTACAACCCTACCCCAAATATCCCAGCAACTTGTGACCAATGCAGACAAAACTAGAAGCATCACAGTATCCAGTCTCAAGATACACATCAAAGCTTTATTTAAAAGACTCTGGAGTGTTGAAAAAACACATGAAGAAACCTAAATTCAGAAACTAACCTACATATTTATAGTCAGTAGAATTTCAACAAAGAATCTAAAGCATGTGTCAAATAAAGACATTCTCTCAAATAAATTGAATTAGAAATCTATACATACATTAATACAACAACAAGACTTGCATCCTACCACTAGTCATAAGACACAATCTACACAAAGTTGAACAAAGTCTTAAATACAAATCTGTGGCCTTGGACCAAATTGTTATAACCCACATTTGTCTGTACCTCACTCACTTTTTTATTGTTTCTTTCTGTTCTCTTTAAAACTTTGCACTATTAACAACAAAAAATAATACCAAATAGACAACTCCTAGAACAAAATATACAAGAAATACTTGAAAATTTTGGCATAGGCAGTGACTTGATATTAGTACTGTGTATTAAAACCTAAAATCACTTGGTTGGTTTTATATATATATATATATATATATATATATATATATATATATATATATGTCTGTGTGTGTGCATATGCATATATATGTGTACATATATATGCACATGAAAGTAATGTAATGTTTTGTATCACCATGACATGCTGAACTGCATTAAAGGGTCAAAGAATTAAGAAGGTTGAAAACCACTGATTTAGAGTAATTATTTTATCAGACTACTAGTCTTCAACAACCAAATCTAAGAGCATCATCAAATAAGATGTAAAGCCTATGTCAAGAGTTTTTGCCTGTTTGTTAGAGCTGACATACCTGTGACCCTAAAATGCAAATGAATAATATCTGGATCTATTGTTTTCTTTTTTTCTGTAACTGTAAAATAATTCATCAAATCATATTTATATTGAAAAATGTTAACTGTATAACCAACCTGAATCCATACTTTCAGGCCATGGTAATTCATCTCTGATTCAGATTTATCCTATATTCTGTATCCAGTTAGAGTTGTGGTTTGCACAGGTGAAATAAACAGGCCATGCTTTCTGGTCCTCTGGCTTCTGTTTATGTTGTTCATTCTATCTTAAATTTTATTTCCTTCTTTTTAACCCAGCAGACTTCACCTATCCTTCAAGGCATGGTTAAAATTACATCTTCCCTCTCAGATCCCTCTGGTACCAACTACAACTTTCCTATCATGGGAAGAAACCATTATTCTTTTTTATCCTTTTTTTTTTAACTCAAAAACTCTCTTTGCACTCATCCACACTATAGCTAGAGATATTATAACAACATATTTCATTTGTTATTTTGTTTTTTGTTTTTTTGCACTCTAAGACATGAGTGTATGTTCTCTTGGCATTTAAAAGGCTTTTTAATAATCATATTTCTGGTTGAATTCTGAATATGAATTAAAGGGTCAGCACAGGAATAAGACAAAATATGTTTCTTTTTCATATTGCAAATAAAAATGTATAAGATCTTTATGTTTTCATGTTTGCTTCATTATGCTATGGCTGTCAAGTTTCACAGACATGTGAATATTATCATAGTAAAATATATGTACTTATAATAAAAGATGCAGGCTGTTATGGAATTCTAGACATTCTCCTGAGTGTATTTGACCAGTTTTCATTAGTAATTAGTGTTGTGAAGTCTAACTAATTAAAAAAGTTTAGCCCTCCATAATGAGTACAAATAATTTCATTAAAATAATTTCATTATCGTCATAAAATATGTAGTCATCTAGACATTTATTCTGATCTATAATTTACTTTGAAAGCTGTACATATGTCAGTTTATATCAATAATTGTCCATAAGAGTATTTCTTTACTCTTAACATTTTTCACTAATCATTATAATATTATGAAGTATTCACATAAACGCAAGCTTGGTGTATTCTAAGGAATACTTTGACATAAGATAGACTCATAATCCATGTTTAATTTTACTTCTTGAATAGAGGTGTTTAATTAATCCTTTGGCTTCTATATTCAATTTTGAGAACATGCTATGAGCAATAAATGTGGCATTCATCTATCCATGAATGGTATCACAGCCCTGTATTCCAGCATTTGAGATGCTTGGACAAAGGATTAGAAAATTAAGGCTACATAGAGAGTTCCAGGCCCGATTAAGGTTCAGGAGAGTACTTCATATGAAAAGCACAGTAGTCCTAATGCTGTGACCAGGCACTCTCATGTGTCTCATGTGTCTACTCAGTATCACTGTTATTCAAATCTTCATTGGACTAACTTGTTTCTGTACTCTTTCTGAAATGGTTTTCAGTATCTTGGATGCCATTATGAATCCTATAGTTCCATGGATTAGGAAATGAAATCTTCAGTGTTTGATTGAATCATATCAGATGTGTCAGAAGATAAAGCTACAAGATAAGCATGGGAGAAGCCCCATCTCACCCATGGTTGATTTCTTTGTGCTGACTTTGAATCACAGGGATACTCTCAGTGACAGAACCATCAGAGGTTGAGTCACATTTCCCATATGCCTTACTTTTGACAAGAGATTGAACCTTGGAATGACATCTAATTTACTTTTTTAAAAGATCTGTAGAATTTAGTGACTCCTGCTTTCCTTTGTTCCTCTGTATTGTGTTTTCTTTTAAAAAAGGCTTTATATCGTTAAAGCACAAGAGCCCGACTCGTCTATAGATCATTATGTCTGACTTCTTTTCATAAAGAAAAAAATGTGTGAAATGGTTGTTTTTTCCCACAAGTCAAAATTTTTAAAAACTTTTTATATAGTATATTTATTCTGTATAATAACAGCTATCACTAAGATGTTTTCATATATCATGAAGTGTATAGGTTTTTTTTTAAGTTCAAAAGCTTATGATGTAGAATGTACTTATGGTGTTTGAAGTTTATATTAATTGCCTGTTAATATAAAAGCAGATAGACTGCATATAATAGCACACCCAAATGAGAAAAAGCAATTTCTTACACTAGACTGTTACAATTACATTAATTAGAAATAAAGATTGGGCTTGATAGAAAAGGTGAGATGGCAGCTTTTAAACCTGAGAATTCTGAGGATAAAAGCCCAAATCAACAATGGCCAATTAATGCAATCTATATTTTGGGGTGCACCCAGGAGTGGACAGCAAGCTGTCTCACTCTACGTTGGTATTTGAGAGACCAGTCTTTACTGACTTCTTGTAGTCCCTTTTATAGGAAAACTAAAGTGTTCACAGAGGGGAAGGAGTTGACTATAATATATTGTGAGAAAGAAAAAGTGAAAGGGAAGGAATAACATGAATGTGGTTGCAAGCAGTTTACATCAGATCTAAGAAATGGGAACTTTTTAAAATTAGAAATAGAAACCTTAACTTGCAAAGACTTAACACAGGACAAACAGGGATTTATTCTTTAACTATTATTTAACACAACATTAACAGAAATCTTTTCTTTAAACTTAACAGAAACCTTAGACGGCACAGGACAAACAGGAACTTCTGTTTGCTTTAATAAAATAAAAAAATAAAAATAGAAACATTAATATAAAAGTAACTTTTATTCACCAGAATATAATTGTCTCAAAAATCTTACTGCTGAATAAACACTTTGTGACTCTTTCTGATATCTGGCTGGTTGGTTCAACTCAACTGTTCTGACCCAAATTCCTCTCTATTCCTGACTCACTCAGTACTGTTCAGTAGCTTCTCTCTCCTGTGCTGTTCTCCTGAGACTTGGCCATATGCTATCTCTGAATTATTCTGTCAGATCCTTTTCTGATTCACCACTTTGTCTGGTCCTCTATTCGATGTCACTTTCAAACATGGCTGCTCCCATCTAATGCCTACCTTTACCTTCATTGTTTGGGATTAAGTGGTGTATAACAACCAGGAGGATTAAAAGTCATTTCAGACAGATCACACAGACATAGAAGTCCTTTGGATGTAATTCCTTTCCGGAGCAGCCATGTTGTTAGATTAATATTTCCCTACACCTTAACTTGCGTGGGGTAATTATTTTCATTGCAACTTTACTGTAATTTTATTATATATATATATATATATAGATAGATAGAGAGAGAGAGAGAGAGAGAGAGAGAGAGAGAGAGGATTGACAAAGGTGTTATGACACACAGGATAAGAGCCATTGCTCTAAAGGTTGCTATGCTTAGTAGCTAAAATGGAAATATATCAGGTACAAAGACATGTGCAATGATTATCTATTAAGATGATATAAGAAGCCAAGATAATTTGTCCCTGGATCTGTAGCATCCCAATTCTGCCATTGCATCCTATCTATTCATTTAGGCTTATGAAAGGTTGAAGATATATAACAGTAGGAATACTTTGGGTTTGCCAGGCATGATTTTTTTTTTTATTTATTTACATTTCAAATGTTATCTCATTTCCAGGTTTCCACTCTGGAAAGCCGTATCCCATCCCCCTTCCTGCTCCTATGGTTCCTCCACCCACCCACCCACCTACTCCCTCCTCCCCACCCTGGTATTCCCCTACACTGGGGCATTGAGCGCTAAAAAGACCAAGGGCCTCTCTTCCCATTGATGTTTGACAAGGCCATCCTCTGCTACATATGAGGCTGGAGTCATGGGTCATACTATGTGCACTCTTTGGTTAGTGGGTTAGTCCCTGGGAGCTCTGTGAGGTCTTGTTGGTTAATATTGTTGTTCTTCATATGGGGCTGCAAACCACTTCAGCTCCTTCAGTCCTTTTTCTTACTCCTCCATTGGGGACCAGATGCTGTCTGTAGTGGTTGCCTGCACGGATGCACCTCTGTATTTGTAAGACCCTGGCAGAGCCTCTCAGGAGACAGCTATATCAGGCTCCTTTCAGCAAGCACTTCTTGGCATCAACAATAATGTCTGGGTTTGGTGACTGTATATGGATCAGATCCCCATGTTGGATAGTCTCTGGATGGTCTTTCCTTCATTCTCTGCTCCATACTTGGTCTCTGTTTTTTCCTACCAGGAGTATTTTGTTCCTCCTTCTAAGAAGCACCTAAGCACCCACACTTTGGTCTTCCTTCTTCTTAAGCTTCATATTGTCTGTGAATTGTGCCTTGGGTATTCTAAGGTTTTGGGCTAATATCCATTTATCTTTGAATGCATACCATGTGTGTTCTTTTGTGACTGGGTTACATCACTCAGGATAATATTTTCTAGTTCATCCTCTTGCCTAAGAATTTTATGAATTCTTTGTTTTTAATAGCTGAGTAGTATTTCATTGTGTAAAAGTACCACATGTTCTGTATCCATTCTTCTGTTGAAGGACATCTGTGTTGTTTCCAGCTTCTGGCTGTCACAAATAAGGCTGCTATGAACATAGTGGAGCATGTGTTCTTGTTATATTTTGGAGCATCTTGTGGATATATGCCCAGGAGTGGTAGAGCTGGGTCCTTGGGTAGTACTATGTACAATTTTCTAAAGGTCTGCCAGACTGATTTCCAAAGTGCTTGTAATAGCTTGCAATCCCAACAGCAATGGAGGAGTGTTCCTCTTTCTCCACATCTTTGCCAGCATCTACTGTCCCTTGAGTTTTTGATCTTAGCCATTCTGACTGGTGTGGCATAGAATCTCAGGGTTGTTTTGAATTGCACTTCCCTAATGACTAAGGATGTTGAACATTTCTTTAGGTGCTTATTGCTCATTCAAGATTCCTCAGTTGAGAATTCTCTGTTTAGATCTGTACCCCATATTTAAATAGGGCTATTTGGTTCTCTGGAGTCTAACTTCATGAGTTATTTGTGTCTATTGGATATTAGCCCTCTATCAGATGTAGGATGGGTAGATCTGTTGGTTGCCCTTTTGTCCTATTGAAAGTGTTCCTTGTTTTATGGAAGCTTTTTAATTTTATGAGGTTCCATTTGTATATTGTTGATCTTAGAGCATAAGCCACTTGTGCTTTGTTCCTGAAATCTTCCCCTGTGCCCACGTGTTCAGGGCTCTTTCTCACTTTCTCTTCTACTAGTTTTAGTGTATCTGATTTTATGTGGAGGTACTTGATCCACTTGGACTTGAGCTTTGTACAAGGAGATAAGAATGGATGTATTTGCATTCTTCTACATGTTGACCACCAGTTGAACCAGCACCATTTGTTGAAAATGCCATGTTTTTTCCACTGGATGATTTTAGCTCCTTTATCAAAGATCAAGTATCCATACGTGTGTAAGTTCATTTCTAGGTCTTCAATTCTATTCCAATGATCTACCTGTCTGTCACTGCCCCAAGACCATGCAGTTTTTATCACTATTGCTCTGTCATACAACTTGATGTCAGGGATGGTGATTCCCCCAGAAGTTCTTTTATTGTTGAGAACAGTTTTTGCTATCATGGGTTTTTGACTATACCAAATGAATTTGCAAATTGCTCTTTCTAACTCTATGAAGAATTGAGTTGGTATTTTGATGGGGATTTTATTGAATCTGTAGATTGCTTTCAGCAAGATGGCCACTTTTACTGTATTAATTCTGCTAATCCATGAGCATGAGTGATCTATCTATCTTGTGAGAGCTTCTTCGATTTCTTTCTTCAGAGATTTGAAATTCTTGTCATACAGATTTTTTACTTGCTTGGTTAGACAGTTAGATATTTCATATTATTTGTGACTATTGTGATGGGTGTCATTTCCCTAATTTATTTCTCATCCTATTTATCCTTTGAGTATAGGAAGGCTACTAATTTCTTTAAGTTAAATTTATATCCAGCCACTTTGCTGTAGTTGTTTGTTTTGGGAGTTCTCTGGTGGAATTTTTTTGGGGGTACTTAAGTCCACTGTCATATCATCTGCAAATAGTGATACTTTGACATCTTCCTTCCCAAATTTGTATCCTTTTGACCTCCTTTTGTTATCTAATTGCTCTATCTAGAACTTCAAGTCCTGTATGTAGGGAGAGAGTGGGCAACCTTGTCTAGTCCCTGATTTTAATGGGATTGTTTCACTTTTCTCTCCATATAGTTTGATGTTGGCTACTGGTTTGCTGTATATTGCTTTCACAAGGTTTAAATGTGTTCAAGGTATGGGACTTAAAGTCTTGATCTTTCTAAGACTTTTACCATGAAGGAGTGTTGAATTTTGTCAAATACTTTGACAGCATTTAATGAGATGTTCATGTGGTTTTTTTTTCCTTTGATGTTTATGTAATGCATTATGTTGATGGATTTCTGTAGTTGAACCATTCTTGTATCCCTGAGATGAAGTCTATTTAATCATGATGGGTAATCAATTTGATTTGATCTTGGATTCAGTTTTCATGAATTTTATTGAGTATTTTTGCATCAATGTTCATAAGGAAAATTGGTCTGAAGTTCTCTTTTTTTCTTGGGTCTTTGTGTGGTTTAGGTATGAGCATAATTGTGGCTTCATAGAACAAATTGGGTAGTGTTGTTTCTGTTTCTATATTGTGAAATAGTTTGAGAGTATTGTTATTAGGTATTATTTGAAGGTCTGATAGAATTCTGTACTAAATGCATCTGGTCCTGGACTTTTTTGCGATTGGGAGAATTTTAATGACTGCTGCTATTTCTTTAGGGGTTATGGGACTGTTTAGATGGTTTATCTGATCCTGATTTAACTTTGGTTCCTGGTATCTGTCTAGAAAATTGTCCATTTCATCCAGATTTTCTAGTTTTGTTGAGTATAGGCTTTTGTAGTAGGATCTGATGATTCTTTTTAATTACTTAGGTTTCTGTTGTTACGTCTCCCTTTTCATTTCTGGTTTTGTTAATTTGGATACTCTTTCTGTACCACCTGGTTAGTCTGTCTAAGGTTTTATCTATCTTGTTTATTTTCTCAAAGAACCAGCTTCTGGTTTTGTTGATTCTTTGTATAGTTCTTTGTATAGATTCTTTCTATACTTTTAGTTTCTACTTGATTGATTTCAGCCCTGAGTTTATTTCCTGCCATCTACTCCTCTTGGGTGTATTTGTTTCTTTTTATCTAGAACCTTCAAGTGTGCTGTCAAGCTGCTAGTGTATGCTTTCACCAGTTTCTGTTTGGAGGCACTCAGGTCTATGAGTATTCCTCTTAGTACTGCTTTCATTGAGTCTTATAAATTTTGGTATATTGTGCCTTCATTTTCATTAAATTCTAGGAAGTCTTTAGTTTCTTTATTTCCTCCTTGATCTAGTTATCATTGAGTAGAGCGCTGTTCAGCTTCCATGTGTATGTGGGCTTTCTGTTGTTGTTTTTAATTGAAGAGCAGACTTAAACATGGTGCCTTAATCTGACAGGATGCCTGGGATTATTTCAATCTTCTTGTATCTGTTGAGGCCTGTTTGGTGACCAATTATATGGTCAGTTTTGGAGAAGGTACCATTAGGGGCTGAGAAGAAGGTATATTATTTTATTTTAGGAAGAAATGTTCTACAGATCTGTTAAATCCATTTAGTTCATAACTTCTGTTAGTTTCACTATGCCTCTGTTTAGTTTCTGCTTCCATGATCTATCCATTACTGAGAGTGGCAAGTTGATGTTTCCCACTATTATTGTGTGAGGTACAATGTGTGCTCTGAGCTTTAGTAAAGTTTCTTTTATGAATATAGGTACCTTTGCATTTGGAGCAGAAACATTCATGATTGAGAATTCATCTTGGTAGATTTTTTTCTTGATGAGTATTAATTGTCTGTCCTTGTCTTTTTAAATAACTTTTGGTTGAAAGTTGAATTTATTCGATATTAGAATGGCTACTCCAGTTTGTTTCTTGGGACCATTTGCTTGGAAGTTTTTTCCAGTTTTTACTTTGAAGTAAGTGTATGTCTTTATCATTTAGCTGTGTTTCCTGTATGCAGCAAAATGCTGGGACCTGTTTTTGTATCCAGTCTGTTAGTGTATGTCTTTTTATTTGCGAATTGAGTCCATTGATGTCAAGAGATATTAGGGAGCAGTGATTGTTGCTTCCTGTTATTTTGTTGTTAGAGTTGGAATTGTGTTTGTGTGGCTATCTTCTTTTGGGTTTGTGGAAAGAAGATTATGTTCTTGCTTAATCTAGGTTGTAGTTTCCCTTATTGTGTTGGAGTTTTCCATCTGTTATTCTTTGTAAGGCTGGAGTTGTGGAAAGATACTGTGTAAATTTATTTTTTTCATGGAATATCTTGGTTTCCCCATTTATGTTAATTAAGAGTTTTGTTGTGTATAGTAGTCTGGGCTGGCATTTGTGTTCGCTTAGGGTCTGTATGAGATCTGCCCAGGATCTTCTAGCTTTCAGAGTCTCTGGTAAGAAGTCTGGTATAATTCTGATAGGTCTGTCTTTATATGTTACTTGACCTTACTGCTTTTAATATTCTTTATTTGTTTTGTGCATTTGGAGTTTTCATTATTATGTGACAGGAGAAATTTCTTTTCTGGTCTAGTCTATTTTGCATTCTGTAGACTTCTTGTAGATTCATGAGCATCTGTTCCTTTAGGTTAGGGAAGTTTTATTTTATAATTTTGTTGAAGATATTTATTGGTCCTTTAATTTGGCAATCCTTGCTCTCTTCTATGCCTATTATCCTAGTTTGGTCTTCTCACTGTGTCCTGGATTTCCTGAATGTTTTGGGTTAAGAGCTTTTGCATTTTGCATTTTCTTTGACTGTTGTGACAATGTTTTCTATGGTGTCTTCTGCACCTGAGATTCTCTCTTCAATATCTTGTAACCTGGAGTTAACCCTGTGACACAGCTCTCTGTACCCAAATCCTGCCCAGAGAGAGCTAGTCTTCCAGGAGTGCTGTCTCTCCTAAGTTCACAGGTGAGGCCAACACTTTTGCTCTAATAACTGCCCAAAGAGGGACATGCCAGGAGACCATGGAGCACTGGAACCATGGAGCAATGAAGGACAGAATCCTTCTAGTATCCATCTGCACCCTGGAGTTAATGTTGGGGGACAGCTCTCAAAATCCAGTCTGGAGAGAACTGGTCTCCCAGGAGTGCTGACACACCTGAGATCAGAGGCTTACAGAGTCTCAGGCTCACAGGAGGGACATGCTCCAGTCAGAGACAGCAAGACCAACTAACACTAGAGATAACCAGATGGCAAGAGGCAAGCTCAAGACCCTAAGCAACAGAAATCCAGGCTACTTGGCATTGTCAGAACCCAGTCCTCCTACTACAGCAAGTCCTGGATACCATAACACACCAGAAAAGCAAGATTTGAACTTAAAATTGCATCTCATGATGATGACAGAGGACTTTAAGAAGGACATAAATAACTCTCTTAAAGAAATACAGGAGAACACAGGTAAATAGGTAGAAGGCCTTAAAGAGGAAACACAAAAATCCCTTAAAGATTTACAGGAAAACACAACCAAACAAGTGAAGGATTTGAACAAAACCATCCAGGATCTAAATATGGAAATAGAAATAATAGTGAAATCACAAAGGGAGACAACCCTGGAGATGGAAAACCTACTAAAGAGATTAGGATTCATAGATGCTGCATCATCAGGCCTGATCTTAAGAAAAAACTTACATGACATATTTAAAAGGATAAATTGAAATTTTCCATATATTCATTAAAGGTGGACATACAGTATGTATGTAAATGAGAAGGAATAAAAATTTTATATACAAATTAATTTAAATTCATATTTCATTAAATTAATCATTGGCATTATTGAGAATAAACTTAAGGAAATGATGATTATATCTTAATTAATAAGAAAGAACCAATAAATATTCAGAAAAGGAATAAAGAACATTCATATCAAGGACATTCCTGAAATACAAAACAGACTAGGAATACAGACAAAAGTCTGAAAGGCAAGTGAGAAAACTAAGGTGCTTCTGATATTTGTGATTTGGACAACTGAGTAGATGCCATAGACAGAGGATGCCAGCAATCACCACACACATCTTTTCAAACCTGAATTACATTTATCTGCAATGAATTGTAAATGAATATGCTTAAATAGTTGGACTATTGCCAAGAAGAAATTTGGAAAACCAGCTGATGACATTTAGTATTAGGAGAGTGTATGGCAACCTGCACTTGTCACCTGAATCCAACACAATTACCTGTCTGAGCACCATTATGCTAATTGGTGTAACATTTTACTCTTTGTGATAGGAAAATAACAAAGGAGGATAGCAATTCTGAATCTGCTAATAAGGACAGATTAATATACTTGAACCAGAGAAAATTTACTGAATATCATTTGCTGTTATTATTATAGGGATAAATAAACTTAATGATAAGAACATATAAGATTTGGCAAAAAAAAAAAAAAATCCCAAAAAGAACAACAAAATAAGAAAGAATTTCAAACAATTCAGAATGGAGAAATAAGACATTCCAGAGAAAGAAGGACAAAACACAATAGACAATAATGTCTAGTCCAACAGACCAAAGCACACTGAGAGTTCAGGATTGTCTAAGGTGATAAAAACAATACAGAAACAGAATGAAAGTTAGAAGTGAGTTTTGAGATGCATGATGAGGAACAGTATGAGGAATACATAATAGTACTAAATTTATTTCCTTTATAGAAATTTTATGATCTTTGCAAGAGTCTGTGTATTCTGAAATATTTCAATTTGTTTAGTAAATATTTATTTAATGCTTGTTATATGCTAAGGCTGTTAACAAAAAAAGTAACATTTAAACCAAATTCAGATAACTGTGTTGCAAAATAGATGTTTTCATACTATAGCAAACAGAACATCCCATATTAAATAGAAAGCTAAATAGGGAAAAGAGGCACAGGGCAGACATTCTAAGAAATAGGATGGTTGGAAAAACAGAAGACACTGAGAACCACAGCTCTGTCTACTTGGCTTTAAAGACTTGATTTCACTAAATAGTCTCCTTTTAATACATGTACCTAAAAAAGAAAAGTAGAAAATTTTGTTATAGGGAAAATAAAACAAATCAAACAAAACAAAACAAAACAAAGCCTAGAGAGTGGGAAAGCTATAACCAGACATTCAGGAACGCCCTGTGGGTTCATGTAATACATGCTATTGTGGCATCATCACTTAAGGTAACACAGATACTGATGTACTCATCGGAGAAGAGCCCTGATTTCAACATTTTAATCTTTTCAAGGTGTATCATAAATAAGAAAGATTCCAGTTTCAATTGAGCCTTATCAAACTTATTGTACAAGTCTGATTCTGCTGAGACTCAAATGTTCACTTTTGAAAACAACACTTCAGAAATATTATGGATGTAGAGGTAAACTTCTCATTGAGTTGGACAACTTTATTGCCTTGCTAAATAAAAACTGTAGTCAGGTAATAAATTATAGTGAATATGAACCACAATAATATGGATAATACTAAAAGTAACCATGATCCAGAATCATTTTGCCATCACTAAGGTAAAGGGTAGCTTCGACATAGATAATAAACTACAAACTATAAAGAAAGAAATCTTCTAATAAATGATTATTTGTTGACTGTTAATGTATATATTTTTACTTTCTCACACAAGACTTTACATAGATACATGTATGTATAAAACTATATCTATCTCTCTCTATATATATGTATACAAATATGTAGTTATATATACATGTGTAACTGTACACAAACACATATATATGTATGTATATATATATGAATATTGATGGAATTTATGTGTCATTAAATCATTCATTAAAAATTCATGTTGACAGATATCCTACAAATATACATCATAAGCAATAATAAATATGCAATATGAAAGTTAATGAGGTGTAATGCCAGTGAGAATAGAGCAAACATTAAGTACTAACTGTAACATAATTTATATAACTAATATTCCAATGAATTGAAAAGTGATATTTAGTAGCATTGTAGGAATTATATTTTTGAATGTATACTCTGATTAGAAATTTATCTATTGTTGTGTTATATAATTATCTGAAATATATTGGAGTTCTTTAATTGTAATAATCAAAAATTTCCCTTAGGGTAAAAACAGTTATTCTTACACAATTAAAATAATTCCAACAAAACAAAACCTTTTTCTAGATATAAATTTACTGCAAAATTACTATTAAATGTGGAAAATGAGAGCAAAGTATAACAAATTAAATATACTTACTCATAAGGATTGTTCTAGGAAAATGCATTAAGGGCAAAATTTGTTATACAAAATTCAATCCATAAAAATTGGTTTATTTGAACTTATAATGTGATATTCACTGAGTTCTCAACACCTGTGTTCATTTTATGAAACATTATTTTAAAGTAATTGTCAAAAATGTTTATCAATGGTAATTACTGCCTTATAGAGAAAACCTCCCAGAAATAATTACTCTCATTTATAGGCATCTTTCTTACTTGTCTCCATGAATATATTTAAAATTTCCAGTAAAGTAATACACTTTAATATGAAAATGAAACAACACAACACTAAAGGCTCTAATTAGATATATTTTAAATAACTATCAGAACCTTGAAACTTTATTAAATCATTTCTGAACAGGCTTATAATAGAAGGTTTATTTCATTGTAATCTCTACATAATCAGCAAATACTGAAAAATTCAAACAAATAAAATTTTCTGAAAAACATGGTACAGGAAAGTTTTTCAAGAGATATACTTTATACTCAAGAGAAAGTAATTGTTTAATTGATATTACCTGCATGAGAAGAATGTAAAATTAATTATAAATTCTAAAGTATTTATATTTTAATTTTATTCAGAAAATAAATATTCTATTGGAAAGGTGGAAAGTTTCATATTATCAGAAAATATAACTGGCAATCATTATGTTTTCTAAATGATAATAAATAATTTCACACATTTCAGGAAATAAAAAAAATAGGTAGCAGTGGCCAAGGTCTGTCTCACCAATAGGTTTCCACACTGAATAGGTTTCCTCATCTAAACTTCTATCCTGAAAGCTCTTCTGAAATCTTGTGTTCTCTGCTCTGGTCATGTTGCTATGGAAAGGAGGTCAGCATCTGCCTTGCTGCTTGAGGTTTGTAAATAACATTTTACTGGAACTCAGCCACATTCATTACCCATATCTGTCTACAGCTGCTTTCCTGACACTACAGCAGAACTGGTCCTTATGAGAAGGACAATGTAGCTCCAAGACAGAACATATTAGCTATCTAGCTCCTGAATAGAAATTATAAAGTTTCTAATTAAGAATGCACATTAGTAAACAATACATGAATATAAATAGCCTTTCGTCTTAAAACAAGTCATTTGATTTCAGAAATGAAGACGATATGAAAAGGAGAGTAAAGTCATGTAAATCTTGACTGAGATTCAGAAAGAGAAGCTCTGCCCAAGCAAGCCTACTATGAGATGACAGAACCAGATTTGAAAATGCTGCCTTAATGTCCATTCAAGACAGTCTCTCTTACAAGGGAGAAGCAGTCAAATGCCAACATATATAATACTCAAATGAATAATAGCAATGAATGTATTGCATAAAATTGTGAGGCACTATGTAAATTTATGGTTTTTTTGCTGGTAGCTCTCTTAGAATTTTTCATCAGATATTATCTTGTATAGTAGAATAACCTAGACACTCCAAATAAGAAAGTGACTTCTATTTGTTTGTTTTATTGAAAATAAATTCTTCTCTCATACAATACATCTTGACCACAGTTTCCCTTTCTTTACTCTTACCTTTTCCGATTTTCCTCCTCTCTTCCATAGATCCCACTCCTCTTCAGTTTCTTCTTGAGAAAAAAAAAATCATGCTTCCAAGAGATCACAACCAAACACGACAAAACAAGATTCAATAAAACAAAAGAAAATTCCTCATATCGAGGCTGAACAAGGCAACCCAACAGAAGGAAGAGTCCCAATAGCAGACAAAAATATCCTACTGATAGAAGTCTTACAAAAACACCAAACTAATAGACATAACAAAATACTCAGAGGACCTAAAGCAGACCCATGCAGGTCCTGTGCTTGCTGCTACAGTCACTGTGAGTCCATGTGAGCCTTCATAGTTCACTCAGTGGGTGATGTTCTCCATCCCCTCTGAGTCCTACAATCTGTGCTGCTCCATTTCCTTGGGGTTCCCCAATCTCTGAGGTGACCTCCAGTTTAGACTATCTGTCTGTGTACTGTCTGGCTATGAGTCTCTACACCAGCTCTCATATGCTGCTGGAGGAAGCCTCTGTGATGATGACTGGACAAAGTCCTGATCTATGAGGATAGAAGAATATCATTAGGAATCAATATGATTTATATCACTGACTTTTTGGCTTGTCAATGTAATCATTATTTAATATTTTATTTCTTATATGTACTGTCCTAAGGTGGATTGTACAGTGTGTATTTTGATTTTTTTCCAAAATTATTGGCCTCAAACTCATTTGATAATACTTTCTAGGAATACCACATTCAGTTCCATCCCCTGGTACTTCACTAACTGTGGTTCAAAATCAGCTGCATTGATTAAGCATAACAATAAATAAATAAATAAATAGAATCATGCTAATCAACATTTCAATATCTTGGTATTTAAATTTTTCAGATGTAATAATGTATTATTGTCTTAAAGCAACTTAAGTGTGAAGAAAAGGTGAATAGAGGAAAAGAGAAAAGAAAGCCTAATTATTTTGTGAAAACTAAAGAGCATTTTCTTCACAAGTTGTATTTGTACTTAAATCAAATTCCCAATGCTGTCAGATGAAAAAACCCTATTAGTCCTTTATATTTACACTGATGTCAATGAAAATCCACCAATCCTGCCCAAAGAAAAAACATGCAAATAAATATAAAGACTAAAATTGAATACACCATAAATCAAAATCTATTTCCCTAATCATTCTACTGGCAAAATCTTCTTATCAAATCCCTGGAAAATAAATTTATTTTTCAACTGTGCTTTCCAAAAACAGAGCAGTGATGTGCCAAACAACTATGCAGTATCAGGATAAAGGTAAAACAGTGTGTTGAAGCTGAGGGCACCACAGCTAGTTACTACCAGAATGAGTGTTAACTTTGTATTCTGATACTAGAGGGGACTTTCTGAACATTTTTATCAGCATTTAAGTTGGTAAAATGAAGAAGGTAGCAGTCAATAAACATGGAAAAGACATAAAAACCCCTCAATGTGCTGCCATCACATCTTACATGAAATGTTCAACCTTTCCGAATAAATAGAATCAGCGAGGAGCCAACTGCCTTTCCTTCACTGAAACCTGTCACCCAAAGGAATGATCAGGTCCATCTTTTTGGCAGCCAGTGCTTTGTGTTAAGAGAAGGTCAACTAAGATGCTCTTATAGAGCAAGAAAGAGCTTTAGACATTACTTTAAAACCAATGAGGTGCACCAGACTTAAAGGTGCCTGCCACCAAGCCTGACAACCTGAATTTGACCCTTGGGACACACATAGTGAAATAAGAGAACCTACTCCCAAGAAGTGGCCCTCTGACCTCTAAGCATACTTTCATGTACCCACACTGCCCTCCTGCACACACAAGAAAAATAAATTTGAATTTTAATAAAGGAATTAGAGATCAGTGTAGTTAGGGTTTTTGTTCTTGCTGAAGACACACATTTGCCTGCTGCTTCTATTGCGTGTGAACTGATGATAGAAAAAAAAATTATTTCAAACCTGTTATAAAAGTCAGAGCACATTTCTGAGGAAGCAGATTCTAATTTACTGTTTTAATTGAGTTGGTGGAAATTTATGTCTTGTTCTGTTTTTTTTTTTTTATTTTAAAATAGATGTATACTGTGTGTAACTTCTGTTTCTGCTGATTTTATTAGAAGCCATTGTCATGTTTCTGCCTCTGGGGCATCATCAACCAGGTTGAGTTAACTGAAACCTGCTTCAGAAAATGCCCAGCCCCTTTTCAGATTATGATGTAATTCCATCTGCCTTTCAGAGTGAGGATGATAAGCCAATCTTTTCATGCATCAATCTATCTAAAACAGTACCTCAGAAAGAGGTATTCGACACGGGCTTGCATATTCTCCTATAGGATGAGAAGTCTTATCAGACAATAAAACAAGACTTCTAAAATTGAAATTTGTAGATAAGCCCCTGGACATTGATAAAAGTGTGATAATCATGTATGTGCCCAGTGTTAGAGCTGTAGAATATAGGTTCAGCTGCTACCACATCCCTCAACTTATTCCAAATAGACTCTCATTTATTTTATTATTTGCATAAACAGAGAAGTTTAAAAAGAGCATGACCTAACAAAATGCAAATTTTTATAAAATAGTACTTTTCCAACTGTCATGTATTTGCTATCAATCATGCTCAAACATCATTATATTTCAGAATAATCTGCAGAGAATAGAGGAAGAAATTCATTAGTATCATCCAAGAATTATACAAAGTGGAGATTCAAATCAGTGGATCTTTAAAAGCTGACAGGTGATTATGCTTTACAACAAAACTGAAGCATAGTACATTTCAGACAAAGCAAACTGATATAAAATATAAGAGTTAGTTTAAAAAAAATTAAAGATCTAGTAAATAGTGTGTACTTGAGTTACTACAAAAATTTCTGTGACCCCTTTTTCCTAGCAACCATTAGTTTCCTGTGGCTTCTCAAGGAGGGGTGGAGGTTTAGGATACTCCCTTGCCCGTTTTAAGATAGAATGTTGTTTAGCAGCTCTTGTGCATGTATCTTCCTGGTAGCAGCTTCTCCTGTGAGTTCATGGCTAACAGCAGCCATGTCTTATGCCTAAGTTTTCACCCCACTGCTTTCCTGACCCAACCTCTAACATTGTTTCCACTCCTCCTTTGGTGTCCTCCTAGCCTTGAATGGGTTGACAATGATGTCTCATTAAGGGCTGAGCACTCATAAGCATTTATTCTAAGTACTTGGACTAGGTTTGACTCTGTGTTAACCACTGCCCATTGCAAAAAGAAGCTTTTCCTTTTTTTCAAAATAAATTCTTTTCTCATAGAATATATCCTGTTGTCAGTTTCTGTTCCTTTGCTCCTGGCAGTTCTTCTCTACCTTTCCTCCCCTCCAGATACACTCTCTATATAGAAAAGAACAGTTTTCAAAGAGATAACAACCAAACATGACAAAATATAATAAGATAAAAAAAATAATATCCATGCTGATTTGGGCAACCCACGAAGAGGAAAAAAGCCCCAATAGAAATCACAAGAACCATTCTTTCATACACTCAGGAGTCCCCTGAAAACACTAAGCCAGAAACTATTGTCTGGTGCAGACACTTGCTTGGTGCTTCACTTTCTGTGAGTTCATATGAACCCTGATGAATTGACTCAGAGGGCCTTGCTCCCATGGTGTCCTCCACCACCTCTGGCTATGACACTTTTCTCACCTCCTCTTCCACAGGGTTTCCTGAGTTCTTAGGGGAGGAGTTTGACGGGGACACCCCATTTTAAGCTGTGTGTTCCAAGGTTTCTCTCACTGAACAATATGTACCAGTGGGTCTCTGCATCTGTTTCTGTCTGCTGCAGAAGGAAGTCTCTCTGATGATGACTGAATAAACATATAGCCATCATAGCAGCATATGATTAGTAGCCATTTTACTAAATATATATTTAATATTAATATATTTTCTAATGTGTATTATATATATAGAGAGAAAGATACAGAGAGAGAGAGAAAGAGAGAGAGAGAGAGAGAGAGAGAGAGAGAGAGATTAGAGAAGTAGTGTTTGCTTTTCCCCTAAGTCTGCTCTATCTAGTTTCTGGTTCTTAGTCACCCAAGCTGTACTGGATATTTGTTTCAACTTGTAGATTGGGCCTTAATTCAAATCACATTGATGGATATTCCCACAGGTTCTGTGCCACCATTGTTCTAACATATTTTGTAGGGATGACAGATTGTAGGTCACAGGTTTTGTGGCTCTGTTGTTTATGTTTCTCCTTTGGTAGTCTGAGGAGTGTCTTTCCACACCAAAGACACTAGAACATTGACGGAAGGCTCAGTATAGACAACCTCTCCATGTTTAATTAGTTGTGCAGGTATTTTCTTCCACCATGGGGCCCAGCTGCTAGTTAGTGGAAGGCAACCTATTGTCTCTGTAATAGCCTGGTTGGTTTAAGGATTTCCATGATATCCCCTTGGTAAACAACTCAGTTGCGTGGAATCCAGTGATACTACTGGAACCAAAGATAAGCTTTTCTAGCAAGACTAAGAGCAACACTAATTTATTTGGTAGAAATATAAATATTTTCAAATGCAGTAGGACAACATGACAATTTAGCAAAACCGTAGCAGTATTTCCCATAGGACCTAAGAACTTCCAAGCCGTCAGCTTTTGTTGAAGTTTACAGTATCAGGCATGAATTTCTCCTATGGAATGAACCTCAATTCAACCAGAAAGCTATTAATTTCATTACAGTCAAACCACGATTGTACCAATGTGTACATTCTTTACATCAAAGATTGATATTATACCTTACAGGGTTCAAAGCTAGATGCGACTGTTCATTTTGTTTTGTTTGTTTTATTTCTGTCTTAGTTAGGGTTTTCTTTGCTGTAAAGAGACACCATGACCAAGGCAACTCTTATAAAGGACCACATTTAATTGTGGCTGGCTTACAGGTTCAGAGGTTCAGTCTATTATTATCAAGAAAGAAAGCATGGCAGTGTCCACATAGGCATTGTGCTGGAGAAGAGGCTGAGAGTTCTTCTACATCTTATTCTTAAGGCAAACAGGAGTTAACTGTCTCCAGGAAGCTAGGAGGATGGTCTCAATGCCAATCCCACAGTGACACCCTTCCTTCACCAAGGCCACACCTACTTCACCAAGACCACAAGTCCTAATGGCACTACTCTCTGGGCTATGCATATTCAAACTATCAACTCTTTATTTTCTTTTTGTTGTTGTTTTGTTTTCCCCAGCATCAAACATAATATTTTCCAGCACTATAAAACTAGCTATCAGGAGGAACCTTCCAGCTTAGTTCCAACTTGATTCCTCTATGTCTTGCAACCACGGTACCTATCGTCTTCAATGTAGTTCTAGGATGCAACCCAAAGCACTGGCAACAACCTTTATTTTCGGTAGAGACTGTGTAGGCTCCCTGACTAATGACTGGATTTTTTATTTAATACCCCACTGCTTCAAGAACTGGCATTACTTATCCATGTAGGGTATCACACTTAAAATACTTTTCTATTGTATTTTCAATCAACATACAAAACAGGATCCCATATGGCTTTCCATTTATATTAAGCCTACCTGCCACATGAGTCCCTCAATCTTTGCTTGCTGTCCTCACTTAAACCTCTTTACTTTCAACACACCTCCTCTACTTTCTTGCCATAGGACTTCTTCATTCCCATTTTTCATAATACCTCTTTACTGATCACACAGTGGCCTCTTCCTGGTCCCTAATCTCTCCATATCTAAATCAAACACAAAAATCTAAAATTTCAAACCTAATATCTTATGCAATAAGAGAAAACATCTAGTATGAGTCCTTTGTTTCTTCTTGTTCAGGATAATTATTTCCAGTTCTGTTGAGTTATTGTATATTTAATATTTTTTCTTTTTAGCTGAATAAAATTTAAATATATCTTTTAAAGAGGAAAAGATCCATCTTTTGCTGTTAAGAATAGAAGACTAAATTTCTCTAAAAATATTAAGAAATAAAAAACCTGACTAGAAGTTAGCATGTTTTTCTTACTAGTATGTGTAGAATTTTATTAGATTTTTCGTAAATTTTATAAAACTCTAAATTGATATTCTAAAAGGAGATAACATATATATATATCTTAGACAGATTAGATAAGTAGTTGAAAATTAGATATCCAAATTTATATATATTATTCTAATGTGTTTGTGAAAATAAATTTAATTTTATGCCAACAGAATTTATGATAAATTAGCTGTAACAATCAAGCCATCTAATAATGAATCAACTTATTAAATAAAATATTTTCATAATTATTCATGTAGGCATCAAAGCATACATATATCTGATCCAAAGCCACGTGTGGTTCAATCATCTAACAAAATTTGTCTTTGAAGTATCCTATAAAACTCTTCCTAAATAATATCACCAGGGCAGTGAGGATGTTTGCTTGTCTACTATATAATGTATGTATATTTGTATAATTTACATAATACCTATATATGTATATCAACATAAGGAAAAGTATAATTGTGTTTATATTTTATAAGAAAAATGTTTATAATTATAAAACAACTATTAGAAAGTCATTCTACCATTTTGATTTGTAAAATTATATTAGGTTAAATGTTTTAAAAACCTAAAACCATAAGCCATATGTGAACTATACATAGATTAGTTTTAGATTTTCAAAATACAGATACAACCATGAGAGTCTTTGTAGACCTGAGACAAAAGGGGACATCTTGTTTCTGTTTATTTTTTATTTAATAAACACTTTATACTAAAAAAATGTTACTAGCAGTAAGTGAATGTGAACTACCAAGAACATTCAACAATGAATAGCACAAGTGAGATCTCTCCCTGCAAGTGTAAATTACAATGACAATATGTGAGAATAAGTAACTAAACTTTAGGAAATAATTAAATATAATTAGTTGTGTGATATTTATGCATATACATTTAGATCATCACAAGCTACATAGCCATGGCTTTCCATTTCACAACCTTTATTTTCCCTAAATAATAAAAATAAAACAAAATAGATCTTATGAACATGCTATGTACTGCAGAGGATACTGTCATATAATTAGAAACTTTTTTTAAAAAAATTACAGTAGATTTTATGTAAGAAGTAATCCTTCATACTTTTAACATGATTTATCTTAGTAAAGTTGTCTACAGTTTTGGATGCAGGAAATGCAGTCAGAACAATACACACATCTGTTTAATGAGTGCCTGTGATCAGAAAAGCTCAGCAATATTACACGCCACCAGTCTTTAACCTCAAGACCCATTTCCAAGATTAATCCTCCTCATTTCACACAACAGCCACTGAGGCAAGCTCTTGCCACAGTACCTGAAATCTTAGTAATTGGACCCCACTGTCATATAAAGAGATAGGCAATCTCATTCTCCTGTACAGAACTGCCAATTAAGAAGTAAAACATGGAGCTGGAATGATGTCACAATAAGCCCCAGGCTGATGAGAGGAAGTTGGTTCCAGAATTGTTTTGAAGGTGTCTTTATCAATTTAAATTAAGAACTTAGCTGACAGAATACCATTCTTAACATTTTAACTAAGTAAAATTAAATGCAGAATTAGAAAGCAGCAGCAGATTTTGAACTGATTTTTAAGTAAGAGGACATCTGTCCACTCTCTTTTCATTTTGTGAACCTGTCCATGAATGGGCACTTCAGCAATATTTAAATGAAATATATGAGTAACAACTATCACTAAGAAGTTATGAACATTTAAGTGTATACTACCAACTTAAACATTCTGAAAAATAGTTTTAAATACTTGGCTTTAAGTGCTGGAGCAGGTCTATACTTTTATACTGGCTTTTCAAATAATTTTTGAGGGATAGGTTTTGTATTAATTTTTATTATGAATTCAGGAAAATGTTTGAACAAACTATATTATCTTGAATAAAAAAACAAGGCCTGTGTACATTGTGGAGTGCACTGTGCTTCTTATTCTGTTTATATTATAGGTAATGCAAGACAGCAGTGAGTGAGCGGGGCTTAGTCTAAGATAGCATCTTATGGTAAAAGTTGAGAAACACTTAAGAGCACCTGGTTCCTGATGACATTTGGAGAGAAATCCAACCATAAAGGCAAACTGTTTGAATTTTACAAGAGCAATCTACAGTGACCATTGTGATCTTATATGTTTTAACTAGGGACCCAAGTAATCATTACTCGACTGGCAGATTGGGTGCCACCAGGAAATAGGAGTCAACATGCATCCCAACTAGGAAGGGACAGTGACTAGTTTTTAATTTGTTTATTTCATTTTATTTTTGATTTATTTTACTTTATAATATTTCATGAGCTACTCACCACATTACCCCTTCCCTGTCTTTTCAGACAAGAAGAAGTCCCAAATGGGTACCTACCCACTCTGGCATATTAAGTCGCAGAAGGACTAAGCACATCCTCTTCCACTGAGGACAGACAAGAAAGCTCAGCTAGGGGAAACAAAGCCAAAGGCAGGCAAAAGAGTCAGAGAAGACCCCACTGCAATAGTTAGGGAACCCACATGAAGACAACGCAACACATCTGCTACAGATATGCAAGGGGCCTAGGTCCAGTCCATGTATGCTTTTTGGTTGGTGATTTAGTCTCTGTGAGCACCCTTGGGCCCAGGTTAGTTGACTCTGTAGGTCTTCTTGTGGTGTCCTTGAACTCTCTGCCTCTTTCAATCCTTCTGTCCACTCTACCACAAGATTCCCAGAGCTCCACGTACTGTTTGGCTTATGGTCTCTGTGTATGTTTCCATCAACTGCTGGATAAAGCCTCTCAGAAGACAGTTATGCTATGCTTCATCTGTAAGCCTAGCCGAGTATCATTATCATGTCAAGGGTTGGCTCTCTCCCATGGTATGTGTCTCAAGTTGAGTCAGTCATTGGTTAGACATTTCCTCAATCTCAGCTCAATCTTTATCCCTGAATATCTTGTAAGCAGAACAAATTTTAGGTAGAAGGTTTTGTGTTTGATTTGGTGTCCCTCTTCCTTCCCTGGAAGTCCCACCTGACTATAGGAGATGGTCTCTTCAGTCGCAATATCCCCAGCATCTTCCCCATAGACTCCCAGGAGGCTACATCTCAGGTCTCCAACTAATCCTACAGATGTGTCCCCACCAATTTCTGTTTTCTCTTTTAGCAGTTCCCACCCCAGCTCTCCCCACATTTGATCCCCAACCACACTTCCCTTCCCTCCCACATTCTCAGACAGTTCCTTCCCTCAATACACCTCTGAGGTCTATTTTATTTCTCTTTATGAGTGAAAAGTCCTCCTTAGGCCCTCCTAGTTATTTAGCTTATTTTGGTCTCTGGATTGTAGGATGCTTATCTTACACTTTATGGATAATATCTGCTTGTAAGTGAATATATACCATGTGTATCTTTCAGGGTCTAAGTTACTTCACTCAAGAAGATATTTTCTAGTTTCATCCATTTTTCTACAGAATTCATGTTTTCTTTGTTTTTATAAGCTGACTAGTATTCCATTATGTAAATTACCACATTATCTTTATTGATTCTTCATTTGAGGGACATCTAGATTGATTACAGTTTCTGGCTGTTATGAACTAAGTTGATATGAACATAGTTGAGCAAGTGTCCTTGCTGTATAGTGGAGCATCTTTTGGGTATGCACTCAGGAGTTTTATGACTGGTTCTTGAGGTAGAAATATTAACGTTTTTCTGAGAATCTGCCAAATTGATTTCCAAAATGGTTTTACAGGTTTGCACTTTCACCAGCAATGCAGGAGTGTTACCTTTGTTTCACATCATCACCAGCATGTGGTGTCACTTGAGATTTTGACGTTAGCCTTTCTAACTGATCTAAGATGGAAAATCAGAGTCATTTCAATTTGCATTTCTCTGACAATTAAGGATGTTGAACTTATCTTTAGGTGCTTCTCAGCCATTCTCTAATGACAAGCATAAAAGAACAGTATCACCATCCCTGATTTCAAGCTGTACTGCAGGGCAATAGTAATAAAATTACATGATATATGGCATAAAAACAGAAGTGTGTTTTTACCTATCCTGTATTTTATTGTTTTTACATATAAAGTTGATAATTACCTTTACAACATTCCTCTGTTAAACATTCTCTGTTTAGCTCTTTCCCCTTTTTTAAATTAAGTTATTGGTTTTTTGGTATCTACGTTCTTCAGTTCTTTATATATTTTGGATATTAGTCCTCTGTCAAACACAGTGTTGTTGAAGATGTTTTCCTACTTGTAGGCTACCACTTTGTCCTAGTGATAGTATCCTTTGCCTTAAAGAAGCCTTTCATTTCATGAGCTCTAATTTGTTAACTTTTTATCTTAGTGCCTAAACTTTTGGTGTTCTGTCAGAAATTTGTTTCTTTCGCCAATGTGTTCAAGATAGCTCACCACTTTCTCTTCTATTAGATTTAATGTATCTGGTTTTATGTTGAGGTCTTTGATATACTTTAACTAAAGTTCTGTGCCAAATGTGGAACTACTTTCATTCTTCTACATGCAGGTATCTAGTTAGATTGGTAACATTTGTGGAAGATTCTTTCTTTTTTACTTTGTATCATTTCCTTGTCTTTATGGCAATATCATGCATTTTATTACTGTTTCTTTGTAGTACAGATTGAAATCAGGGATGATACTGTTCTTTTATTATTTGGGATTTTTTTAACCTATCCTGTGTTTTATTATTTTTACATATGAAGTTGATAATTGCCATTTCAATGTCTATAAAGAATTGTGTTAGAATATTGATAGGAATTTACACTGAATCTGTAGACTGCTTTGTGTAAGCTGGCCATTTTTGCAATGTTACACTACTAATTCATAACAATGGGAGATTTTTTCATCTTCTGAAATCTTCCTCAATTTCTTTTTTCAAAGACATGAAGTTCTTGTCATACAGGTCTATCACTTGTTTGGTTAGAGTTATACCAAGATATTTTATATTATTTGTGCTTATTGTAAATGGTATTGTTTTCCTAACTTTTTCTCAGCCCAGTTATTGGATGTATAAAGGAGAGATGTTGCTTTTCAAGATAATTGTGTATCTAGGCACTTTGCTAAAGATGTTTATCAGCTGTAGGAGTTCTCTGGTAGAATTTTTAGGGCCATTTATGTGTACTATCTAATCTATAAATAGCAACACTCTGACTTCTTCCTTTCCATTTTGTATTCCCTTGATCTACCTTAGTTGTCTTATTGCTCTATCTAGAACTTACAGAGCTATATTTAAAGATAAGAGTGGTCATTCTTGTCTATGATTTTAGTGGAATTACTTTAAGTTTCTCTTCATTAAATTTGATGTTGGCTACTGGCTTGCTGTATATTGCCTTTATTGTGTTAAACATGCTCTTTGTATCTTTGTTCTCCCCAGAACTTTTAACATGAAAGAGGGTTACATTTTGGCAAAGACTTTTTCAGCATTTCATGAGATTATAATGTGGATGTTTTTTTCTCTTTCAGTTTGTTGATATGATGGATTTCATTGGTGGATTTTTGCATATTGAGCTATCATTGCCTCCCTGGGATGAAGACTCCTTAAACATGGTAGATGATATTTTCGATGTATTCTTATATTAAGTTTTTAAGCATTTCATTGAGTATCTTGGCATCAAAATTCATAAGCGGAATTTGTCTGAAACTTTCTTTCTTTGATCAGTCTTTGTGTGGTTTAGGAATCAGGGTGACTGTCACCTTACAGAGTAAGTTCAGCAATGTTTCTTCTGTTTTGTTTTTGATTGGGAGACTTTTGATGACTAATTCTATTTCCTCATGGGTTATAGGACAATCTAAATTGTTTGCTTAATCCTGATTTAACTTTGGTAAGTAGAATCAAGCAGATCTTCAATTTCATTTATATTTTTCAATTTTGTGGAGTACAGGCTCTTGAAGTAAGACTTAATGATTATTTGGATCTCCTCAGTGTTTGTTGTTATGTGTCCCATTTCATTTTTGATTTTGTTAATTTGTATACTGTCTCTCTGTTCTTTATGTAGTTTGGTTAAGAGTTTGTCTTTCTTGTTGATTTTCTCAATGAACCTGCCCTTGATTTCCTGGAATCTCTTTATTTATAATTTATTGCTTTCAGGCTTACTTTGATAATATCCTACCATTTACTTCTCTTAGGTGTATTTGCTTCTTTTTTTTATTGAGCTTTCAATTTTTCTGTTAAGTTACTAGTGTGAGATCTCTCCAATTTCTTTATGAAGGCATGTAATACTATGACCTTTCCTCTTAGCATTGCTTACATTGTGTCCCAAAATTGGGTATGTTGTGCCTTCATTTTCAGTGAATTCTAGACTACCTTTATTTTCTTTCCATATTTCTTCACTGAACCAAGTCATTCAGCAGATAGTTGCTCAGTTTCCATGAGTTTTTAGACTTTCTGTTGTTTCTGTTGTAGTTGAATTTCAGATTTAATCCAAGGTGGTTTGTTAAGATACAAGGGATTGTTTCTATTTTGTTGAAACTTGCTTTGTGACTACTAGAGTGAATTTTGGAGAAGGTTCCATGGATTGCTGAGAAGGAGGTATATTCTTTCCTGTTTTGGAGAAATGTGTTTTAGATAACTGTTAGGTCCATTTGACTCATTATCACTGATAGTTTCATTACTTCTCTGTTTAGTTTGTCTATGTAATCTGACCATTGGTGAGATTGAGGAGTCAAATCTCCCACTATTAATACATGAGATTCAAAGTGTGATTTAAGCTTTAGTAATATTTCTTTTACAAATGCAGGTACCCTTGCATTTGGGGAATATTTGTTCAGAATTGAGAAATCATCTTAGAGGATTTTTTGATGCATATGAGTATTATTACCCATTTCTTTTGATTAATATTTTATTGAAAATCTATTTTATTAGATCTTAGAATGGGCACTACAGCTTGCATGTTGAGTCTATTTGCTAGCCCTTAAGTCTGTAGTAGTGTCTCTATTTGTTGTTTAGGTGTGTTTCTTGTATGCAGCAGAATGATGAATCCTGTTTTCACATCTATTCTGTTAGCCTGTTTTTGTTTGTTTGTTTTTGTTTTTGAGGGATTTTTTATTGGAGAATTGAGGTCATTGGTGTTGAGAGATATTATTGACCATTGTTTGTTAATTCCTATTATTTTGATATTGGTGATGGTAGTGTGTGTGTGTGTGTGTGTGTGTGTGTGTGTGTGTTTCCCTTTCTTTGGTTTGCTAGTATAAGGTTATTTATTTTCTGTGTTTTCTTGGGTGTAGTTAGCCTCCTTGCATTGGAGCTTTTATTCTATCATCTTCTGGATTTGTGCCAGAAATTGTTTAAATTTGGTTTTATCATGGAGTATCTTGTTTTCTCTATCTATGATTATTGAAAGTTTACTGAGTATATTAGTCCATTCTTACATTTATGATATCTAAGATTCTGCAATACACCTGCCCAATTCTTTCTGGCTTTAAGAGTCAGAGAAGCCAAGTATAATTCTGATTAGTCCTCCTTTATATATTACTTGGCCTTTTTCCTTCACAGCTTTTAATATTCTTTCTTTGTTCTGTACATTTATTATTTTGATTATTATGTGACAAGAGGGTTTCCTTTTCTGGTATGATCTACTTGGTGTTCTGTAAGCTTCTTGTACATTTATAGACATATCTTACTTTAGGTTGGAAATTTTTTTCTTAGCCACGTAGCTGGGAATCTTCTCCTTCTTCTATTCCTATCCTTAGGTTTGGTCTATTCATTGTATCCTGGATTTCTTGATTGTTTTGTGTCAGTAACGTTTTAGTATTAACAATATCCTTGACTGATGTATTGATTCCTTCAACTGTAACTTCAATATCTGCGATTCCCTCTTCCATCTCTTGTATTCTGTTGATGATACTTGAATCTGTATTTCCTGTTCTCTTCAGTGGATTTTCCTTCTGTAGAATTCTCTCAGTTTGTGCTTTATGTTGTTGTTGTTGCTGTTGTTGTTGTTATTGTTGTTTTATTTTGTTTTGTTTCTTCTCTTTCCATTTTTATGTCTTATATAGTTTTATTCATTTCCTTCCCCCATTTGATTATATTTTCATCTATTTCTTTAAGGGATTTATTCATTTCCTCTTTAAAATCCTCTATCATCTTTATAAGATTGGATTTAAGGTCATATTCTTGTCCTTAAGCTGTATTGGATTTTCTTGGGATTGCTGTAGTAGGATAGCTGAGCTCTGATGGAGTCATATTGCCCAGGCTCATGTTTATTTTAGTTTTATGCTGGCCTTTAGGAATCTGGTTGTCCCTGGCATTTAATGGATGTTCTCGATGTGAAAGGAACTCCTCAAACAGGCAGGCAAAGCCTTGGGACTCACAATGGAGCTGAGGGAACAGCATGCTGTTTTCCTCTGCTGGCTGCTGTTTCCCTCTGCTGGTTGTACCCCGGGTGGACCAGAATAATACTGGAGCCCTGCATACCTCCTTTGGAAGACATCCAGAGCTCAGTGTCCAAGGTGGAGATCAGGGAAACCTGTGCAGTTCAACCCTACTGGTTATGCCGTAGGTGGAGTTGGCAGGTAGGGATTTACAGAGAGGGGTCTAACCTGATGCTCCTGAGGCCTTGCCTCCTCAGGAAGTCAAGCAGTGTGATGGGTCAAATAATGGAGTTTAGAGGACAGCATGCAGCTCACCTCTGCTTTATTTCACTTTCTTTAATTCTTTTAAGCAAACACTTCTCAATTGTTTTGTTTTATTTTTTCTGCATGTTTTTCAACATTCTGCTGATTCTCCACTTATTGTAATGTGTCTCTAATTCTTATACATGATCCATTCACTTTTTTTTTACATCCGTGCTTCCTCTTTGGACAACTTTGCTACTATTTACAGAATGTAATATGCCTTGGCTTTAATAATGTTTATGTTTACGCTATATTTATACTACCGATAACCCAACTTACCTCTCTTGATATTTATCTTGTCTTCACCTATTTTTTTTCCTTCTATCACTTTATTGGGTTACAGACATTTACTGGAAAGCCATGACACACACATATCTATTTAGCTCCTAATATATCAAATGGAACTATGAGATGAAAAAGTAATAATTGTACTAAAATTCAACTTGGTGAGCCTATATGACTTATTTTGAATACTACACGGGTTATTTGCAGAGGTGGGCATGACTTAAGGCAGCTGCATCACTGAGAAGCCCACCACAGCATGGCAACAGCTAATGAGAACTACAAACATAGAATTCTGCACAACTTGCAGGCAGTCCAACCATGGAAAGATAGCCTCTCAACAGCTTGCTTTGTCAGAGTATCTTCTCGCAGCATTTGTTCATTCTTTCTATAAAGCTTTGTAAGACCCTTCAATAATCTTACAAGTGTCCATTCCTCATCATGTGACATTGTGTTTACTCCAGAATCTCATGACCTCTCTCCCCATGGAGGGACTATTTCAATTTGGAGGCATTTGCTCAGTAGAGTGTTCTAATAATAATCTATTGCTTTATACACTTTGTTATTTTTCTATTCTTCCACTTAGTAATATTCACTGAATCACTCTATACTATCCTAGTTCCTTTATATTGCCCAAGTTATTGGAGTTAAGGGACTATATTTTTTAATGACTATCTCTATATTTACACATCAGTCCTCCTGATCAAATTCTGCTTGCCCCTGTAGCTGCAATTCCCTTAGCGGTACTGGAGTTTATACTCAATATGATAAATACAGGAGACAAAACTTTAGCTCTGAGATATGTCCCCAGTTCAGAAAGCTGGAACCACACCTCAGCAGTATAACAACTTAGTTCCACATGAATAATTGTCAAAACTGAAGAAATAGTAGAAATATTGCAAAAATAGTCAGATATATTAAGATATGAAATGCTGAGAAAGCAAAATAAGATACTCAGTAAGAAATTTATCAATGAAATTAATTAAGTTAAATACAAAATGAAATAATAAGATGACAAGATAGATAGATGAACTAGAGCATTTAGATCAGTGGTTTTCAACCTATGGGCCACAACACTTTAAGTAGTCAAACAATCTTTTCACAGGGGTTGCCTTAGAGCATAGGAAAACACAGATATTTATATTAGGATTCATAATAGTAGCAAAATTATAGTTAAGAAGTATAACAGCCCAGCTCGAAAGAGACATATTTCCCCAGTGGACGTATTGCAGCTCTCAGGGAAAGGTTATCCTGTTGGTCTAGAGCCAAGTAATGCCACCAAGTCACTGTATGACAAACCTCACACCAGAGATTTTTTTGTAAAAGACACAATAAGGTGGCTGTCTCTGCTTAGGCAGGAAGCAGGAAATAACTGAGCAAGAGGCAGGATTTATATAGATCTTTGGGGAGGTAAGAGATGGAGTTTTAGAGGCTGTTTTGTGATTGGTGGGGTTTTATGTCCTGATCTTGGTGCAAACTCAGGGATTAGTGGCATTTCACATTCAGTGATTGGTGGAATTTTGAACTCAGGAATTGGTAAAATTACAAGCTCAATAATTGGTGGGTTTTCAAAACCCAGAAGTGAGCTCAGATATTTTACCCTACACAAGAAAGATAATTTTGTGGACTGGAATTACCTCAACATAAGAAACTATACTGAAAGGATCACAGCATGAGCCAGGTTAAGAATCACTGATTTAGACAATAAAGATAAATAATTTTTATATTATAAATAAAACATAAAAGACTTACTGCACACAATTAAAAGATCAATTGTATACATCATACATATATAAGGCTGAGAAGAACTACAAGATTTTAAGATATAGAAAATATAAATAAAATAGCAACAGAAAATCTCCCAAATATAACTAAGGAGAAAGCCACCAAGATACAGAAGACATGTAGAATGCCTTACAGATAGGAAGAGAAAAACACCTCCCTACATCTTAATGTAAATAAAATACTGGGTCTAGAGAACAACAGCAAAAACAAACAAACAAAAAATGCTGAAATCTGCAAAAGAGAAGTATCAAATCACCTGAGGAAGTACACTCATAAAAACGGCATATTTTATAACAGAAATTAAAAACCTAGAACAGCATGGAATGATGTATTTTAAGCCCTGCATGAGAATTACCTACCCAGAGCACTTTACTAAGCAAAGCTACTCTTCATACATGATCTTCCATAATCTAAGAAAAAGGAAATCTTCCTATGGTATACATAAACTAAAGGAATTCTTGATTATTAAACCACTACTGCAGAAAGTACTTGAAGGAATTCCACATACTGAAAAGAAGAAAAGGCCATCCACGGTATGCCCTACCTAGGGATCCATCTCATATGCAGCCACCAAACCTGGACACTATTGCTGATGCCAAGAAGCGCTTGCTGAGCCTGGTATGGCTGTCCTTAAGAAGCTCTGTGAGAGCCTGACCAATGCAGATGCAGATGCTTACAGCCAAGCATCGGACTGAGCACAGAGACCCCAACGGAGGAGTTAGGGGAAGGACTGAAGGAGCTGAAGGGAATTGCAAGCCTATAGGAAGTGCAACAGTATCAAATAACTAGACCTTCCAGGGCTCCCAGGGACAAAAACCACTATTCAAAGAGTACACATGGAGGGATCCATGACTCCAGATGCATATGTAGCAGAGGATGGCATTGTCTGGCATCAATGGGGGGAGAGGCCCTTGGTCCTGTGGAAGCTTAATGTCCCAACTAGAAGAATGCTAGGGTGATGAGGCAGAAGTGGGTAGGTGGGTGGGGGAGCACCCTCATAGAAACAGGGAGGAGGGGAAACCAGGAAGGGGGATAACATTTGCAATGTAAATAAATAAAATAATCAATAAAAAGTGAAAGAAAAAAAAGAAAGATAAAGCACAATCATGAGATCACCAGTAAAACAAAATAAAGAAGGTAAATAAATAAAGACTCCTTATTACTAAAATTATAAATAACAAAATGATAGGGATGGCAAACACATACCTGACAAAAATATGTCTGAATGTTGATTTAAGTGTCAAGTCAAAAGTCATAAGAATAAAGCATCTGAATAAGATGGCAGACTTGAAGATACCTCTATGTGTCATAGTGAGCAAGAACTGGAATAAAAGGTAGACAGATTCTGTGTTAGGACAAGCAAAGGGAGCTTCAGAAATTCCCAGCAAGTGTGAAAGTAAGTGCAAAGATTCACCAAAGAACTAACAAGCCACCTTGTGCCAACCTACATTACTGCAGGGTAAAACCTGAAAACATTGGTCAGCACAGAGAAACTTGCACACCAATCTTTGTTACTGTATTATTCACAATGGCTAAGTAACAGAATCATTTTGTTCATTAAGAAATTAATAAAGCATTGTATAATAAAGAAAGAACTGCAAATACATGGGATTTTATTTATCTATAAAGAAAATTAAAATATGCTATTTACAAGATAAAGGTTGCAACTGAGAAATTTTATTAAGTGAAATAGCCAGGCAAAATTTTAAAAAATCAACATGCTTCTTCTCACATGCAGATTCTCTGGATTGAAGTTGATATGTGTACATGTGTATATGTGGTGTGTGTGTGTGTGTGTGTGTGTGTGTGTGCACGTGTGTCCTGGGGTTTTAGGGGAGGCATAACTCTTAAGGAGCACTGAGGATTAAAGAAAGAGATAAGACATATGGGAAATGAAAGTTGAAGTGGGAATATTTGAAAGGAAAAGTGACGTACTAAAGAGGATAGGAGTGTGCTATGTAGAAAAGGTATAAATAAGAACAAAATAGAGGAGTGAAAACTATTTGTCATTTTGAATTACAAAGGAAAAAACAGTAAAGCTAAATTTAAAATTCTAAGCCCACTCATTTTCAAAAATGATGTCAATCATAACTTGACTGGCAGGTAATAGAGATTCCTTTTAAGTAAATAATTTTAAAAAATAGAGAAGCAAGAATATAATTCCCCCAAACAGATATCATGTGAAACTGCCTACTTTTCTTCCATAATTTATACCTTGCTTTTAAAAATATGGAGGTGTGTGTGGGAGGGAGAAAGAGAGAGAGTGAGAGAGAGAGAGAATGTGCTGAGAGGTGAGATGGAAAGGTAGAGGGGGAGATGGATAGGGAAAGAAAGAAAGTGTGAGAGGAAAAAGAAGGAAATGAGATAGAGACTAAAACATAAAAAAGGGTGGAGGAAAATTAAGAAAAGAGGACAAAAAGAACTATGAAAGAGACAGCAAAGCAAAATGAGGAAATAAAAGGTTGCTGCCAAGCAGATATTTTAGCTTTAGAACAATTAGATATTTAAACCTAGATGCTAGTCTGATATAAATGGGAAACTGACTTGAAATTTAAAACTATACACATTTCAAGGTTAATAATATCTATGTTAAAAGTAATTGCAGGATTATCTGTATTTTTATAAAAGGGATCAAATTTTAAACCTGTTTTTATCAAACACTACACAGGGCCATGGGAACCCTGTAGAGGAAATTTAATACAACAACATAGCTGCCTTGGCAAGAGATCACATCTAAAGATCTTCTAGGGCTATATGATCCATCTGGAATGCAGACATACCCTGGATTTCAATATGATCTGGCTGGAATACAGACATGACATTAGCACACACTATATATATGTATATGTATATGTATATGTATTGTATAGGTATGGGTATGGGTATGTGTATGTATGTGTGTATATATATATATATATAATTTCAAATGTTTTCCCCTGTCCAGGTCTTCTCTTAGGAACCCCCATCCCATTCCCCTTCCCCTGCCTCTTCGAGGGTAGCACATACCTTTAATCCATAACATTGAAGATAAAGTTAGTTCATAGAATCAAGAAGCCATATTCAAAAGTGATACCTAACTGAAGGGCAGAAAAAGTGATGACTCAGAAAGATTCGACAGATTTAGTCAGAATTAGGATCTTCCCAGCTCTCACAAGAACAGCAGAAAGAGAGGCTACTTAAGAACAGGGAAAGAAAGATAGATATGGTAGGTCAGATGTGTCTATATGGCAGTTTTTCAGAACAGTTTTACAGAAACAGATTGCAGAGAGATCAAGCTAGACACAGGTGGAGACAGAATGAGTCAGAGAATGAGAAAGTGCCAGAAGAATAGAACATATTGCCAAAGTTAGTATGAGGCCAAGCCGAGCAATTCAGGCAGAAACCAAGAGACACTAGATTAAATCATTCATCTTGGAAGATTAAATTGTATTGAGGCTGGAAGCTTCCAAGTCTAGGCCTAGAGATAGTTAAAGATAGAGAAAGAAATGCTCTGTGATCAGTACAAGCCATGTATTCACCCAGCCTAGGCATAGTTCTCATCTCATCCCTTCATCTGAGGAAATAAAAGTGGCAATTACAAACTGCACAGAAGATGGGGGATGAAGGATTGTAAGAGTCAGAAGGGTCAAGGACACCATGGAAACACACCCCACAGAATTAACTAAGCAGGCCTCATAGAGGTTCACAGAGACTGAAGCACCAAACAAAGACCTTGTATAGGTATAAACTAGATCCTCTACTACATAACCTTACATAGTAATGGCCAGCAATTGTGCTAAGAAAGCCAATTGTAAAGGGATTAACTCTCTCTCTCTCTCTCTCTCTCTCTCTCTCTCTCTCTCTCTCTCTGTATTTTTTTTGTAGATTCAAGGGTATCCGTGGGTGCTATTTCAGTCACCTCCCAGAGCAAAGTCCAATAGAAAGAAAGGGAAAACAGGAGGAGCTAGTACCTTAGTCAACCGGGGCAAAGGCAGTAGCAATTTAAAACTATATACGACACGTTTATTTATGTTTAACACCCTTCCCTCCTACTGTGTTGTCAAATCTAGCCATGATATGAGGGTTTGTGCCTGCTCTTGTTGTATATTATTAAGCCGTGTTCAGCGGATATCCCTGGTAGGCCTGTTCTTTTGTGTGGGAGGGAATGGGGGATGGAGGAAATAGATGAGCAGTTGATGTGGAAGGTGGGATGTGGGAAGAGGGGCTAGAAGGAGAGAAGAAAGAAGAAACTACAGTTGGAAAGTAATAAATGAGAGAATAATTAAAGTTTAAAAAGTTAAAATTATAAAAATAAAAAGTAAATTGAAAATTTATTGAAAAATAAATTGAAAAGAAAAAGAATTCGCTAACAGATATGATCCTTAAGTGTTATTGTATGTATTGGAAAAACAATAGCAAATGCAAAAGAAAGATTCACTAACACGTATAATTTAAAAATGAGATCTAACTGGCTTTTTCCTCCTAGATATGTTATTCACTAATAAAGACAAAAACAGCCTAAGAAGGAAAGAATGTAAAAATAATTTCAGCCATCAAACAATTAGAAATCAAGCATATATCTAAGATATGCAAATGCCATTTTATAAAGGTAAAGAGGAGACCCTGTGTTGAGGTGAGGTGTTTAATTTTGATTGGGCATATTAATTAGGTGAAGAAATGGGCCATTTGATTGCTGGACTTCAGTACTTTGATAGTCTAGCTGGTCCTCGGTAGTCTGCCTCAGGAGGAAGAAGTGGTCAAATAAAAGAATAAATATAGCTTGCTGGCTAACTTTAGGAATGTAATCTAATGGTTGTTAGCAAGGCAAAGGGAACTGGGGAAAAGGGCAAGGCCTGCCAGAGCCATGTTTGCCATGCTCAGGTAGCTAGAGTCTCTTCCGCTCTCCCACTGTCAGCCTTCCCCGGCTGTGCACTATGTTCCAGGTTTCCCAACTTCTGTGAGCTGCCACCATACTGAAGTGAGTCTTGGAGACAGAACTGACTTTAAGGCATTTCTGCTCCAGTTAGTTACCCCTAACCCATAGTCCTGTACATAACCACAATAAAATTCACGGTGTCACCACCTTGAATTTTGGTAATATCTGTATTTTGTCCTAATATACCTTCTGTATCTGGGATGAACAGATGTGTGTTGTGCCTCCCCAGGAAAAGTTTTGTCATGCAATATAAGGAAAAGAAGCAGAACTTACTTTCAAAGTGTTGGCCCCTAAAATAACTGACTGGTATCTTTCTCTTATGCTCACAATAGCACATATATTGCCTCAAAAATACCTGTGGTGGTTTGAATAGGCATGGCATAGGGAGTGGCACTATTAGGAGGTGTGGCCTTGTTGGAGGAAAGGTATCTATCACCCTAGGGTGGGTTTTGGGACCCTCCTCCTAGCTGCCTGGAAGCCAGTATTCTCCTAGTAGTCTTCAGATAAAGATATAGAACTCTGAGCTCCTCCAGTACCATGCCTGCCTGGATGCTGCCATGATCCCACCTTCGTGATAATAGACTGAACCTCTGAGCCTGTAAGCTAGTCCTAATTAAATGCTGTCCTTTATAAGGGTTGCCTCTGTTATTATCTCTCTTAACAGCAATGGAAACCCTAAATAAGTCAATGCCTTTATGTAGTTCATAACTGTGTTCAATGACTATGTACAAAATAGTTAAATTAAAACAAAGACCAAAGCAATCACAAAAGTCAATAACGTGAAGTATTATCAACTCAGTAAAACATTTTTAAAAATTATTATTAACTTCAAATTTTGCTTCACTTAAGGACAAAATGGGCTTCAGAATTACCCTATAAAGGGTCCAAGCATGTATTTTTATGACTTTCAAAATTGTTAAAGCAAGAATATACTTCACATTTTCTCAGTCCTATTTATATATTCATCTAATATATCTTTATTTACAATTAAAATATTTATTTCAATCTTACTAACCTAGATGATAGTTGTTATGAAGTATCCCTTTGAATAGAATTTCAGGTTGGACACAAGGAAGCAAAATGAAGCAATTGTAGGACTCAAAAGGTGATCTTTTGTTTACCTCCTGTTTACCACCATAGGCCAACTTCCCTTTTCTCCTAAAACTTTGGGGATAATGTTGCAATAGAAAGGAATAGTCCACACAACTATTGTAGTTGTGTGTGTTTGAGTGTATGTACGTGCACAACATGCATGTAGGCACCTGCTTAGGCCAAAAGAGAGTATTGGATCCCACGGAACTGAAGTTACAGGCAGTTGTGAGCTGTCTGATAGGAATGTTGAGATTCCAACCTGGGATTTTTGAAAGGACAGCTAGTGCTCTTCACCACAAAGCCACTTCTCTAGCCTCTGTCGTCTTTAAAGTTTTTATGTTTTTCATTATTCCTCTTGTTAAATTCATCTAACATTTATCTACCATTCAATTTGGGAGATGTACTTCACGCACATTGTGCAAAGTCCCAACACTGCTATAATTCAAGAATTTCTAGAGAATGGTAAGGTAGAAATAGAAGAGAACCAAGCAAACAAGGTCAGTGCAGCTGGGGAAGATATTTGAGAACAAGGCATTTGTGTGAGACCTTTTAAAAGTTAATTGGTTATTTTCTTTATACAAGGTCCTTGGTCTCTTCTGTCCCCCAAGATGTGAGAGCATCACTCTTGTCCTTGCACAGTTGGGCCCAGGGCTGCTCTCTACACACTTGGACACAGTTTTCTTTTGGTAAAACAACATATCCAGCTGTACAGAAGCATTTCCTTGGCTTCATTGCAAATATGAACATGAAAATAAGCAGATGTATCAAATAGATGCTCCAGGCTACAGCAGACACTGTTTAAAGGTACATTTATGTGTATGTTTAATAATCCTTATAAAAAGGAATATTGATGATAAATATTTATATCTCTAAATAGGGAAGAAATAGACTTCGAAATATTCAAAATAGATCTTAAGTTCATTGTAAGTTAACTTTAAAATTGTATCTCTACTTATGAAATACATTCTCCCTATGCTATTTGACTGATTTTAAACTTATAGTCTTAAAGAAAAAAATAGATTTAGCTATATTCTACATAGAAGCAAACATAAAAATATGTGCATAAGATGATGTGGTATTGCCCTTGGGGTAACTAAAATAAAATACTTCAGTAAGTGTAGTATATTATGTGAACAATCTAATTTAAACCTTACATGTAATTATCCTTATCTAAATAGCTGCAATAATGTTATAAACAAAATTACCATAAGAGATATTATATCATGTTTTTATTATGTATAAACATATGTTCACAACATTTAAATAAATACTTATTTTGAATATGATACACAAACAACAAAGTGGTACATGGAGTTTACCAATCTTAAACACACTGGAATTCTACAAAGGGCAAGCTTAAGGCCACATGAAAAAGTGTAATAGACAATGATATCTAAACTATAGCAATACATTGGGTTTGCAGAGACTAACGAGTAGAGATGAAGATGCCGAATGGCCACATTGTAGTAATGTGTGTAGTCCCAGGTTTGTAGAGAACTATCTCATCACCACTGTTTTCCTGTGAGACAAAGGAGAGGGGGAGAAAATAATTTCTTAATTATTTAAGGAGATATAGATATGCTTTCAAGCTTTATAACAAATATTGTCATTCAGTTCTCACATTTGGCACTAAATGTTACTTACGCTTTATTAGCACTTTAAAACTAGATAATATTTGACCAAAAGGTTATTACAGCAACTGAACATGATAATAAAAGCAGGTGTAGTCTGATCAATGTAAGATGAGGCACTTAATGCTCAGATGAAGTCAACTCTTTGCACAATATGTTTTCATCACATAAAACATTTGAGCACAATAAATCCACAATAGTTTTAAAGTTCAAAATAAAATACTAAAATTGAATGACTACACTACAAGTACATAAAACTCTCACAATATTAGAAGCACTTGATAGCTTTGAAAAAACTTGCTTTATAAATTAACAATTCCCTAAATAGAACTCATAAATATGAAGGATTTCAATAGATTCTTTTATCAAATATCTAGGGATGAGTTAGCATGAACCAAACACCAAAAAAATCAGAGATGTAAAGCATTCAACTAGAATTAAAAATTCACACAGATTGCACACTATCAGTGGAATACAGAAGGAAAAGCTGTATGATCTTATTCATTAATATAGGAAAAAATATATTTCAAATACATTAAAAATACATTAAAAACCAATCCAGGTTAAAAAGATATTTTTTAACTGGTAGTAAGCAAAGCCAACTCCAAATATTACTCTAAGGGATTTCAGGAGTAACACTGTCCCTGGAGATTGGGGAAAAGTAGCAGACTAACTCTCATGACTTTTACTGAGTATGGTGACATAGGTTGTAACTAGGCAGTAAGAAAAGAAAATGAAAGCCATTCAAGCGAGACTATAAGAAATAACTACAAGCCTTTTTACAGATGACATCATTTTCTATAGATAAAGTGCTGCCACTAAAGGGCAGAACAGCCCATTGGCCTATTGAATGAGTTCAGCATGGTTCCTGATACAAAAAAAAATATACATCTGTCTTTATTTTCATTTTTATACATTGAAAACAAATATAAGGACATCAAAATTAAAAATAGACATTTGTGAAAGAAATTGTGTGTGTTAGTGTGTAGATAGAGAAAGGGAGAGGGAGAGAGAGAGAGAGAGAGAGAGAGAGAGAAAGAAAGAGAGAGGGAGAGAGAGAACATGTGTAGAGAAAGATATACAGAGAGGGGCAGAGAGAAAGTTTGATAATAGGGTGTATAACTCAGTATATCAAAATGTCAAATTTTCTATAAATAAACTAAAATAATTAAGGTTCATGACACTTTTAATTTATTAGTGAAAAAAGTGGACTGTAGATAAATTGGGACTAACAATTGCTCATAAATATGCCCTCATTGAGTCCAGACCAGGCAATCTTCTGCTATATATGAGTATATACTTGAGAGACCTCATGGGTCCAAGTTAGATAAGACTGCTGGTCTTCCTATGGGGCAGCCCTCCTCCTCAGCTTCTTCCAGCCTTTCCTTATTTCAACCACAGTGGTCCATAACTTCAGTCCAATGATTGGGGGTAAGTGTCTACCTCTGTCTCAGTCAGCTGCTTATTGAGCCTTTCAGAGGACTGTCATGCTAGGCTCCTATCATAAGCACACCATGGCATCATTGATAGTGTCAGGCCTTGGAACATCCCCTTGAGATGGATCACAAGTTGGGCCAGTCACTGGACAGCCTTTCCCTCAATCTCTTCTACATTTTTGTCCCTGCAGTTCTTTTAGACAGGAATAATTCTGGGTCAGAATTTTTGACTCTAGGTTGACAATCTCATCCCTCCACTTGATGCCCTGTCTTTCTACTGGAGGTAGACTCTCCCTCTCCCCACTGTTAGGCATTTTTGAGTCCTGAGAGTCTCTCACCTCACAGGTCTCTGGTACTTTCTAGAGGGTCCCCCCACCTCCCACCCCCTGAGGTTGCATATTTCCATTCATTCTGCTGGCCCTCAGGGCTTCTCTCCTCTCCCACCTGACCCCCCAATACCTGATCATGTTTCCCTCTTCCTCACACACTACCCTCTCTTACCAAGGTCCTGCCCTCCCTCTGCCTCCAGTGATTGCTTTCTGTTCCTTTCTATGTGGAATTGAAGCATAAGTGAATAATTCCCAAATCATTAGTATTAAATTCTAAGTTGTAAGAACTACATATATTATAGATAAAATTACACGGAAAATGAACTTTAAATTTTCATGAAAATAGTCATAATTATATACCTTTAATTGACAGATTTTAGTCAAACCAGAGACCCAAGAAGGGTCAAAATGCAGAGAATCAGAGAATACATGACTATGTCATGCTCAGCCATAAATAGGGCATTTATATTATAAACCTTTCTCCTGAGGCTCAAAGACCATCCTGATGACAGAAAGACTGGAATAATGAGAAGACAGGGAAAAATATCATAGTCCTGTTGTCTAGTCACAACAAGAGATGGTCCATGGACTTTAGGAGGGACACATGTGCTGCAGTAGAAGTTGCTCTTTTACCAGTTATCTGAGGGCTTCAAGTTTCTCTCTTGATAGAGGCCATTGTTCAAATCAAATAGCTTTATTTGAAAGCCAATCAAGGGAGAGAATACTAAATTCATCAATGGCTCTTAGAATGGGGATGATTTAGACAGGGTTCTTTAAGGCTTTAGGGGGTATCAGTTTCTTTATTGGTATGATCATCTATACTGATGCCATCTTCCTTTTCTGCTTGTCTGAGTTCTTTTAAATCTATTGCTTTCTATGGGTACCAACTGAGTGGTTTACTTCACATGGGGTTAATATTAACTGGAAATACCTGGAGCTCTAGCTCCCTATAAAATATTCTGGTCTGACAAAACTAGAAGGTCGAGTAAGAAACATTAAAAACAAAAAGTTTCTTTCTTTCTGTCTTCCTTCCTTCCTTTCTTTCTTTCTTTCTTAGCTTTTATCAAGGTATAAGGGAGAAGAGAACTAATTTATTTTCATCCTAGTTAATCCTCAAATGACTGAAGAGAATTAAAAAGCTGAGCAACTCTCTTTATCAAAGACCAAGTATGATAAAACATAAATCTTTAATTATATTATTTTTTATTTATTATAAAAGTTCATAGAAATTAGTTACTCATTAATGGAGCCTTCAGTTTTAAGAAATTATAAAAGATTATATTTTATCATTTAACATTTCTCACAAATAACAAAGCATTAACATTTTAAAAGTGTTATCATACTTATGCATTCATTAATCTACTTAGGGCAAACATATCTAAATTATGCTAAAAGTAAAAGAGAATTTTTAAATTAAATATGTTTTAAATATTCATTAAAAGTCTCAAGATATAATGAATGATAAATCGTATTATTCACACAATTATCTCCTTAATTAAGAGACTTAATATTTTAAATAATATTTCAGTTATCTGTATTTTCTATGCAATGATTGGGATTGATTACAGAGGCAGAGAGACAAACAGAGATAGTGATAGAGACAGATATACAGAGATTCAGAGACAAAGAGAGTGAGACTGTTATTAATGAAGTATAATCAGGAGTTACTTATTAAAGTTATTAATATACTTTATCTAAACTAAAAATTACACTTTAAAATGTAATGTCTTCTGGGTAAAAACCTTATCTCAGGATTATTGTGTCCAGGCAAGGGGTAGTGACAAGGATCTTCCTATCAATTTAAAAATGTGGACAAAAATCTATGAAAGGCTCACTGGCATTGCTCACCACAGTGCCAACTAATGAGGGAAAGTATGATCAGAGAAACAGTGAACAATGAAAGGGCACCAGGAGTACATCAGCACAGGAGATGTGAATTTTTTAATTAAAAAGAAATCAGGTATTAAAACAGACAGGGACTATGACACATAATGGCTATTAAAAAAAAAATCAGAATTCTCCTAACAATGGCACAGATCAAAAATCAGCAGACAGTATGTGGTAAGATGTAATACACAATTTCAAGGCATAAAAAAGTTTTAACACATTGAATGCATACAGCAATAAAGTACATCAAATTTCTAATGCAATAATTTAAAACCATGAGCTGAAAAATACTCGATAAGGTCACCAACAGACTCAACATTAAGAAGAAAAATAACCAGTAAACTTCAAGAGCTAACAAAAATATTGTATAAAAAAAAAGTTTTAAACAGTAAGATAGATAGAAAGAAAGAAAGAAAGAAAGAAAGAAAGAAAGAAAAGGAAAAGGACAAAAGGAAGGAAGGAAGGGAGGGAGAGAGGAAGGGAGGTAAATAGGAACAAAGTGTAAAAGAAAAATAACCATCACAAAACACAGACAGAATGAAATAGTGGGAAAGGAGCAGAGAGTAATGAGCGTGGCTGCACCTCCAGCTGGGTAATAAAGCAGCAGATAAAGATCCTGAAGGATAAAGAAAACCAGAGAAATTAACGCAAAATTCCTTATAAAGCTAATCAGCTTCCCTATGTAAAACAGTGAGTCAAAAACCAAAAGTTCAAAACATCCCCACCAAAAGTCTCAACTGTCAGAAGAAGTAAAATTTACTTGGACAGCAGGAAAATACTGTGAAGAAAATAAGATTTATGAAAGAAATGAAGAAATATATATATATTAAAAAGAAAACATATTTCTATTTATTTAAAACCCAAGCAGAATATTATTCTTTAAGACATAATGATATATTATGCTAATTATAATACATGCAGAAAATATATGACAATATTACACAAAGGTCAGTTGCTAGAAATATATGTTTGCATGATTTATATTATATACAACATGACATTTTGAAAAAGTTAATAGTATAACATAAAAATCTAAAAGTGCAAATCAAACTTTGAAAACAAATGTAAAATATTCTCTAACTACAATAGAACAAATTTAGAATCTGTAACAATAAGATCTATGGTAAAGCTTTGCTCATAACTAAATGTAGTATTTTCAAATAATCACTAAATAAAAATATTCTGTAACTGCATTTGAGAAAGTAATTGAAGGAAAATTTGTGGCACTAAATACATAAAAGAGTGAACAGTTTTGATTCAATTATATTGAGTTTAAACTTAAGAAACTACAGACCAAGCATGAACTATCCAAGCCCCAATAAGCAAATAGAATGAAAAAAAAAAAAAACTAAAAGACAGAAAATTAAATAATAAAAAATAAAACCAGTGAAAATCTTCCTATTAAAATAGCAAATTAAGGGAAATTAATACATTTTAAGAATCATAAACTACCAAAATACAGTGTAGGTGAATAGCTATAAACCTCTATTTGTTCAATAAACACTATTACTTTGTACCATGAAATTTGAGACAAAGATTTCCGTGTTTTAATAAAATCATCTCAACTTGTACAAAGAAAGAACAAAATTATTTTTAAAATTTCAAAGAAATTAAATGCAATGCAATATACTATAGCACACAGTATATGGTTACCTTTCCTGAAAACATACAGACTGGACACATGGGTCAGATCAGTTGTCAAGACCTCTTACAGAGGACCATAGTTCAGTTCCCAGCACTCATATCAGTTTGCTCACAACAAACTATAATGTCAACATCAATATATCCAGTGCCTCTGGCCTTTGTGGGGACCTGAGCACATGTGCATGTACCCACACACAGGCACACAGATAAATCCATAACAGACAATAAAATAAAGCTTTTCCAATTTTCTGCAGTATCTAAGAGAGTGAATTTATTTTATCATCAATAGAATCAGTTTCTTACAAGTACCATCTCAACTGATGCTAAACAAGAATTTGATAAAAAGTAATAAATTTTTCTTATATGAAATATAAAAATGCAAAATAACTTCTCTTCATAAACTATAATGAGAAGGTAACTTCCTCAACTGAACCTAAAAATGCCTCTCGGGTAAACCTTAAGCATGACTAATTAATTTTCAATGAAATCCACAAAAGCACAGAAAAATCCCCTTTATTGCTTTTAAGGTTTTCTTTCCCCTTTACATTTGAATTTGATTTTTCTTTATTGTTGAATAAGAACTAATTATACATTGAATAAAAGTCCCTTATTAAATGATTTCAGTAGTCAATATTTTCTTCCATTCTGTTTTTATTGGATTTTTAAAAATTGTTTCCTTAACTATTTGAGATAATAATTACCAAATTTTCTCCATTCCCTTTCCTTCCTCCAAACCCACCCCTGTACCACTTTCTTTCTTAACCAACAATTTTGTAGTAGAGATTTTAGACAACATAATAAGGAATCTGAAGAACACAGGATTATTTTTCTGAGACGATAGGAAACCTACAGTACAAACAAAAACATACATGTGTACAACTGAACTGACTCAATAGAATGTTCTTAAGAATATATGTAAAAGTTAACAGATGCCTGAATAAAACAGCACTGATCAATATGGAACAATTGAACTTTATATACTACAATAATAAAAATTACCATACATTAAAATAAGACTTCCAGGTGTAATTCTTGGAAGAAATCAAATATAATGGTGGTTTTTCCCACACATATGGCTAACAAAAGCATACACTAATGTGAACACAGCAAATCACTGTACAGTAACTGGAAGCGTGACCAAAATTAATTCAAAATGTACTATGACCCTAAACAACAAAGCTAAATATAAAGCTAATCCACATGTGCATGAACACAGTGTTTAAGATCTTAGTGTGATCAAAATTTTCCTAAATAAGAATATCTTATTACCTACATACTTTCTTGTATTACAAGATTGATCTGATGAGGAGAAATGAGGAGGCAGAGAAAGAGAGTGAGGGATAAAGAGAAAGACAGAAAGAGAAAGTTAAGTAAAGTTTACTATAATATATGACAATCACTAAGTAATCTAATACTTTTAGCCCAAGTAAATTTTGAAAGCAATTTAAAGCTGAGAAATTGTTGACAAGTAGAAAAGGTCTGTTGTCACCAAAGCTACTGGGCACATATCCAAGTGGGATAATATACTGTGATCTTTCCTGATTAATGAATGACAAGACCACAGAGGTCAATGGGGTATGCTTAGAAACCTAACAAGCAGCTTCACTAATGTCTCTTCTCCCATCGTTGAATCAAAAGGATGATTTCCTGATGGCCCAGGCTTTCAGTTTTCTGATGACTAAGAATGTCAAAATTTGTTTCCAGTATTTATTAGCCACTTGTTTATTAGTTGTTCTTTTTCTGCTCTAGTCATCCAATTTACTTTGATATTTGGTTTTCATATATCCTTAGAATCCTATGCTTTGTCGCAGACTTCCAAATTTATAAATTTTGAGACAGTATCCATCATGAGTCAGTATTCAGAAAAATATCTCTTAATTTGTTGTCTGTGTTTTCTCTGGGTAGACAGAGGCTGACATTTTAGAGCTGAAGATAGAGAGGAGTTGTTCAATATGTACAGACATATCTATCCACAGTCAACATGAATTATTTCTGATGACATTGGCCATGACTGTCTGTGTAAAGTCATATTCTCGTACCCCCTCAATGTAAAGTTCTTTGTCTTTTGAATGGAGACAGTTTATGCAGTTCATTTCCAGTGGTGCTAACCTCACTCCCATCTTGCTGAGGAAGTGTTTATGTGTAATTTATTGGGAAATTTTAAGATGGAAAATTAATCTATTCTCTTCATATTGTTATTTGATCTTCATGTAAGCTGGCATAGACTCATAGTCAATCATTATGTTGTAATCCAGTGATTTATTGCTTTATTCTTCCTCTATTTTCCTTTTCTATCTTTGACTACTGAAGCTCTCCCATGATGACTCCTGTCACCGTGTGACATGCTCTTAATTTGTATGCTTTTGGAACTTCTGTTGTACTTTATTCATTCATTTGCTTTTTAAACAAATCTTAATCTAATATAATTAAGACACAGAGCAGTTATGATATACGAGGACAGTGCAGAGTGATTCAGTCAGCTGATGTATGTACATTGCCTCAAATGAATAATTTATTCTTTACATCTAATGACAACTTTGTACCCCTTGAATGAGTCTCACTGTTTTTTATCTCATATTTTTTTTGATACTTTATTTACATTTCAAATGTTTTTCCCTTTCTAGGTCTCCCCTTTGGAAGCACCCTACCGCATTCCCCATCCCCTTGCCTCCATGAGGGTATTCCCCCACCCAACCACCCACTCCAGTCTTATCTTCCTGACATTACCCTATACTGGGGCATCTAACACCTTCAAGCCCAAGGGTCTCTCCTCCCACTGATGGCCAACAAGGCCCTCCTCTGCCACATATGTGGCCAGCACCTTGGATCCCTCCATGTGTATTCTTTGGTTGGTGGTTCAGTCTCTAGGAGCACTGGGGGATCAGGCCAGTTGACACTGTTGCTCCCTCCATGGGGCTGCCAACTCTCTCAGCTCCTTCAGTCCCTTCTCTAACTCTTCCATCTGGGACCCCATGCTCAGTCCAACAGTTGCTGTGAATTGAATCTTGGGTATTCTGAACTTTTGGGCTAATATCTACTTATCAGTGAGTACTTACTGTGTTCGTTATTTTGTGACTGAGTTACCTCACTCAGGATGATATCTTCAAGTTCCATCCATTTGCCTGCGAATTTCATGAAGTCATTGTTTTTAATAGCTGAGTAGTATTCCATTGTGTAAATGTACCACATCTTATGGTAATCACTAAAGTTCACTATTTCTTTACCCATTCATATGTCTATGGACAGTAATTGCTGACTATATAAAGGACGGTATATTAAAAATTGTGAAAAATATCACACTGAATATGCAATTGTCTACATCTCTTTGAGGTTCTGATTCCACTTCCAGAGGTATACATGGAGCAGAAGGATTATGTGTCAATAAGACATGGAAGCCTGGTGAGCTTGTGGAACAGATACATTCAGAGGCCAAGGAAGCTCTGAGAACTTATATCTTTATAATATTATTTCTCAAAATGCTACACATGAAACATCTACACATTTTAATATTTAATCTATTTTATCAATATCTCATGAACTTTGCTACTTTAAAAACATTGTCATATAGATATTTATACACAACTACTGCACAGTTTTGGTGATTCTAAAGGTAGTATTTCTTTGATATTAAATCACTTTTATTGGTCAATAATGTACAGATTTACAATTGATTTTGGTTTATTCTTTCAGAGCCCTTGTTGCAGAATATATATATAAATGTTTTTTAGACAACAATTCTAAACTTAGAAAGTACCTCATATGGCATAAATTAGAAAAAGAGAAAAAAAAAAGACATACTACTTAGTGATTGAAAAATGGATTGATTCATTATTATATTGATATAATTGATTCATTATTCATGATTGATTATAAGGGAAATAGACTGTGTCATTTTGACAAAGTACCAAAAACAAACTCCTGGCACAAAGGTTAGGTAAGCAGGCTTCTACTTAAAAGCATTCCCAATAAAACATCCTTACCTAAAAACGGATAATATACTTAAAGAATGAAGATGGTTGTACTGGCTGGTTTTGTGTGTCACCTTTACACAAGCTGGAGTTGTCACAGAGAAAGGAGCTTCAGGTGAGGAAATGCTTCCTTGAGATCCAGTTGTGAGGTACTTTCTCAATTAGTGATCAAGGGGGGAGGTCCCATTGTGGGTGGTGCCATCCCTGGGCTGGTAGTCTTAGGTTCTATAAGAGAACAAGCTGAGCAAGCCATGGGAAGCAAGCCAGTAAGTAACATCCCTCCAAGGTCTCTGCATGAGCTCCTACTTCCTGATCTGCTTAACTTCCAGTCCTGACTTCCTCTGATGATAAACAGCAATGTGTAAAAAGAGCTGAATAAACCCTTTCCTCCCCAACTTGCTTCTTGGTCATGATGTTTGTGCAGGAATAGGAACCATAACTAAGACACTGGTCATGGTGGTACATACCTGTAGCCCAAGCTACTAGGGAAGCTGAGGAAGGGCTGCCAATAGAAGGGTTGCCAATAAAAGATGTGTCTGTACTACAAGCGAATATAAGGGCAGCTGTGAAACTTTGATATCCTCTCTCAAAATGTAAAACTGTGTGGAGAACATTTACCTAGCATGCAGGAGCCCCTAGGCTTACTATCCAACCTGATCTCTCTCTCTCTCTCTCTCTCTCTCTCTCTCTCTCTCTCTCTCACACACACACACACACACACACACACACACACACACACACACACACAAAACCATGAGCTACTCATTATCTAATTATGAACCTTTCTCTTAACATTTCCAATGTTGTCATTTCATCATGGAATACAGTCTTCTCTAAGTGAACACAGGTCATTCAATTACTGACTTTCTTCCATAATAGAGCCTCAGGTGACTATTATAACATTTCATTCTTCATCTTTCCCTCATGTCTTATTTTTTCTACCTTAAATGTTGAGGATAGAACCCAGAGCTTTACAAGAGAGAAAGAAGTGCTCTATATTGGGGGATATTGCCAGTTCCTGCACATTTTCATAGAGCTGGAAATGAAGAATTAATCAGTCCAAAAGTATATCTCTTTACCTCAAAGAATTTATTGATTATTAATAATAATAATAATAGTAATAATAATAGCCAGATAGTAGTGATACATACTTTTAATCCAAGCACTCAAAAGACAAAGGAAGGCAAAACTTTGAATTCAAAGCCAGCCTGGTCTACAGAGAAAGTTGTTGGATAGTCAACACTGCACAAACAAACCATGAAAAAAAATAAAGAAAAAAATTAAACAGTTTTCATCTCCAATAACATAAAAATTAAAAACTTTTTAATGTTAATTCATCACCAACACTAACCATATATTTTTAGTGCTACATACTGAATCCAAAGCCCGTTATTCTGCCACAGCTTGACCGCAGTCTCCATCTTAAGAGCTGTGTTAGTGCTCTTAAGAATCAGGTAGGCTTCCATCATTTTCCAAGCACTCTATGAAAGGGCTGAGAAAAATAATGCTAGCATTAAAATCTACTCTAGCTTTTCTTCCTTTCACCATACAAGTGATGGACTGGAAGTACTTGACACTAACATGTTGCTAGGACCTTGTACTTCAAGACTGGATAAATTGTAATGAAGAAAGGTTTAGAATCACAGAAGTTAAAACTTTTAAAACATCTTTATTTGGAGACATAGAAAAATCCCACAGTTACTTAAGGGAAGGAAGTATGTGATTGAATGAAATTCAGTGCTTGTCAGATAATGCTAAAGCTCCAGTTCTAAGATTATGACAGCAAGAACAAAAAGAAAGAAACTAAAAGAATAATTAGTGTTCCCCTCCATCCCTAGACCCTCCAACAGGGTCCAAAAGAATTTTTTCATTATCCTTCTCCAGGGCAGGCATGTCCTCATACACCAGCAAAAGTTCTTCTTTTATTCCTTCACCTACATATCAATGAATAAAGGTGCATTTGGCATCAGCCATGTTCTCATGATTCAAAAACATCTTCCATCTCCTCACCCACATTGCAGTGAGTGTAGGAGGTATATACTTGGCTGACATACTGCAGTGCTGCGAAGAATGTTTAATTGGTTTTCCCTTTTCTTCCTTAGCCTCCTATCCATAGGGCCATCTCAACCCTTTCTTACCTGTTCTGTAGCACACCCACCTCCTCATGAGCCTCAGTAAACACTCCTTCCTCCATTCCCCTACCCACATACCCATGAACAAAGGCACAGTTGGCACAAATCATGTCAGACATGATGTCAAAGTGAGACCTTTCCTCCAATAGTGCCATGATCTTGTTCAGAAGTTCAAAGCTCATAAAACCTAAGCCAGACAATATAGTAAATAGTTGGCAATTAATCCCAATTTATAAGCCAATGGTGCACCATTTCACCACTTGATTCTATAATGGACTAAATTGTGACAAAGGCAGCATTGACATCTTTAGAAATCAAACATTATGATTCAGTAGGCATGTATTTTTCATGGTTATGGTCATATCTTACCATGTGATTGCATGTTTCCAAGAATATTTTGATGAGCTGTGCTAGAGTTGAATATTTATGCTAGGCTTTCTCAGGACAAAGGGTGATGACATATGTGGCATGAAAGAATAGGTGAGGGAAGTAAGCTAAAGGTTGCTCTAAAATTCAATCAGTTCAGAATACTCTGTACTCTATTGAATTTGTGGAAAACATTCGTGGAAGGCACGATCTAGGTAATAATGCATTGTTTTTCCTGCCCACAAGTAAGATTTCTCCATTCATGTTGGCCAGACTGGTAACCAGTGGTAGCATGTGCTGGGAGATGTACTACCTAGACCTGTCTTCCATCCAGGTGGCCATATGACAAAACTATTTTGGAGAGATGACCCCTTTAGCTCTTTCTTTAGAGAGACAGTCTCTGGCCAGTATGCATATAGAATAACTGATGCAAACTTGTAGGTGGATGGGCAGACAGGAGGTTAATATAAAGGTTAGGAATTGAAATCGAGGTTTCTCCAACAGATATCCTATGTGCCTTCGTTATTTATTGTGAATACATATATTCTTACAGTGTTCAAAGATAGAGTGGATGATAAAGATAGAACTGTAGGGTTGACATCCTGCAGTTGATACTTGGTAGATCTAGTAAATAGAACACTCTAGCTTGGGATTCATAAAAAAATCAAAAGAGAGAACATTTCCAACACCAGGGAGGTGAATCCAGAGTTAGTTCCAACATCAAAACATGTGAAAATCAAAATCCCTGAAGACTTACACACTAGCCAACCTGTACTGGAGAGGAAAAAATGAAATGATTAATTCCAGGACTTTTTTTTTTATTTTTAAAGCATTTATAACTTTTTTAAGCATTAACCATATCCAACAGATGTGAGCATGAGAGTGGGAGGCTGTTGATACAACAGACCCATCATAAATTGTCCTATATCCTAGGAAACATCTGGTAGAAGAATTAGCAGAGCGAGCATCCTAGTCTACATTTGGCAGTCACTGAAGAAGGAATGCTGACAGTTGGCCACTCCATTAAGTGTAGACTCCAGTTACATGCATATTTACATACAGCATTTACAAACTTGGACACTGAGGTCAATGATCTCTGTTCCGATGTTGTAGTGCCCTTGTACATAGGTATTTGGAGCATCTTGCTTGTCTGTGATGAGCTCCTCAAGGCAGAAGAGCTAAGAGTAAGTACTAATGTGTACTAAGTCAGGTAAACAGAAGCCAGCTACCCATCACTAACAACATTCACATGCCTGCTCACCTTGCAGGGCTTGAGAACACAAGCTGAATACATAACCAGTGTAGAAAGAAAGCAGGCAAGAGCCTCTGGCACACTTAACAAGGACCATGGGTTCCAGGTCTACAAAAGTTGACAAGAATACATGCCTTGTTTAGTATTGCTGTAGGAGCCATATGCCACTACAATGACTTTGTCACTTAGCATCTGGCCATCTGGCAGAAAGTCATAATCTAAATCATAGAGCTCCCATGGAGCTTTGCGAATCTGGATGCTGCCCTGGTCAACATGAATAGAGATATACGCTCACTGTAGGCAGGACAAAAATAAAGTCTAAATCAGTCTATGTGAAACAAAACACACATGAAACTTAATGCTAACAAATTTCTCCCTTGAAAGTGTCTTATGGGGCTGTGGAGTCCACTGGTAGAGCATTGCCAAGGCTCATTCTTGAGCACTAAATTAAAAACTTGAAATAAACTAGTTTCATGTGAGAGACTATTTTTTTTTTATAGTCTGCCTTTAAATAAATGAGGTCTCTTTCCATGCCTTAAATGGTACAAAGGAACAGCTGCTTCTTTAGATGACCTAAGTAAGTAGGCCATTGATTCTCTCCCTGTGGACACTCCACAATCACATTTTTGACTGTCTGGTCAGATATTAAACACCTCCTAGAACAAGAAGCATGTGGCCAGAACACTGCACACACTATACCAGGCTACAAGACAAGCTCCACAGAACAGGAAAGATGAATGATTGCAGGAGCATATGCCCCTAACCTGGCTCTGTGGAGGCTGTGTACAGCTGCCTGCTTCTAGCCAGAAGTATGGAAGACTCACCAGTACCTATACTTCTGCCATGGTGCAGCCAAGGATTACCAGTGCCCACATCTGTTCCAAGATTCTCCTTCACTGCTAATGCCTACTTCTACAAGAATTCCTAATGCAGGGCATTAATGTGAATGGCCTCCCTAGGCTATTGGGAGGTTAATTGTCTTAAAAGGGTAAGACTGTGGTGTGTTATACTGTTAAGGACCTCCTCTTCCACAGAACTCTTACTATTTTTCACCAAAAGTAAAAAAGAAAAGAAAAGAAAGAAGGAAGGAAGGAAAGGAAGGAAGGAGGAGAGGACAGAGGAGAGGAGAGGAGAGGAGAGGAGAGGAGAGGAGAGGAGAGGAG
>JADRCH010000009.1:12014640-12060119 GCA_019843965.1 Rhynchomys soricoides | reverse complement strand
AGAGGAGAGGAGAGGAGAGGAGAGGAGAGGAGAGGAGAGGAGAGGAGAGGAGAGAAACACATGGCTCTTGATGAAGCTTGGTCATGAAGTACTTGTCTAACATGTAGCAGGCTCTGGGAAGAGAGGGAGCAGGGGTGGAAGAGCAGAGGAGAGGGGGAGGAATAAGAGAAGAAATGACAAGTGGTGCAAGGAAACAGAAAGAGAGAGGGAGAACAGGGAAGAATGTGAGGAGTTAGTGGGAAAGAGAGAAGAGGGGGAAGAGAGAAGAAGAGAAGAAAGAAGACAAGAAAATGGACAGAAGATGGGGAAGAAGGAACATTGTTAACACAGAAGGGAGAATCCTCTTTTATTCTGGTCCTCACTGCCATCAGCTCTCTCTCTGTGTACGCTATAGGATTCCAGGCCTCTGAATTTAGAGACATGGAGTGTCTCTCCAATTCCTTTCAATGGTTACACATGACCCCACTCACCATGGTGGCCCAAGTTTAGAAGGCGATGGAAGCAAACATGGTCTGGGGTATAAGCTAAGCATTGTAGTAACAGCCCGAGGCACTGGGGCCCCAGCAGCTTAAGTAACACATAAGGGTAGGCAGGCATTGGTGTTCAGGCTGTTGTGACCTTTCTTCTGGCCCAGAAGGCCAGTGGATACCTCTCTAGATTTCCTGAGAGATGGGTCCCTCATCCTGAGACCCTGCATAGAAGTGCTCAGGAGATTAGTGTAGCTATAACTACAGAATGAGAATACACTACTGTTCTAAAAGTCAGCATGAGGTTGCAAAGTCATGCAGAAGAGAAAACAGACTTTCAGTGTAGATTAATCAGCAGGCTTGCTTTAATCTGGGCAAATGTTTGGGTTCCAGATCCATATGGTTTTAAGATGAAACATCTTAAATGCAAAAGCTGCATTCAGAATGGCCCTGATGACTATTTTCATGTAGCCACAGTTGGTCAGTGAGTTTGTCTTGTTTTTCCTTTCACCAGAAAACTGGCCTTGATTAAAAATAGTGCCACAATAAATTCATAAATAGTAGCATTATCTTATTAAATGTTTTCTAGCTTTTTAAATTAATTTCTATGTTTTCTTCTTACTATTGTTCTTTGAAACAGGATCTTCTTACGTAGCCAAATCTGGGCTTGAGTTCAGAATGATCCTCCTGTTTCAGCCTTTGAAGAGCCAGGATTACAGATCTTCACAGTAATGTATAGCTGATAGTATGACTTTATACTTTTATTTAACATTCTTGACTGCTAATTGGTTATTCATTTATTTGCATAATATGTAAATGTAGTGGATATAATTACAGCACAATATAAGCCAAATGAAATACAGAACACTGTGGTTTCACAGTTATTGGGAATAGACTGCTTACTGGATGCTTTGCCTTGACATTCATCTGCAATAACCTCATTAAGTCTTCAGGCTTGGAGAAGTAGATATTCTGATCACCATGGAACTTGAATATAGACCTGTACAGGTCCTTGTTCTACTGTCACAGACTTCCTTTTTCTTCATCTTGGGGGGTGGGGGGGAATAGACATAATGACCTGGCCAATGAGACCTTTTAACTGTGCCTAAGGCTTCCCAAAGTCCCTCTGTGTAACTGTCGATGGTAAAGACTGGGGACAATCTGAGCCTGTAGACAAGAAAATCTCTAGAAAGCTGTCTCTAAAGTTCCTTATAGACCTCCATAAAGCAGCAGGCAATACACACTGTCAAGGAGGAGGCTGCCTGTAGCCACGGTAAAACAGGCCCCACAAAAACCTGTAGATTGAACTTCATTTGTTGCTAATAATCTTTATATTAAAGACAACTTTTCTCATGCAACCCTACTACTAATTTTTTCAGCTTTAATTTCAAAATAAGCTCATAATTTTTTATGGCTTCACAAGTATTATAGAATTTGAAAATATATTATTATTACCAGTTTAAAGCATCTTACTTTATTTAAACATCATACTGGTTTTGGTGAAAGTTAATCTTTGTCACTGTTGATTAGCTTTCCATTATAAAAGCAAAATACCTAAGGTTATCAACTTAAGAGAGAAAGTTGATTTTGGCTCAAGAGAAGAGAACTCAACATGTAAGTATTTAGACCTGTAGCCAGTGGCAAGGCAGAATGTCAAAGGTGAGATTGGGGACTACATGGTGTAAGTAGTTGTTCCCCTAATGTATCCAGGAAGCTAAGAAGAAACGAAAATGGTCAGGTCTAAGAAAGGCAGTCAAGCAAAGGAAAAAGATTAGCAGCCCCTGACTCCACTTAGCTTGGGTTATGTATGCACCCCTTTTTAAATAATGCACTAGGATACCTAGGACCTTCACCCACACATACTGAGCCTACACCTTTCTCTCAGAACAATCTGCATATCAACCCTTTAGCAACCTAAAACACCCACTTGAATTGAGTTGTAAAGCTTCCTTTTTGAACAATTGAATAAATGTTTCTTCCTCTTATTCTGCAGAAACATGCACAGTGCACAAGAGCTTACATAATCCAAGCCTGTGAGCTAAAATTGGATACTCAAACTACAGCAAATGTCTCTTAATTCACATGTGGTCTGCCATCACTCTTGACAGTATTTAATGTGTACTATCATTTTGCAATATGTGTGCTCTGTGGGCCAGATTTTAAATGTAAGTTTATTTTTTGTCATAATAAAGTTTGGAAGAATGAAGGAAAAGAACAAATATATTTTCCTCTCTATCTCTATTGACTTAGAGTTTGATACTATTTTCAACTGACTTGCTAACAGAATTTTCTTCTTCACCAACAAAGTATGAAATAGAAACTTAATCTCATGCTACTGTCTGCAGGTAAAGGTGGCACTAGGAAACTGAGTTTGAGCGTTTCCATTTGGTCAGTATCAAAATGATCTTCAGTTGTCAATGTAGCACACCAAGAAAGAGAGGATATCATTGAGAAATTGTCGCCACACAACTGGACTCTGCTAATATCTGTGGCGTATTTTTCCAATTGATGGAGGAGATATAGGAGGTATCAGTCCACAATGGATAGTACTATCCCTAGGAAGAGAGGCTTGTGCTATAAGAAAGGTATCTGACTATGAGCCTGAAGGCAATCCAATAAGTAACATTCCTTCATCATCTGTGTGAGTTCATGCCTCCATAGTCTCATCTTGAGATTCTTCCCCAGCCTCCTTCAGTGATGGACTTAGTAATATTTAAGCCAAAGTAAACTCTTTCATCTCCAGAAGGCTTTTGGTCATGGTGTTTATCACACCAACAGAGATGCAAACTAGCATAATCAACATTCTGTAGATTCCATATTGTGAAGATAAAAATCTTGGCCTCAATGTTAGTTAAAGCATTGCACATTCATTTTATAGCAGTTAATTATCATGGCAAAGTCTCAAAATAGGATTACATCCAAAACCTAAGTCAGAATTTGTCTAGGCATGATACAGTGAAATCCACAGCACACAGCCAGGGTGACTGTCATTTCCTCTAATAAGGCTTCCCAAAGGGAATCTTTATCTGAGTAGCTTATTTTATATTCAGTATTAATCAATGATTTTTGTCTGAATTTCTCCCTTTCTTTTCTTTCCTCTTAAACTCTCCTACCCCTCTTACTCTCTTTCAAAATGTGTGACATCATTTTTTGTTAAATACATTTCAATACAAGTGTTTGCAGGTGGTGTTTATAAAAATAATCTGCTGGATCTTTATCATATTATTTGAATGCATGCTTTCATGACCGACCAGTTGTTATACTATTCCGTGCAGAAGACTATTTCTTGTCTCTCAGCATTCCTTAGCTGCCTATTATAGTTCTTGCTGTACTGAGCTACTACCTGTTTTACATTCCCACAGAGTTTCCCCTGCATAATATTTTCCACATATGTTGTATATTGGCTATAACTGACCAGGCAGTATTGATACTCTTATGAACTATGACAGTTTACAGTAGGACTCACTTTTAGCAGAAATGCCAAAATAGGAACATAAATCCACCACTTTAATGTCATTTAGCACAGGATATTCTCATAGAGTCCTCCAGGTTTGATCAATCATAGTGTCACGTTTTCCATGCTTGTAGGTTGCTGGACCAAACTTTACACACAGTGAGATTGGCTTCTTTCATTTTGCAGAATATGCTTGAGCATCTCTTTAGCTTCTGGGGTCTCAGCAGCTCATCTCTATTCATCACTAAGAAACACTCCCACTGCATGGTTGTACTAGAGGCTTTTTATGTTTTGTTGTTCTTATTTTTGTTCTTTCTTTTTTCTTCCTTCCTTCTTCTTTCTTTCCTTTCTTTTATTTTACCTAACCACATTCATCCTGACTGCAGTTTCTCTCTGGCCTCCCAGGATGTGCCTCCACCCGCTACCTCCACACCCCACCTCAACCCTCAGCCCTGCTCCCCCTTTCATTCCTCCTCCATTTTTCTTAAGAAAAGGACAGGCCTCCTGTGGAGACCAACCAGCCATAGCATACCCAATTGAAATAAGACTAGGCACCTCCTCTCCTATTATGGAAATACTAAGCAACCCATTAAGAAGAAAAAAGGTTCTCAAAGGCAGGCAACAGAGTCAGAGACAGTTCTTGCTCCCTGTTAGGAGTCCTACATTAAGACCAAGCTACACAACTGTTAATATATGTGCTGAGGATCTATGTAAGTCCTGGTTGGTGCTTCAGTCTTTGTGAGACCATATGGGTCCAGGTTAGTTGATTCTACGGGTTTTCTTGTGGTGCCTTGACCCCTCTGACTATTACACTCCTTTATTCGATTCATCTGCAGAGTTCCTAACTTCTACCTAATGTTCGGCTGTGCATCTCTGTTTCTGTTTCCATCAGTTGCTGGGTGAAGCCTCTCTGTCAATTGGAATTGGCACCTATCTATGAGTATTGCAGAATATTGTTTCATTGACTATTTTTGGCCAGTTGTGTTTAGTTCTATCCTATGTCTCTGGGCTATCCAGCCTCTAGTTCCTGTGCCTCCGTGTAGTGACTAGGGATAGGTTCCTTCTCAAGGAGTGGGTATCAACTGGACCAATCATTGGCTGACCTCTCTCACAATTAGTGTGCCACCTGTACCACAGCATATCTTGTAGGCAGGAAAATTTGGCAGTTGGAGGTTTCAGGGCTGGGTTGATGTCCCAGTCCTTCTACTAGAAGTCTTACCTGCTTATAGGAGATGGTCAGTTCAGGCTCCATATCCTTCAATCGTTAATAGTCTAGTGCCACCATCATAGATTCCTAGGAGTTGATATTGTACTAGATTTCAAGCTTGTCACAGAGATTCCTCAGGATGACATTTTATTTTTTTAAAAATGAATTTTCAGGTGGTGATGCACATGACTTTAATCCCAGTACTCAAGAGACAAAGGCAGGTGGATATCTCTGTGAGTTTGAGGCCAGCATGATAAACAGGGCAAGTTTGAAGACAGCCAAAGATACACAGAGAAATCCTGTCTTGAAGAAAAGAAAGAAAGATAAAAGAGAAAAAGAAAGAAAGGTAGAAAATAATTTTAAAAAACAGAAAGAAAAGAAATTAAAAAGGAAGAAATACATCTTGGTTGCTTTCATGTGTTGGCATTAAAAATAAAGATAATGCACATATTCACATACATACTTTTCAAGCAAAGTGTGCAACTCATTTGGGTAAACATCATGGAGCATGATTACATAGTTAAAGTAAAATTGGTTTCAAAAAAAAAGATGAAATTCTCTTATAAAATGTCTAAACAATCTTGTGTTTTTCCAAGCAGCAAAAACCATATCCTGAAGCATCCTTAGCAACATTTGATGCCATCATTGGTTGGAATTTTATCCAGTTTTACTATGCAGTCACATTATGTATTTTGAATTGAAATTCTCTGAGACCATGATTCTGGACATTTTATTATATGTTTCCTTCCATTTATGCATCTTCCTTGATGAGATATGCTTCCATAATAGCATTCTCTTTAGCTAAATTCTAATTGGGCTATTTTTTATTTTTATTTATTTATTTATTTATTTGAATACTGAGCGTAAGGATTCTTGGTCCATGTGAATATTTCTGCAGGCTTTCCTAGTGAATAATCTGATATAGTTCATATCTGTCTCCAGTAGACACTTCTGCAACGTTTGAGATACCAAGAGAATACTGAATATATTACCATAACTTTTCCCAGTTATTTGAAGGTCACAATGTTCACAAACAAAGTCATCTTTCCACAACATAAGTCAAACATGTGATTCAGTTTCTGGAACTGTCATTTAAGCATAAGCTTTCTCTTAATTTATGTTCCCTAGCCTCATTCTAATGGTTTCCTGCCATACTCTTTCAACTTTCTGTCCTATTTATTTATTTATAAAAGAAAATTAAATGTGCCATCCTTTGGTCAAAGAATTCAAGGCTGAGCTGAGTTTAGCATAATACTTTACACATGCATACACATGTGCTTACACACAAACACACATGTGAATGCACGCACATCTCAGAAACTTGATATCTTATTATGGTTTGTTTTTCAAATATAAAATTTCAAAACAGAAAAAGGTTTTCCAATTTATCATGAACTTACTATTAGTCATAAAAATTTATTATTTTTCTTAAATGTTTACTTATTTCTCTTGGCATTAGACTCATAGCTTAACAGTTTTTCTTCCTTTTCTCCCATTACTTAAAAAATAATGTACTTTTACTGAGACAGAGTCCTGTAAAACAATATGGAAAGCCTGGGATTTAAACATCCACATATACATGTTTCAAAATATTGTTGACTATCATTCTTATTCTTAGTACCTATTAGTTGAAGAGGGAAGCAAATGCCTTCAAGCAGCTAAAACAGTAGTACATATTGATCTTTATGTTAGTAAGCTTTCCGTTATTATAAAAATTGAGGCAACCCACTATTTTTGTGCTAATAAGCTTTCTATTGCTATTAAAACAGAAACCACTTGAGATAATCAGCTTTAAAAAAAGGAGCATTTGTTTAGACCAAAGTTTTAGAACTTTCAACTATGGATGAAGAACAATTTTAAACAGGAGGAGAACAGGCAGAGAGAGGAAGCTGTTCAAGGCAGCAGTGATAGAGATTGGTGTGGGGATCTAAACAACCCCTTTAAGGCCATGCCGCAGATGACCTAACTTCTCCCTGCTAGGCCCAATTTCTTCAATTTTCAACCATCTCCCATTAGTGCTGTGGCCTGGACACAAGCCTTTAACACAGGAGACTCTAGGGAGTCTCCTCAACATGGATTTACTCAAAACACAGCAACATGGATTGTTTTCATTGTAACCAAATATATCATTTTGAATAACATAAATGTTCCAGTAATTTCTTTTAAACTGCGTCTTAAAGTATAGCTCTAATTTGCTAAGTAATGAAATTATTAGTCTTATTTATCATTTCTAACCTTACTTTATAATTTAAAGTAATTAATATTTTATACACATGCCAGTAAACAATAAGTAATCATAAAAATAGTAAACCTTATACATTTGAAATATTATTGTCATCAAATATATCCAAATTATTGACCAAGATTAATCTCAGTAAAAACAAAAACAAAATAAAACCTAAAAACATTTTCAACAGCAAAGGACTTATTTTTTGATAAGTTCTCAGAAGGTTGCCCCAGATGATGTGAAACTCACTATGTAGACCAGACTGGTCTTAAACCCACAGGTTTCTCCTGCCTTAATCTTCTGAGTGTTGGTATTCAAGCCATTGTATCTGACTCCAAGAATGTTTAACACTTCATTTTAATAATTTTTCTAAGGAACTAAATATCATTCTTTATAATTAAAATGTTTACCTAAACTATGATACATTAAGTGATGATTCATGACGTTCTTGTAAAAAATAAAAATAAAAACAAATACAAAATCTACAGCATATTCGTGTTAACAATACATATATGAGTATGTTTAAGGAATAAAGGTATCTTTGGTGGCTCATGTTTGGAATTTCAGTATTCATAAATTAGAGGCAAAAGATTCTTTCTCCCACAATGAGTAAGTATTGTAATTTAAGGATGTAAAAAATTTTAATCACACAAGATGATTCACATTATATGATTGGTATTGCATAGTAGAGTTGTGATTATTATATTGTACTATAAACACAGAGACATGTTAAATATAAAACATTTAAAATACAGTGACACAAGTCTGTAAAGGGAAAGATTGGAATCCAAGCTCAAGAGTAAAGGTTCAAATATAGCATTCTGAATGTTAAGGAAACTGTCATGCTTAAACTGAAAAGTGATTGAGTTGGCATGTCATTAAATTTTTTGGTTCTATATCACAAATTATAACAGTTTTATTTTAAAATATAAACATTTAAAATATTCCAAAATACATCTATGGGGATTATATTTATGTGCAAAAATTCTTGAATTCAATGTACAAATACATCAGACTCAATTTTGGAAATCATTTTAGATATAGTATGAGAAAAACCAATTTAGTACCTCAAATAAATTCTGAATATATACATCTCATTCCCTTCAAGATCTTATCTATATTTTTTCAGAGAAACTTAACTTCTAGAGACTTGTTAACAGGCTCCTTCTGAAACTTATTCCCCATGGATTTCAAACCTCTTGGCAAGTTATCTTCTATGTCTCATGACTCACTCCAGAACTTAAATCAATTTCTTCTATTGCCATTAAGGATATACAATTAAAGTAAAATCTTGTCATTAAACAACCTAACACAGGTACGCAAAAATGCATTCAATATGCTGAATTGCTCAAGCTTTTAAGTCATTTATCCAGTAAAATCAACCTCTTCAAGCCTCACTAAGAATCTACCTGACAAAATTTAAACTCCATTACTTGCTACTTGAAAGCAGTGTAGAGGATTTTGAGCTTTCATAATGCCAGACAAAGCTTCAGTGAAGTTCAGAAGCAGCTGATTTTAGTAGCAAAATCCTTAGCCTCTTTGAACTAAATCTTACGTGCTTTATGCCCACATGAAAGCATATTTAACTCACAGAGGAAAACTGTGGCTTTATTAATTAAAATAGTTTATAAACTCCATATCAACAGTCAATTTACGGACGAAAGGAAGGATTATCTTTGAACACAAAGCATTGGTGACCTTCTCCAAGGCTGGCAAAGTAAAGTTAGGTATTTTAATTTGCAGAGATCAAGGAATATCTGCAAAACCAAAGAAACAATATATCAAAAACATCAGACAAGTTAAACAATCCTTAAAATAATGCCTGTGAATCTAAAAGCTGCATGATCATAATATCATTTTAAAACTCAAAATGGTTTAAAACTAAGGAGTTTTAAAGTAAATAAAGACATCTGAAGATTTTGACACAGCTCCTAAACAGGTACACACACATTCTTCCCCCTTTCTACAAAGACATTAAACTCCAAAGTATTTGCTTAGAAGGAAGAGTCATCAGGTATATGGACATAAAAAATAGTAAATACTGCTGAGTATGAAAGCACACACCTTTAATCCGTACATTTTCGAGGCAGAGGCAGTTGAATCTCTGAGTTCATGGCCAGGCTGGTCTGCAGAGCAAGTTCCAGGACAGACAAGGAGAAATCTTGTTTCAAAAATCAAAAAACAGAAAATACTATCTACTATACCTGAATTCCTAAATGTGATCAACACATATCAAAACCACTCTTGATTACCTTCTGTCATTTCCTGGTCATCTAGCATCAAAATCTCCCTGAGAATAAAAATATAGTGCCTTGTAGAATACTGAGCAAGGAACTTAGGGAGCAGCTTTACATTGCATTTTCAAGGCCCTGGGTCTGGTCTCTATCACAGAGGAAAAAACATACAGGATGAACTATTGATAAAACTAGACTTTTAGTGGAATATAAAGAATGTATGTGGCTATTTAAATTCATATCTCTGGTGATGTAGAATCCCCAAACAGTGGAATAAAACAAAAACACTTCTTTTATTATTTCCTCCGGATTCTAAGTCTTGTTTTGAGTAAACCAAGCTTGATGATTTTCTCAACATGGCTACTTCATACATCTATGGTGAGAAAGTACATTGGAGTTACTCTATGTCCAGAGACTTCCTGGGTTAGACTACCTCTTGAACTTGGCAGATGGGATTTGTTCTGTGCTTACCCAGATAGCCTAGCTTCATTATATTTATATACAGCATATGATTTCTTTATATTATTTGGCTTCCTTAGAACATGGCCATTATACTCCGAGGAAAACACTACAAATAAACCTTTAAAATGTCTGAAAGCTGCTTTAGGTTTGTGAGATATCTGGAAAGGATAAAACTTATCGATAGAATAAGTATCAAGTGTGACATACCATAACAACCCTTCACATAAAAACTTTGGAAATCCCTATAAAATAATTCTTATTGTTTGTCTTATATAATGCAAAATCACTCCGTGTATTTCATGGTATTTCCCTTCAAACCAGTCGGTGTTTTGATATAATGAGAGAGGGGCCTTTAGTTTACTTTTGCTGGATTCAACCAACAAAATTGTTATATACTAAAAGAATGAACGTTAAAGTGAAAATAAATTTTGATTTATAATCTTTTCCTAAAGCAGTCTAAGTCTTACCCAGTCATTTATCAGATACAGCCTGCAGCCTATAATCCCACTGTCTGAATCAAGTTTAAGCTGAGATGAGCCTGTTGGTTGCCTCTTATTAGGAACCATTTTTTTGGGGAGATTCTTTTCAGCTTAAGGCTTGAGGGATAAAAACAATGAAGTATTTCTCCTTCATAAACCCAATTTACGACACTGCCAGCACATATCCTCAGCAGACATGCTGAGGATGTCTGTTTCAGATGCAATACCCTAACACCAGCTGGCCTATGCATGGCCATTTACTAATCCTTTTCTAGTTATACAAATTATTCTAGCACCTTTCTTAAGTCCTATTCCCCTGATACTGTTGAGACTTCTATTCACCTATCATGTGGCCTGAGATAGCTTCAAAAAACCAATGAAACATGCACATTTTTGTCCTGAAATTACCAGGAACAAAAATCAATTCTATTGCCACTATGTAAACAAATCATTTCTAAAATAAAGGCAAGACACAGTGACTATTTTTCTGTGACTGGTCAACCACCTAAAGGTTGGAAGAGATCAGCTAAGTGGTTATTGACTCCATCTCCCAAGGCTTTTGTAGTTAGATAGAGGCTAGATTCTGACTTCAACACAAAGCTTTCTTCATGTTCTGACAATGATCACGGCTGGTATCCTGATACCTTCGCAGCTATTCTGACTTCCACAGGATCTCATCACATAACCTGTAGATCTCTCAGATTTGGTATCTCTGTTTTCATGGGTGCCTCTGGAAGTCCTAGATGAATATTGTACCAGACATAACTGTGTACTACAGTCAAAAATCCATCCAGATAGGAGGAAACAGATTCTTCCTCTGAAAAGATGAATGTGAAAGGTCATGGGGACACTGTAAAAATCACACTACAATTTCCAAGCATAAGAGTTAAACTTACTACCAACCTATAAAACATCCTTCCATACTTCATTCTTATATCAGAAAGCAAGTTTGTTGTTACTGGAAAAACAAGCTTTAGGAGATTTGATTTTAAAATGATTTTGTAAACTTATATTGTGGAAACACACAGTGAACGATAGATAAAACTTAGCACTGACTTACAAAAGCCCAAATGAGCTTCACTTTTTTCACCATAAAGGAACATGCATGGTTAAGAAGATACATGTATCTAATCTTACTTAAATGTCATAAGGTGTATACATATATTGAAACAGAGCATGTGTTTCTTTATGTGAAACTTTATATTTGATTTGGTGGTTATATTTTGAAAACTGGACACTTATCTCACTAATATACATGTAAAATTTGATGCTTCCTTCAACAAAAAATGTGGACTTATAATAAAAAGTAGAGAAGTGTACCTGTTGCTCATGCCATCAATCTGAATAAGATGTTTTCCTTTCATACTACATGAGTACTGTCTTCAGAATTTCATTTAAAATTTATGGTATGTGGTGGACTCTTACATGCAATGTTAGTGGGAAATATGTTATTTTGAGCCTGTAGATGAAGGTCAGCAGTTATGAGCACTGGCTTTTCTTCCAGAGGACCTGGGCTTGAATCCCATTATCCACGTTGTATCACACAACCTTTGGTAGCTCCAGCTCTAGGGGATCCAATCATCTTCCTTTCTGGACTCCTGGGGTTCTGTGTACCCATGGGGTATGTAAACATACATGTCATCCAAATACACATACATATTAAACATTTTATTTTACATTAAATGTAACAAGTAGGAAAATAACAATAAACAATATTATTTTACATCTCACCTTCCAAATTTTTATGAATACATTTACATTTAAATAAAGGTGTTTTCATGAGTTGCAGTTCTTCACTGTGAAGAGGGAAAGAGCATCTTGGAGAAACCCCTTAGTGCTTGCTAATCAGGCTTTGTTTCTTACATGGTGCTGATGAAGCAGCTACATTCACTCAAGGTTAAATGAAACAATCTTTCGCTTTAGGATTTGTGAATTTTGTACGTATATAAATAAGAACATACTCCAAGAGTATATAAATATGCTATACCCAACATAAATTCTGTGGGAATATAAGATCCCAAAGTAGCAAAATCATAATGTACTTAGAGCTTAAACAAATGTATATTTTAATTATAGTCATTTTCCAAAGATAATTTAAGTTTTCCAAAGATAATTCTGTATTCTGTAACTCATCAGGTTCCCAACTAATTATTTTTAATTGTGGTATATAATAATTTTTAAAATAGCCTCTGTTGATGTAAAATGTGCATGCACGAACTTTAAATACTAGAGTTATTCAAATGTACTCTGTACCGCTCAAATCACTTGACATTCCATCATAAATTGATGTTATTGCCCCTGACTGTGCTTGTGTGCTTTTAAAGAGGCTTTTGTGAAGTTAAGGACTTCTTTACTATTTCTGAATTCTTACTGCCAGGATTTTCCCATTTAGAACAAAACATTTGTAAAATGAGCTGCTTTCACTAACGGCTCATTGCTCAAGTGTATGTGCATGTCCCTGAGCATCGCCATTTACTTATGTTCTGTATCTTATCATGATTTTTGCAATAACATCACACATAAGCCCCTGAGCTGGTTGTAAGGTGTGCCTATAATAAATCTGCAGGGCAGAGGGCAAGCAAAGCTCTTCTGACTCTAATCAGCTAACTCGCTTGCCTCTACTTGGAGCCCCATACCTTGTTCTCCTTCTAATGTTAAAATGAACTCGGTTTTTAAGAACTTGTACCTTTAGCTACCAATTACAGTGATGATGTAATGTTCAGTGAACTAAGTACACTGCTGTAGACTTGGGCCTGCAATATCTTATAAGCCATTATTGTTAGCTGCCATTCACATAGTGAGAACTGGAAAGAAAGAAGAGCACTTTTAAAAATCACTACTGCTGACATGTGTCTTCAGGCTAATTTGGGATATTTAAGGTTTATGAAGATTTAAAGCATTATTTTGTTACATATAATATTCAGATTTGTCTGCTAACTTAACGTCAAAGTTGGGCAGTGAATATTTTACATGTAGTCTATGTGTTGTACAGAAATCTAGAAAAGACTCAGATGGGGATCTTAAGCCATATAAGAATTCCAAATCTTATGGGTGTCTGAGATTAACCACCATGGTATTCTTTTATAGTATCTAGTTCTAGCCATAAGAATCACTATATCTTTAGAAGACCATATATATTATTATTTTAAATTTAATTTTATGTATCTGTTTCTGTATCTGTGGGGTTTGGGGCATCTGGGAGAACATCTATTCTAATCCTATCATGCCTTCAGATTTCCTACTTATTAAAGTAGGAAACCTATCTCTTCATATTGTTTTGCCTTGAACACAACATACTATAGCTCATTTGGACTAGGCTTCATCTAGAAGAATAACATTTTCAGTTACAGGAGGGTTTGTTCACTGATTCCTATTGTTACTGTTTAGGGCCAAACACATTGTATTACTGTATATTTTTTTGATATAAATACAACTTTCTTTCCATACATCATTGATGTATCTTTGATAAGAATCTAATTATCCAGAAACCTGTTCTGCAGGAAATACAATGCCATTTGTACAATGTTTCATCTCATATCTAAGCAATAACCATTGTTTTTAAGAACATCTCAGTTCTTCGATTTTACCAATGAAGACTTGGGAGCCAGATGCTGAGATGAAAGCCTGCTAGCTTAGAGAGGCAGAGAAAGCATCCAGCTGACCTTCCTCCTCAACCACTATCTCAAAGGAGAAAAGACAGCTTCCTTTCTCTAGGCTATTTTAAAAACCACTAAACTGAATGTCCCTCCCTTCTACTTCCTGGACAACTCTCTATCTGTTCTCTTGGCTTCCTCTTACTCTCTGTTCTTTTCCTTCTCTTCATTTCCTGTCAATTGGTTGCTTACTGCATTTTTTGACCTATGGTTGACTTTATTTAATCCCATTTAAAATACACAGAAAGCTCTTGGATTAAAGGCAAGTACTAGTGCTGAGCAATACCACAAATGGAAATAGGTTTTTCCAGCAAATAACACAATCTTAAGTTTTACAGTGAGATCAAATATCCTGAAACAAATAACAGTGATAGTTTTATGATTTGAGAATCAGTTGACATAAAATGTGAACCATCATACTTTCAACTACCTCTAATCATTGTACCCAGTTGAAGATATATCTGATGTATCTGGGAAATTTTATAAATGTCAGGCTGGGTGCCACAAGCATATGATCCCTATGTTTGCAAGGCTAAGGAGGAGAGATCGCTTGAGAAGAGGAAATATGAAGACTCTGGGTTTCAGTGACAACAGTGACAATGACCATAACAAGTATCAAGAAAACTAATCTTAAAACAGAGACTATATTCCACTCATAGAGCAAAATACAATTAAACCCACCTGGCCCCCTTCCTATTTTCTTCTGAGCTCATGAATGAGAAAGAATATTATGAAATAATTATAAATTCTTTAATCTCATAGGTATTGTCAGCTTGTTGCAGAAAGCTAACAACTCTAACTTCATAAGCACTATGGCACCTCTTAGTCTATCAGTGAACTGTAACAGAGCACCACCACCAGAAAAGTAGGCAGAGGCTTACAGTCTAACACTTACCCTCAGGGTTGAATTGCCAGGACTGTCTCTGGTACAGCAGCTTCTGTTTTGTGTGTGTCAGAGTTAAACTTGGTATTAGGACCTAGATAAAATATTAATACCTATATGGAATGTTAAGGCTTAGGTAAAATGTTAAGGCCTGGGTAACAGTTACCTGGATAACCTGACATCATACGGAATCTCTCTTATATGTTTCTGCTGTTACTAAAAACTTTCTGATGCCAAGATTGATTACATCTTCTGTGCCCTTGGAAACCAATCACAATAGAACTCAGTAGAAGTGTTTTGTATAGTTACCCACAGTAAGCTTGGACCTGAACCAACCACCTAACAGCACTCTTGTGCCTGTGTATAAGCTGTTATGGTACAAACTGACCCTAAGATGGAGAGACAGCTGCACCAATATAATAAACTATTTGGAATCAGACTTCTAATTTGAGAAGTGGTAAAGTATAAGTTCCCAAAACCTCCCCAAGAACTGACATCCTTCTTGGCAGAAAAAGACATGTACATGTGTAACTGACATCCTGTTTGGGAAATTAAAACACGAATGTTAGACAAGTCCCATCCTGGTAGACAAGTTAAGACATGAATATTAGATGAACTCTACAACAGTTGAATACCCCAACCAATGGGAGCAGGAAAAACATGCAACAAAGCCATGTTCCTAAGGAAATCCCCCTATCCCTAAAAGCTGATTGGTGGAATAACTTGACACAGATGTTTTTAGATCTGGGGCTTTAAAAACCTGAAAAACCTTAACTCTGAGTCATGGTTTAGTTCCTAAATTTGTACCATGGCCTTGGTCGATCAGTCCTGGGATGTATGCTTAAAAAACCATTCCCATCTGACTGAGATGGGTGTTCATGTGGTTTGTAAGGCAATTCCTGGACCACACTTGGCTTAGTGGTACAATCCCAGCTACTGGTGAGTTTGAAATGGGGAATAAAAAATCCATAGCCAGCCTGAGCAACAAAAAAGAACCAGAGACAATAATCAATGTCTCCATCATTACAATAAACAGTTCTTAAGATGAATCAAAGTTGAAGATTTAACATATAAAACAGAGAGAGATAAATATTAATTTCAAATAAAGACTCGGGTTTATATCTTTTTTACGGGGAAAAGCTTTCTCTTCAAAGAGTTCAGTATCATTTTACCATTATTGTTTTTTTAATTAAGAAAAATCAATGGATGATACAAACCAAGCCAAATATGCAAGTGTCTGTTAATCTTAAGATCAGTTACACAATTTTGAGGCAAATTTGATGCAGCTTTAATTAATTATTGGCCAGGTAAAAAAGGATTTTGGCCAGGTCCACCTCTTGCTTCCCAGGAGATGGCCACGAGTCATAATTTGCAGGGGCTTAAAAAGGCAAAAACCACAATTCATGGTATTTCCCATTAGGTCCAATCACCAGCAAGCGTACATCCTGACAATTGTTGCCTTACTATTCTTGCTTACATGTGATCAAGCACATCCAGTGTAGATGGTTCAAATAAACTTCTGTGGGGGAGTGAAACATGTGGCTTGTTATTTTCTAAGAACTGCAACTCACAGATTTCCAGGAAGTTACCTTGTCCTTGGCAAGGTAGAACTTAAAGGTTAACTTTGGCTCTTACATGTCCACTAATTCATTTACTAATACAAAATACACAGTAATATTGCCAAGATTTCACAGAAATAAATTTATTACTCATAGTTGTATGTATCATTGCACCTTTCCTGATACTATCTCAAATATTGCTATTACCAATCCTTACATTCTCAGTGAGGGAACAACTATCAACAATAACTACTTCAAGTGTCTAGCTTACAACTGAAACTAGAATCACATCAGAGTCAAGTATTCTGTAGACCATTACCATTTTTACTGAGCTAGAAGTCTCATAAAATACTAAGTTTTAAAAACCATGAATCTCAACCACTTATTATAGTTTTTCTTTTAAAAATCAGTTCATTAGTTATCTGATAATTTTATGGATGTTTTGAGCATATTTATCTTTTCTCCCACCTCTTTCTAGCTCTACAGCCTCTGCTTGGCCGCTCAATTTTAGGTCTCTTGCCTTTTTTATTTAAACCCATTAAGATCAATTAGTTTACTCAAATATTCTTGGAGATTTCATCTTCCACTGGAGTATAGTTGACTTACCATTCAAGGTAAGATTTTGTGTCCAACTCTCCTCACCATGTTAGGATTTAGTCTGGCTTATGCTTTCATTTGTCTAAGGCTCACTGTTAAAATTAGGGTAACTTCATATGTACATCTTCCCTGTTGTATCCACAAAACAGTTTTCTTATAATCATCTACTACCTCTGTTTCTTAGACTCATTATTTCATGTCTTCTCAAAGATTCCTGAATTTTAGGAGCAGTGTCTAGAAATATATGTAGTAATATAGACAGACAGACACATACACACACACACACACACACACTCACACACACACAGACCCACAGACACACAGACAGACAGACAGACAGATGGATTCCACTTAGAACCAAACATTCCATAGTTACTTATTTTCTTTACTTTGACAAGTTGTTGGTCTCTATGTTAATCACCAACTCTCTCTTACAAATACAAGCTTCTCAAATGAGAAGGAATTAATATACCTATTAATCTATCAGTATAATGATAAATTGTTATTTTAAATACATATTAAAATTCTCTAAGTCAGTGATTGATTCATCACTCTAAGTGCACAGACATAATTTTGTTATCCTCAATACCTACAGCATGGCTGATATATTAGTATTAGTAGCATTTTCCCAAAATAAAACAGACCCACTTCTATCATTGAAAGAATTCCACAGAAGGAAAAACTTGTCAAATGTGCTTCACTAAAATTAAATGGAGAATTAGAGACTTCACAAAATAGATGGTGTGTACTCAAGAGGAGAATTCTGTTTCTCTGTCTTTAATTTCCATTTCTCCTTCTCTATTTCTGAAATTACAGTTTCAGTAGAAGATAGATTTAATCCTAAAATGAAACAAAATGTATTTCTTGTTAGTCCAGAGGTACTGAGCCCCACAAAGTACCATCAATTTGTAATGCATGTTCTCTATATTGTAAGGTTATCTATTTGCCTTAGAGTTTAAGTCACTTGTTTGATTAATTTATAAATACTTGTTTGTTTTTGCTCTACCATTTACAAGTATCTGGGCTTCTTGTAACATCATTAAATACTTGAATTCATAGAAAAGAATATGTTTTTCCTAGTTTAACAAGGAAGCACATGTCTGGATAGCTTAATACAGCCAAAGCTTCTCACTATACAAAACCTAAAGAAAGCTATCATCACACTGCATGAGTGCAGACTGCTTCCACTCTTCCTGCTTAAGGGTTGAACTATTTTTTTTCCAGAGTGTTTATTTCTTCAGACCAAAGTGAAAATTATTTGTTGGGAGCCGACTAAGCACCCACATCCGCCATTACAAGATGGCGCCTACATTCGGCCGAGGACAAGTTGTAAACAGGCTAGTGCGCATGCACCTGGTAATTTTCCACTTCAGAATCTCAGCCTCTCTCGTGGCGGCATCTGGCCTGGTGTGCGGGAGCCAATGGGGAAGCTCCATGTCCCAGGCAAGCGCTGTGACCCATATAAAGGGCGAGTGTTCTATTGTTCTGGGTCTCCATTCGTGGCAAGCTTATGCTCTCCCTCTCAAGATGCATTAAAGCTTTACTGCAGAAGGATCCTATGTGTGCCGCGTCGTTCTTGCTGGCGAGACCGTAGCGCGGGACAATTATTCATAACCCATTTATCAAATATAGACACTTAACCTTCCCAACAAAATAGAAAGCATGCTTTCCATGCACTGAGGCAGATTGGAACTGAAAGAGACACAATGTGGTGATTTGAGTAAGAATTCCTTCATAAACTGATATATCTGAATACTTAGTCATCAGGGAGTAGCACTATTCGAAAGTATTGGGAGGCATAGCCTTGTTGGAGTAGGTGTGACCTTGTTGAAGGAAGTATGCCATTGGGGTTGGATTTCAAAGTTGCAAAAACCCATGCTAAGCTCAAAGTCTCTCTCGGCCTGTGAATCAGGAGGATGTAGTTCTTAGCTACTGAACCAGTAGCTGCCTAAATGCCAAATGTTTCTTGCCATGAAGATAATGGAATAAACCTTGGTAACTCTAAGCAAGCACCCAATTGAATGCATTCTCTTCACAACAATACAATATTGATTAAGATACAAAAAGTGGTCTAATCTCTATACTTACAGCACAACTCTTGATATACACAATGGGATTCTTGGGTTTCATAAGTAGATTGACTATATTAATTCTGTAACATGATGAATCAAAATTCTCCAAGCTAAATTATAGTTTTCTTTATTGGGAACATCTTTGGATTTTTACTATTTCATAATGATCTTTTCCTGAGAATTTTTTCTTATTTTATCCTTTCTAAAAGTTACGTTACTTAATTTTAGTTAGTGCTATGCATTGTAAAAACAAGATCACCGATATTTGAAAAAATAACTGCAATGTTTACAGTTGGCAATAAAATCCAATGATAAGAGTATGCAACCCAACTTCTAGCTTGATGTCTCAATGTTCTGAGACTCATATATGTGGTGTCTTCAGCAATAGGATCTTATCTTTTAGTTCAAAAGGGTAGCAAAGAGCAAATATACTAGCCTGTAATGTTTGGGGGGGGGGGCTGTGAGACCTCATTGACACACAACTTCAAAATAGGTAACTCATCACTGGTAGTGTTTTCTGGGCACAATGGAAAGTTGCATATAGGAACTCATAGTGGTTGTGACAGCATGTACAAGCTCCAGCTAGATAAAATGCTAGTATGGAGAAGAGAGGTAAGTTTGAAATTTCACCCCTAGATAAAGAAGAGTTGTTGGCAATCAGTGACATTATCTGTAGACATCCATAACCACAGTCTCCCTCTGACTTGCACCTATACCACATTAGGAACAGAACAAGAAAACTACTTCCACTGTTTCCTACAGACCATCTTCTTCATTTCTACTGATCCCACTGATTTCATCTCGGGCCATTCATGGCTAGGAACTCTCACATTCATATTCACAGACCACTGGTCTTTTTAATTAGAACTGAAGCCTTATGTTAGTGTTATATATTACTGATTCCCCAGGAAAACTGAGAATACTAAAAGAATCATATTGACAGTGATAAAATTAAGTTAGAACATCTGCCTTATTATAAATTATATTGTATTTGTTTCCTGACAAAAGGTGATGTTAGAAAATATCCAACTCTGTGTCTCACAGATTGAAACAAATCTGCCGCTAAATCATAGGAGAACAAATTGTGCTCATCAAGCATGAGTGATGCCATTTGTAAAATGAAAATCATCTCCACATTTACCTTGAAATCAATGAAATCAATAGAAGAAGAATTAATTATCACTTTAACCTCTTGGAAAGCTTAAACTGATGTCTCTATGTGCCCTAAAACAATTATAAGTATTTTCACAAGGGGAAAAATCCTTCCTCAAAAAATTAAGCATTGTGGAAGTATACTTCAGGGATCATTTAAGTCAGTAGGTTTACCTTTAATGTAAAAATATTAATGATAGGTTGATTCATGTGGACACTGTAGAACTCAACAGTATTCATATTAAGAAGCAATTTGTGCTGTTGCTTAGTTTTAACTGTCAATGTGATACAACCTAGAATCACCTAGGAAGGGAATTTCAGTGAGTAATTACTCACATCACATTGGACTGTGGGTATGTCTATAGTTAATTATCCTTTTGTTAATTGATAGAAGTCATAGCCCTTTGTGGACAGTACCAATTCCTAGGTGAAGGATCCTGAATAATATAGGAGAGGAGCCAGTTTGGTAAAAGCAAGCAAACAACCCAGGATTCATTTGTTATCTCTCTGATATTCATTGTGGAATTGCTTCCTTAAGTTCTACCTTGATTTCTTCAAGATAAGAATATAACCCTAAAGTATAAGCTAAATAAATCTTTCCCTATGGTTTGTTTTTTCCAGAACATTTTATCATAGCAAGAAGAATGTAAACACAAGACAGTCTTCAGCTCACCAAAGAAATGATCTTGCTGTGACACAAATGAAGAAACATGTCGACCTGATAATAAAGTATAGAAGCCAAAAATTCTGATCCTTAAAATATAGATTATAGAAGCATTTCACTATTTATTGAAGAAAAATTCTATCAAATCTCAATGTTTGTCACACTTTTATTATCTCATTTAAATCTTATGGCAAAAATTGAACATCTGTCTATTTAACTTCAAGATTAGTACCCATAGCAATTCTTTTATGTTCATTGTAAAAATAATGATACTAATTTAATTAATGAACCCTTAATTCATAACAAGTTTTCTCACATTTTGTCTCATTTAAAACAACTGATACCTAATAAGTAACTACATACCATGTGTGTTCTTTTGTGACTGGGTTACTTCACTTAGGATGTCATTTTCTAGTTCTATTCATTTGCCTAAGAATTCCATGAAGTAATTGTTTTTAATAGCTGAGGAATACTCCACTGTGTAAATGTACCACATTTTCTGTATCCATTCCTCTTCTGAGGAACATCTGGGTTACTTCTAGCTTCTGGCGATTATAAATAAGGCTGCTATGAATATAGTGGAACATGTGTCCATGTTGGAGCATCTTTTGGGTACATGCCCAGGAGTGGTATAGCTGGGTTCTCATGTAGAACTATTTCTAATTTTCTGAGGAATGACCAGACTGATTTCCAAAGTGGTTGTACCAGCTTGCAATGCCACCATCAATAGAGGAGTGTTCCTCTTTCTCCATATTCTAGCCAGCATCTGCCATCACCTGAGTTTTTTATCTTAGCCATTCTGACTTGTGTGAGGTGGGATCTCTGGGTTGTTTTGATTTACATTTCTCAGATGACTATGTACTCACTGATAAGTGGATATTAACCCAACTGCTTAGAAAACCCACTATACAAATCACAGACTATATGAAGCTCAAGAAGAAGGAAGACCAAAGTGTGTATGCTTCAGTCCTACTTAGAAGTGGGAACAAATTAATTACAGGAGGTAGAAGGAGGAATCTGGGAGGTAGAGAAGAGGGAGGAGGGAAAAGGGGGCAGGATCAGGTGTTAGAAGAGACAGAGAAGAAGTATAGAGGGTCTGAAAATTGAACAGAGTTGTGTAGCAGTGGGGAATGGGGAACTGGGAGTAGCCACTAGAAAATCCCAGATGCCAGGGAAGCAACAGGTTCCCAGGACCCAACAGGGATGACATTAGCTAAAATACCCAACAGAGGAGAGATAGAACCCGAAGAGACCACCTTCAGTAGATAGTTATGGCCCTCAGTTGAGAGACGGGGCCACCTCCCATCTCAAAATATTTAACCTAGAAGTGTTCCTGTCTAAAGGAAACACAGAGACTAGAAATGGAGCAGAGATGGAAAGAAAGGCCATCCAGGGACCTCCCCACCTTGGGATCCATCCCATCTGCGGACACCAAACCCTGACACAATTGCTGTTGCCAAATGTGTTCCCAGATAGGAACACAGTATGGCTGTCCTCTGAGAGGCTCTGCCAACATCTAAGAGAGATGTAGCAACTCGCAGCCAACTATTGGACTGAGCCCAGGAACCCCAGTGGAAGAGTTAGGAAAAGGACTGAAGGAGCAGAAGAAGATTGTGACACCATAGGAAGAAGAGCAATATCAACCAACTGGACAATCCAGAGCTCCCAGGAACTAAACCATCAACCAAAGAGTACACATGGAGGGACCCATGGCTCTAGCTGCATATGTAGCAAAGGATTGCCTTATCTGGCATCAGTGAGAGGGGAGACCCTTGGTCCTGTGGAGGCTCGATGCCCCAGTATAAGAGGATGCTAAGGTGATGAGGTGGGAGTGGGTGGGTGGGTGAGGTAGCACTCTCATAGAGGCAGGGGGAAGAGAATGGGATAGGGGTTTTGTTGAGGGGAAACCATGAAGGCAGATGACATTTGAAATGTAAATAAATAAAATGACCAATAAAAAAACAAAACAAAACAAAACAAACAAACAAAAAACCAACCAATACCTTGTAAAGTACTTTAAACACCAGAAATTATATTGGATTAAGAAGGCCATGTGTGCATTCCTTCAAACCAGTGTTTCCAAACTACTTGGGATAATAATTCTAAAATCCAGAGTTAGTAGTCCAGACACCTTATGTCAAAGATGCAATCTACTCTTATTCTTAAAGGAAAGTTAGACAGTATAAATAAGCAAACATAGTCTTTTTGAAACATAAGAATATTTTTTAGAAAATAAAAATACTATGCATGAGGAAGAAACTGTACAATAGCAAAACTGATCTCTCATGAAAATGTAGTATATTAATCAATATATGTGACACAAAAAACTTAGCTTGGAGAACATCAAACATGTCTTCAATAAGAAGTATACACACACACACACACACACACACACACACACACAAACACACACATTCAGTTTAGAGTTACATTATAGCCTAAAAGATGAAGCTGGCATTTGATATGCATTCCCAAGAATAAAACTAACTTTTATTCTTTTATTCATCATATTTAGGGGTTGTCTTAGAGGCAGAATATGAATGCTCACCATTTCTAGTTTTTTTCTGAAAACTGGCTAGATTGTTCAGCTCAGCTATTCTGTCTCAAAACTCCTCTTCAAGCCGATTGACTCAAATTGGCTTCTCTTGGTTTCTCACTGAATTGCTCACCTTGGAAAAACTGCTCTGAATTCCACACATTCAACTTCTTTGACTACACAATAAGAACATAACTGAACAGAATTCCATGAACTCAACTGCATTCACCTTAAATGCTTTGAACTTTGCTCAACTGAATTCAACTGAACTGCACTACATTGCCTGAACTCAACTAAACTGCACTCAGTCAAATGCCCTCTATCCCAGACTCTGTGCTTCTCTTAAGTAGCCTATCTTGTTCATGTGAGAGTTGGGTATATCCTAGGCCTGATTCTTTCTGTTAAATCTTTCTCTGCTCCATCACTTTTTCTGCCCTTCAATTAGACATCACTTTTAAACAGCCCTATTTCCTTCTACAAACAAACTTTACTGTTATTATTTGGGATTGCAGGTGTGTACTAAGTGTTTGTATTAGAACTAGAAGGATTAAAGTTGTATTTGTATTGCAGGAAGAAAGATTAAAGATGTATATTAACGTCATGTCTATATTCCAACCAAAGATGATAGGTGTGTCATTCCAGTCAGATTACATAGACTTAGAATGTCATTGGGTGTGACATTTGCCAAAGCAGCCATGTTGCTGCATTAAAATTCTTCTACACTCAAGGAAACAGGAAGACTTGATATTAATCTACAACAGCTCACAGGACTCAAAGTGTTGGGGTACAGGAGTCACCTCACAAACTACTTGAACTCTAATCTCAGACATGGATGGTTTATTGAATACACACACTAAGACTGATTGATCAAGGTCTTAGCTCAGAATCTGGGCAAAGGCTATAACCCTGAACATTTCTCAGGGCCAGCATATAAAGGAAACACACACACACACACACACACACACACACACACACACTGAGCTCATGTGCAGGTGCAAGAAGTGCTGCCTGGTAGTCTGCTCTGACTCAAGCTCCTTTGTCTAACTAGACAGAACAGTTCTAATTGACCTTTATTCTGACTGCTCCTAAGTGGAGCTTATAGTTGTCAGATTTCTTAAGATTAACAAACTTCTGAATATACAGAACATAACATGATATATTATCAATATGATACTGCTTTAAGTCAAGTTATTTTTCTGTGTCAATAACTGGAAAACATATTATAGCAACAATACGAAATAGCTGGCAGGCATGGAACAAAATGGCTACAGTTATGCTAGGGGGCAGGCTTTAACACAAAGGACCTACTATTTGGGGGAAAAAAACTATTAAATAGGATTTTTTAAAACCATTAAACCTAGCTAAAATGACTATCATCACAAGAACCTAGAATCAAGCAAACAAAAAAAGAAAACAAAAAGTTCAGATGCCAATGAGAGTAAGGGGTCAGAATCTCATATTATTACTAATACAATAAATTAGTGCAGTTACAATGATAAACAGGATGCTAGTTCCTCAAAAATATTAAACATATACCAACTGTAAGAGGAAACTGTATCACTCCATCTTAAATGACAAAAAGAAACAATTTAAGCGTGTCAAAGAGAAACATACACAACTGTATTTGTTGTTGCAGCATTCACAGAAAACAGAATATGAAAATTTCTTCTTTCTATTCATCCTTCTGATCCTGTTTCCCATTCCCCTTCCCCTTCCCTCTCCCACCCGGGTCCTTCTTCCCTCTGCCTCCTATGACTATTTTGTTCTCCCTTCTAAGTGGGATGCAAGTATCCTCACTTGGGCCTTCTTTCTTGTTTAACTTCTTTGGGTCTGTGAGATGTATTATGTATATTCTGTATATTTTAGCCAAAATCCACTCATCAGTGAGTATATACTATGAATGTCTGTTGTGGTCTGGAATGACTCATTCAGAATTATATTTTCTAGTTCCATCCATTTGCCTATAAAATCATGATGTTTTTTGTTTTAATAGTTGAATAATATTCTATTGTGTAAATGAACAACATTTTCTGTATAAACTCTTCATTTGAGGGACATCTGTGTTGCTCACAGTTTCAGGCTATTAAGAATAAAGCTGCTATGAATATAGTAGAACAAATACATGTCATTGTTGTATGGTGGGACATCTTTTTGGTATATACCCAGGATCAGTATAACTGGGTCTTCAAGTAGAACTAATTCTAATTGTCTAAGAAACTACCAGATTGATTTTCAGAGTGGTTGTACAAGTTTGCAATCCCACAAATGATGGAGGAGTATTCCCCTTTCCCCATATCCTTGATGCCATGTAATGTTGCTTGAGTTTTTGATCTTAGTAATTCTGATTGGTATAAGATGGAATCTCATAGTCATTTTGATTTGCATTTCCATGATGACTAAAAGTGTTAAATATTTCTTTAAGTACTTCTTGGACGTTTAAGATTTCTCTGTTGAGAATTCTCTATTTAGCTCTGTGGTAATGTATATCATCTTTAGATACAAATAATTAAAAGTTTAAGTCGGACTTTCTTTATACCCCATTGTGGCATGCATCTGGCTTCTCTTTTGTCTTCTATTAAAAAGTATATTACTCTTTAATTCATCTGTCCCTAATTCTTATTTGATTCCTACCACTGATCATTGTGGGAAGCACCATAAATCATTAATTTGTATTTTGAAAGCTAACATCATCCTAGTCTGCAAGTCTTTCACAATGCTTAAGTCTAAATTTAGCACACCAAAATGTCTCATCAGGTTTTTTTCTTATTTGCTTAGTGATTTGGGGGTTATCAACTCAGAACTCAGAAGTGAAATGATGCGCTTCTTTCTCAGCATTGTGGAGGTTTCAGTCCCCTGATAGTTTATCCATTGCTTTGGTCCTGACATGAGGCTCAAAAGGTGAGGTGTATACACAATCTTCAAAAATATGCTTCCTTTTTTCTTTCTCTTTTTAAATATTCTACTACATTAAGGGTTAGGTGATTAGAGTTTATTTCAAACTATTGCTTCCAAGAATTAAGACATGTGAAATAATTATTTCCCCCAGCATTTCAGATTTAATTGTTTATGAGAGATTTAATAATTAATCAAATTCAAGTGATGCCATTGGTATGATTTATTTGTTTGTTTATGTATTATATCTAAAAAATTTATAAATAGTTTTGTTTATAAGTGATGCTATCTCTGGTTTATTCTCATTAAATGGATGACATCTTATGCACAGGATTTACTATGTTGCTTTTCACTGTATGGCCCTCTCATGTACTTATGCTATAATCTAGATTTTAATGTCCCCCAAAGTCCCATTTAGTAAAATATGTCTTCAGTCCATGGTTTGATTAAGAGGTTCAGGGAACTTTGAGAGCTGGGCCTGGATGACAACCATTATTTGGCTTCTTGGTAATAGTGGGACCTTGTCTTCCTATTTCTCTGTTTCTTAACTATCACGGTAAAAAGCACCCCTCTGCTGTACCTCAAAATGCACTGCCTCACTTCAGGCCTAAAAGCTGTAGAACAGACAACCTTCTGAATGTGAGACAAAATAACTTCCCTTTATGTCTTTTGAATTCATCTCAGATACCCATCACCATAGCAGAAAGCTAACACTGCTTAGGAATGAAACTGCTGATTCTCTTCTTTGCTATGCTCTTTGCTCTGCTCCATCTTTTCAAAATGTGGCTCTTTATCCTGAATTTTATCATTGTAATAGAAATGTCTCATTCATAATCCACACAGAAGATCTGTTTCAGAAGATCAGAATTGACTGAGGCAAGATCTTGCTTGACAGATAGAGTAAAAGCTCTAACAATGGTGAACCCTAGAGTGAGTCCATCCTAAGCATGAGCCAGTGGATAACAAAATCAAAGAACAGTAAAATCAAAGTCACTATGAAAGTAATGAAGTTTAATTGAGCCTCTCATCTGTTTCTTTCATCTCCTTAGTCACATGCCTATTAAAAGTTTTGGTAGAGTCTGGCTTAGAAATGTCTAAGGAGTCTAAGGAAGGAAAAACAATTATTTTTCCCATGCTAACCTAAAGAACTCATAGTTCGGCTTCTGCTTACTAATAGTGCTTCTTGCTGTCTAAATTTAAAAGTTGTTAATCTCTTCCCTCCTGTGGCAGCCTTATAACTGCTGGAACAAAGGTACTTCATTCTCATCTTACATCTTTTCAATGCAGTCTTTCTATGTTCTTTACTGCATAGATCCTTGAGCATTGAAGGAAGAGGTTTGATAAAGACATCCCATTTATAGATGAGTGCTCCAGAATCCCTCACTCTCTGCACACATGTTCAGTTCTGAGTCTCTTTGTTTATGTTAATTACTATCTATTATAAGAAGTTTCTCTGGCGAGGGTTGAGTGATGTTCATACATATGAGCATAGCATTATGTCATTAGGAGTCATTTTATTGCTATGTGTGTTTAACAAAATAATAGTATTAGGTTTTCCTCTAGAGCTTATGACCTTTCTAGTCTCAGGTTCTTGACCACTTTATCATTGTCCAGTGTGGATTCCATCTAATGAAGTTGACCTTAAAAAACAAAATGAGAAATAGTTTCTTTCACAATAGCCTCAAAATATATCATGAGATAACTCCAAGAAAGCAAATGAAAGACATGTAAATTAAAACTTTAAGACACTAGAAAGAGAAATTAAAGATGAGACAAATGACAGGAAAAACTCTTATACTCATGAATTAATAGGGTTAATTAATTTTGTAGCAATGCCCATCCTACCAAAAGCAATACAAAGTTTCAATCAATCCTCATCGAAATTCCAACACAATTCTTCCCAGATTTTGGAAAACACACACACATGCACACACACACACACACCACACACACACACACACACCACACACACACACACACATGCACACACCACATACACACACACACCACACACACACACGCAAAAACTACACACACACATGCACACCACACACACACACATACCACACACACACACACGCACACACCACACACACACCATACACCACACACACATACACACCACACACACCACACACACACACACACACCATACACCACACACACATACACACCACACACACACACGCCACACACACACACACACACACATCACACACACATACACACCCCACACACACACACACACACCACACACACATGCATACACCACACACACACACAGACTATACACCACACACACACAAACACACCACACACACCAGAGAGAGACAGAGAGAGAGAGACAGAGAGACTGACTCAACAAAACAAACAAGTAAAAGACAGGAAAGTTAAAACAATCCTAAATAATAAAATAATTGCTGGAGGCATAACCAAAATGCTTTTAAGTTAATTTATAATCCTAGTCTCTCTTTTGAAATGCAAACTCTGTGTCCTACAGTCGCGTTGGACAATTTCTTCTAATAATACTCTTTACTACCAGTACATGGTGGTACAGTCAGTTCACGCTGGAGCTAGAAGAAGGAAAATTCTAAGTTCAATATAATGCTAAGCTACATAGAGAAATCTTGTCTAAAAAATACATGGGAATGGGGCTGGAGAGATGGCTCAGTGGTTAAGAGCACTGGCTGCTCTTTCAGAGGTCCTGAGCTAAATTCCCAGCAACAATATGGTGGCTCACAACCATCTGTAATTGAATCTGATGCCCTCTTCTGGTCTGTCTGAATATAGTGACAGTGTACTCATATAAATAAAATAATTTTTTTTTAAAAAATTACACAGGCAGGGAAACAGGAGATCATGTTGTGTTTCCTCACTTTCACCCACTCTCATTTCCACTCTGCGTTACAGGCAAGTCCTCCCAGATGTTGACAGTATCGTAGTTAACTTGGCAGAGCTCCCCTACATGTGTAATTAAGCAGAAGTGACTAGGGTGGTGGATATTACTCAGGATTATCAGAGTGGAGTCTATGTAAACACAGGGGTGCAGAGATGAAGGAAGCACCAGAATCAGACATTCAAATACACAAGTGACACTACCTTCAGTGGGGCACCAGCAGCCAGGAGAAACTGATGTCCACATAAAGCAACCCTTATATTAAAGCCAGTATAGTATATTTTATTTTTGAGGTGAATATAAGTGACCATGGCCTGGGAATACAGATTCAGGTTGTCCAAATAGCGTGATCTAATGTAGAAACCATTCTTATGACTTTTTAAATAGTTGTACAACAAAAGGAAAAGTAAGGTTACAGATATAGAATTCAGATGTCTTTAGATTCCATTCATAGTTTTTGAGTTGATGAAAGCAAATAGTCTGTTGACAAATCTCAAAGGATTTACCTAAAAGTGATGATGTTCGGTGAGGCACAGAGGTGGGCAATGGATGATAGCAATATCAGAGCAAATATACATGATCACTGCCTGATTCATCCTAACTATAATTACACAACACTGGCTACAGTAAAATGTACTGCAAGTAAAAGAACTTGAAGTTACTCTAACACAACTGAGTGTTTATGTGCAAAACAATCATGTACCTTGTGTCAGGCCTGGTAGGAAACATTTTGTTTAGTTCCCATAACCTCCACCCTGCTGCATCTGCTAAACCAAGTCAGTCATCAGTTTATCTGACAGTTCTACTTCTGACTAATAAATGTTGATGGTATGATGCACCTCACTGCCTTAGCATGCTTAATATTTTTTCGACAATAAAGTTAGGAGATTTTATTTAACTCCAAAGTCATCCCAGAATTTTAATTTGGAATATGCAGTAAAAAAAATGTTTCTCAATTCATTAAAACCTAAGAAATGCCAGTCATTACTGAATTGTTGTAAGGATGCTTTTCTTAATAGATTGTTGGTCAGTCAATGAGCTATCAAATAACCCTGTATCTTTCCAGATGACCTAAATATTTCAGCTGAAAAAAAATCTGCTTTATTCTCATTTTATATTAAGTCATTTTCAAACCATTGTGAACTTCTAAAAAGTATGAATAGCATAGATGTGAAATTTCATTAATATTTATGTAAAAGGATGAACCATTATTATTAAAATGTTCAGGTCACCAGGATTGCCTATCCAGATTATTTAGAAGGTAGAATTTAAATTTAAAAATAGATATAAAGCTACTTAGGTCAAACACTGTTACGTCGTGCTCCAGTAACAATTAGTTGCTATGTAACAACCTTTAAACAGTAAAAAAAAAAAAAAATTATTTTTATATAAAGTAATAGCTGTTTATAATCCAGCTGAACTGAAGCTATGCATTTATAGATAAGTGCTTTGTTCTGATTTCATTTGTATTCACCATTAACTATATCTCTTACCTGAAGAAAGAGTGCTTTGTTTCAATGAGTTATCTATTCTGACAAGATTTGAATGGGTGGCATGTCTTTCTAACAGATAGATACTATTCATAAGAATAGGGTGCTTGCTGTTTCTTTATCATCTTTGGCTAAGAAACTCATTACAGCACATAAATCTTTCTTCTACAAAGTGAAACATTTGTATTTTAGTGAATATCAACCAAGTATACTTGTAAATGAGTACTGTGATCCACTGCAAATATCAGTTCCTAAGGGATAAAGTGAAATATCCAGGTCATGTTGGACATTGTTAGAATAAGTGGCAGTTTACTTCAGAGGTATATGAGCAAATCCACTTAAGGGTCAGTACTTGGTCAATAATGCAGCATTGATTTTGGTGAGAGGATTTCCATAAGATAATTCCCAATGATCATACTGCTAGCCCCTTAAATCACATTCAGGTGGTCTTCTGTGCCACAGCAGTTAGTCTCATTCAAAATTGTTGTGTCAGCCTGGGTGGAACTTCAGAAATTATTATAGCAGTCCCCTCTTCTTTGATCTATATGAATTTTTTCTTCTGAGAAACAGAAGTCATAAACTATCATACAATTTTAATTAAAAAATCTCTGTTTTTAAAACACACAAGATTGATCGTATTTTGTACACACAAACAGACACACACACACACACACACACACATCTTGTATGATCTAGGGTTTCTATCTTTTAACCATATATATACCAAAACCTAATTTTCTAGGGAAACAATATACAGTTTTAACATCCTTTGGATGTGGATTTGATCATAAAAGGTTTACTCTCATTTATAAGGAATATAATCATAAGAGTTCAAAATAAGCAAAGAACTTTGGTTTACCTCTGCATTTGTTTATGAAGATAGCCTTGGGAGCAGATTTTTCAAACAGGAAGTAGAGGTAGAGTCGATTCTACAAACATCATACAATAAGTGTGGTTTTGGAGCCAGAAAAGAGAAATGCACCACAGGAGGGGCGTGCTCAGTCCCCTTCTGGCTCCTGTACATTTACAGAGGGACCATGTTTATAAAAAACAGAGAAGGAAATGTCACCTGTGCAGGGCTTTGGTAACAATACAAAGAGAGAAGGAAAGTAGGAAGGATGGAAGAGGAATGGAGAGAGAAAGGAACAAAGATGAAAGAAAGGCCTAGGAGAGAGCAACAGAAAGGAGAGAAGCAAGGGGCAGGGCAACAGGACAGGGACATGGAGATGGGAGAAGCAAGTGACACTGAGTTAGAAAAGACAGAAAACAGAAAATGGCTTCATTAGAGTCCTGCACTTGACGATCACTAAGGGAGGCTTGTATTTTAACACCTATCTCAGCAAAGACAATTTCAAAACCACTGCCACCTGAAAAACACATGCAGAGTTTACCTAGCATTTTAAAGCCAGATTAAGAAAAAAAAATCAGGTTTTAAATTTAGTTCTAACTATATGTCCCATGTCATTATTATTAAGTTTGCTACATTTCATAATACCCTTCAAGAAAAGGGGCATCTCTGAATGCAATGCAGCAGGTATAAAATAAAATGATGCTAAGTACAGTGAACCATAACAGCTTGTAGAAATATACCATTGCCACTAAACTACTAACAAATATCAGGGGGTGGAGAGGGAGAAACATTAAATGACTTAATTGATTAAAACAAGTTTGACTCAGTGTGTCAGCGTGACTTTAGAAAATCTCACACAGAAAGGTATTTGGCATATGAGGCAGCATTCTCAGATTTGGGAGAACTGTTAAGAATGGCAATTTTCCAAAACAGCAGCATCTGCCCACACAAATGACAGAAGTTCCATAGTGAACTACACTCAGATGTCTTGTTTATGAATATAGTTTATCATCTCAAGTCCTTGGTTTGACTGTCTATCTGTGTCAGGGTATGTCTTCTGACTTGACTGATCAGAGTGCTGTCCTTCGATTACCATCTCCATGGCAAAACCTTCACATTTCTTTCAGAACTGTAGAAAAGAAGCAAGAATTACAATAAAAGTGGCTCAAAACAAGGATCCCCAAGCATGAAGGGCATCCACCTTCAGCTCCAGGTGGGAACAGAACCTTCCTGTTTCAATAACACAGCCCAGGTCAGGAAGACTCCTCAGAGCTCAGAGTTTCCCTGTCCTGAAAATGTGAAGCCATATGGTCAAGACTCAGAATACTCATGTAGCTGTCAAATGAAAGTGCACCCTGTCCAGCCTTTACAGGCCACAAATGCATGTTGACACATTCTGATTTCTATTTCTTAGCAACAACTCATGTGAAGGCCAGAGGTTGACACTGAATGTCTTGTGCAGTCATTCTCTCCTTTATTCTTTGAGATAGAATCTCTCATTAAACCTGCATATCACTGATTAAATTAGATCCTCAGGTATCAGGATAGTTCTGTCCCCTACCACACAGAACAGGAATCACAGGCACACACCGTTATATTAGACTTTCAGGTGGGTACTAGAAATCAAACATTGATTCTCATGCTTGGGCTATAAGCAATTCACTAACTAGGCCATTTTTCCAGGCCTCTCTTCTTGTCCAAGTAGATATGGTGAAAAACATTCATCCTTTCTAGTGTTAACAGGTTTAACTGATTGAAATTCTGCTCTGAGTAATTTTCATTTGCAACACGCTGCCTTATTTTCCCCCAGTAAGTATCTATTCTACTACGGGTCAATACTTGTTAGTGCATCAGAATATAAATGAGAATTGTATGATAATCATAATTTTGTGGCAGACTCCTTTTTACTTTCTTTCTGAATGAGTATGGGGGGACAAATTTTATGAGGCTGCTATAAAATTGCTTTATTAATGTAACTCCTCTTTGGAAGGCAAATAGTTGTCTTAATCAGTCAAGCAAAACTTCTTTGATTTGTGCCTCTATTCTCTATGTTCAGAAAATAGCCTTGCTGGCCAGTCTCTTTCTGACATTCTCTCTGCCTTGCCCTTAAGGCACCAATTAGCTCTTCCCATCTCTTTGTTAATTGTTAGGCTGTATTTTCCTTTCTGTATACTCATTTATAGGTTATTTTATTCCAAGCCTTGGTGTTTTTCTTTATCCTAGAGATGTATTTACCTGTAACAAACCAGCCTCTTGTAGGCTTGGTCAAAACCTACCTGCTAATTACCTTATAATCTGCTTCTTTGTTTTGTGCCTCCCCCTATCTCCCTCAGATGTCTCTATCCTGTCTGGGGCACTTTTCTGACAGCCAAAATACATGATAATCTCAGTTAAGGATATTGCTATAATGTCTAGAAACAATACATATGTGTCAATTCAAACAATGCTAGTCTGTTATTTTTTTTTTCTCCTGACAGTTGGAATGTCTACCAGATTACAATGTGTTCAGTCTTGTCGTTTAGAGACACATTCTTATTTTTATGAAATGTAAAATGGTTTCATTAGACATATTCTGAAAGAATACAAGTAAGTAGTATCTTCTATATACATCCTATTACATTTTTTCTCACTTTGGTTTTTAAAAACTTTTACTATCTATCATCTATCTATCTATCTATCTATCAATCTATCTATTTATCTATCTATCTTTCTATCATCTATTTTCATCACCCTAACAGGTGTAGAGTGGCCTCTCCCTACGGTTTGATTTGAATTTTCCTGATGTTGAACAATGTTAAGCATATTTCCAAACATCTTTTTATTATTCAATTGTCATCGAGTAATAAGCATCATTTTTTGATTCTTTTGCTAATTTCTCACTGAAATTAATCTGTTTTCAAGCCAGTTTGCCTGTATTCTGCTGAGCTCTAGGACAGTTTTATGTATATTAGAGATTCATCTTTTGTTAGATAAATGAATTGTAAATATTCTCTTACATTCAACAGACTTTTCTCTTATTTGGTGTGCAGAATTATTTCGTTTGACCCAATCTTACTCATATACTTTCACTCTTATTGCTTATGCTTTTGATGTAACATATTGGAAATTATTTCAAAGACCAATGTCTAGAATCTGTTCTCAATTTTCTTCCTGTTTTATAGTTTAAGACTATGTGTCTCCATTTAAATATGTCCAGTGGAAATAAAAACAATTTCTAGAAAATCATTGCCTTTTCATATCCCATATAGCACATACCTATGAAATGGAAGATATTAAAATTGCCTAAAAATAATGAATATGTAAAGAAAATGTGTGCTGGATTGGGAGTACATGTCTATAATCATAATACAAGAGGCAGAGGCAGAATAGTGAGTTCAAAGCTAGCCTGGGCCAGATTGCAAGACTCTGTCTCCGAGAAAACAAACAAACAGACAGAAGTGATTAATATATACAGTAAGTTGCTGCTCACTCCTCAAAAGAAAGAAATCTTGACAAATGTGATGTACTATATGATTGTATGCTGGGTAAAATAAACCAGACAGAGAGGAACCAGAATTGAACTGCATCCTCAAGCAGTGAATCTAAGATAGTCTAAATGCATTTAATCACAGTATTATATAAGGCAGGGACAGTTGGGATAGCCAGTATCAGAGAAAGGACTTCTTACAGCTTGTCTATTTTGTATATTCATTTGGGAAATTAGTATGATAAAAGGTTGAGTTGCCCCCCAATACTAACAAAATATAATGTTTCTCTTTCTGTTTAGATTCTTCCCAACATAAAAGGGTACTGTAATGATTAATGTATCTCCAAGATATCATCAGATTGAGGCAACTATCTAATAACTTTATAGACTTCCTGAAAAAAAAAATAAAGATTTTTAAGAAGCAATACAACAAATAGCTTACTCAGGAAGTGAAAAGCACATTGATAAATGAAATAATATAAGACAAAGAACATATATTTCTGAAATATATAATGTGCATAATACACACATTTACATAATATACATTCACTCTGAATGGGCATGCACAATCACCCTGATTTGTGCATACACAAATACTAATATTGGTAAGTATGCAGAGACATTTGATCATTAATATAGTATAGATGAAGCTGAAACATACATATGATGGGGAAAAACAATTTATAAATGTCTTTAAAGGTAAAAGTACAATTATCATGCAACTATCAATGACATTCCTGAGCTCTTACCATAGAGCAACACAAGTTAATATTTTCATAACAAATATATGCAAGCCTATAATAGGCTTGTGTAAGGCAAAAGCTGGAAACAGCTCACAAATCCTTCAACCAATTAGTGACTAACAGATTCACAGTGTCTATACTCTGAAAGACCAACAAATGCTCTCAAAAAACAAAAACAAATAAAGGACTAGAATAACTGAGAGGATTCCCCAAACAATCTTGCCCATGACAAAATCCAGTCGTTAAAATGTTATATACATGGTTCATTTTCATAATATGTTTGAAATTAGAAATTATAGAAATGAAGGTTAATGACTGTCAATATATAGGAATAGGGTTAGCGGCAGATAAATGTATAGAGAACAATGTAAGTGTTCTTCTGGTGAAAACTCCTGATCCTTCCAGGATAATATTCATGACATTGTACATCAGTTTGAGACAAGTTTATATTGAAACAAAGTGAGTAAAACCTATATTTTACACCATTTGTATACTGCACATAGCTCTCCTTAAGGGAAAAAAAAAACTGAATAGGGGGAAAGCTTGGTTTTAAAAAGAATCTTGGTCAGAATCTCAGCAGAAAAGGAGTAAGGGCTCATGAACTTCCACCCCTAGCTAGGAGCTACTGACTATTATTGGTGGTCATGGGAAGGACAATCAGTTTCTCCAGGGACATGGCCCCTGAGATACTACCCATGGGGCAGTATATTGTCCTATACCCATGAACACACAGGCAGCACTAAGTGAACTTGGTGGGTTAAACAAAAGACAAGATGATGGTGGTAGAGAAATATAGTAGAGGCAATAGGAGAAGAGTTGATAGAAAGACAGTAAGAGTGAATTGATTTTAAAGAAATATTGTAAGCAAATACTAAATTTCAAAAACCTTATCGGGTGAATCAATGATCAAGAGGCAATGTCATGGTTATACTTAATAAATAATTTTGATATAGCAAAAATGAGGAGAGGCATGATTCACAAGAACAAAGCTGCTTGGGGCACACAGTACATAGACATGTCAGCTGGTGACACAAGCCTCACACCTGACCCAGTATAAATGCTCTCCAATGACTTCTCCACCTGTAAGAGTGCAACAGCTAAAAACAGACTGCTTGTGAAGATGACACATGCTGATTGCTTGACTAATATTGAAACAGAAACTTCATTAAATATGAGAACTACACACAAAAGGAAAATAACTGAAGACATAGGAAGAAAGGAAGGAATACCTTAATGTACAAAGGAAAATCTACAATAATGTTCTTCTTTGTTTGTTATCATTGTCAGCCTAGAACTTTCTTATTTAACACCTTCTACCTAGAGGTCAAAGTGTATTATTGTGGGAAATATTTGTCTTTTATTTTTTTATAAAGCCAAACACCTAAGTAGCAAGGTAGAACCTTCAAGTTCTCTCCAAGTAAAAGCAGCATTAGGGGAAGTAATGAAACAACAGGGCTATCATGTTACAGGTTAATGAATTGCTGATGGGGACAGTTCAATCAAAGTAGGCAAGTATTGATGTGCCTGTAAAAAGACAGATGAGGTATTTCATGTGCCATTCAATATAATGAATTGTCAGGGAGAAAAAAAAAAAAAAAAGATGTCCGTTATGCCGCTATGTGTAAAATCATTTATGAGCAGTGAAGGAGGAAACAAAATTATAAGAAGATGTATTTCAATTCAGGTAAAAAAAGCATCAAGGGCATTTTTAAGTATAGAAAAACAAGGGTTTTTGAAGGTTTTACTTTTAATTATCAGTTATTTTACAGAAATCGGCTATTTCTCAAGGTGATTATGTATTAAAAGTGAATGCATGAATGCAGTCTGATGACCTTATTAGAATATGCAAAAGAAAGAAAGGGTTTCAATTCAGTAATAACAAATGGTCAGCATAGGGAAGAATTTCTGATGCAGACAGCATGAGAACTGAATCTCAAGTATGTTGGAGCAAATCAGGCAGGAACAAGGACACATGGCTAAGTCTAGGTCACTATTACATCAAATGGGCATGACTCAGAGTACAGTAAACACCCACAACTCAAATGTGCTTCACTGAAAGAGTGAAGGAAATTAGTCCTTGAGGCCCTTTAAGTAAGGCTCTATGCAAAGTGTGTTCACACACAATGTCTTTACATTTCCAATTTGCAATACCCCATATCAGCCCTGCAAGTATTATAGGTTCATCAGATGGGAAAACTGAGCCAGGAAGATATTAGCTTCTCTGTACTACAGAGCAGTAGTGATTAAAACTACATGGTATTGGTACAGTGACAGGCAGGTAGATCAATGGAATAGAATTGAAGACCCAGAAATGAACCCACAAACTAATGGTCACTTGATCTTTGACAAAGGAGCTAAAACCATTCAGTGGATAAAAGACAACATTTTCAACAAATGGTGTTGGTTCAACTGGCCGTCTACATGTAGAAGAATGCGAATTGATCCATTCCTATCTCCCTGTACAAAGCTCAAGTCCAAGTGGATCAAGGACCTCCACATAAAATCAGATACACTGAATCAAATAGAAGAGAAAGTGGGGAAAAGTCTCTAACACATGGGAACAGGGGGAAAGTTACTGAACAGAACACCAATGGCTTATGCTCTAAGATCAAGAATAGACAAATTGGACCTCATAAAATTACAAAGCTTCTGTAAGGTAAAGGACACTGTCAATAGGAAAAAATGGCAACCAACAGATTGGGAAAAGATCTTTAACAATCCTACGTCCAATAGAGGGTTAATATCCAATATATACAAAGAACTCAAGAAGTTAGACTCCAGAGATCCAAATAACCCTATCAAAAATGGAGAACAGTGCTAAACAGAGAATTCTCAACTGAGGAAACTTGAATGGCTGAGAAGCACCTAAAGAAATGTTCAACATCCTTAGTCATCAGGGAAATGCAAATTGAAATAACCCTAAGATTCCACTTCACACCATTCAGAATGGCTAAGATCAAAAACTCAGGTGATGTTGGTGAGGATATGGAGAAAGAGGAACACTCCTCCATTGCTGGTGGGAATGCAAGCTGGTACAACCTCTCTGGAAATTAGTTTGGCAGACCCTCAGAAAAATGAACATAATACTACCTGTGGACCCAGTTATTCCACTCCTGGGCATATACCCAAAAGATGCTTCAACACATAATAAAGACAGATGTTCCACTATGTTTATAACAGCCATATTTATAATAGCCAGAAGCTGGAAACAACCCAGATGTCCCTCAACAGAGGAATGGATACAGAAAATGTGGTACATTTACGCAATGTAATACTATTCAGCAATTAAAAACAATGACTTCATGAAATTCTTAGGCAAATGGATGGAACTTGAAAGTATCATCCTTGCAAGATTGTCCACTGGCCTGACCTTCCAATGCTCCCAGAGACTGGATCACCAACCAAAGAATACACATGGAGGGATCCATGGTCCTGGCCACATATGTGGCAGAGGAAGGTCTTGTTAGCCATCAGGTGGAGGAGAGGCCCTTGGACCTGAGGGTGTTAAGATGCCCCAGTATAGAAGAATGCTAAAGATGGAAGATGAGAGTGGGTGGAAGGGGGAATATACCCATAGAAGCAGGGGGAGGGGGAGGCAATAGGGGGGTTCCAAAGGGGAGATCTGGAAAGGAGGAAACATTTGAAATGTAAATAAAGTATCAAAAAAAATGAAGAGAAGAAAAAAAGATATTAGCATCTCATCTGAGACAGCATGTGAATGAGAAGCCTGGAGAACAGGTCCTCAGTAAGTAAGGACTTGAATTTCATTCTCTACTTCTCCTTCCCTCTTCCTCTTTCTTTCTTTCTTTCTTTCCATATTTCTTTCTTTCTTTTATTAAATTTCTGTGAAGCCCATTGCACACTTACAGAAGGTATAGAAAAGTGTTTAGATCAGGCATTTCCTAGATTTCCTAAAAGGTCAGTGCTGGTTGACATCATCAAATTGAGTGAGACAGGAAATGAGCACAAAAATGTGAGAAGAGTGTTCATGCCTTGCCTTGAAAGTGCAAACAAGGTTAAACCCCATGAATAGTTTGCATTTTGACTTGATTTCAACATTTAGTAAAATACCTATTAAATATCATTCATTCCACTTCACCAAAGCCAATGAGGAGAGAAATACATTACAAAAAAATAAATAAAAATCAAAATCACATGAATAGGAAAGACAGGCTACAAACTAGTATTAAAGACCGAAAAGATAAGAGTGGCTAATTGATCAGGTAAGATGTGCTTCCAAAGATACTATGAGCAGAAGATTCCACTAACCTTCGTTCCTGATGTTGATTTGCTCTCACTGGCAGCACAGAGTTTGTAATACTCTCCAGAGCACTCACAGCACTGCACTGTTACTGCTAACTGCACTTTCTCTGCAATGGGTCAGAGTTAGGATTTGTCATCAGGAACCTAGTGAAATTCTGATTTTAAAAATTGTCATTCATGGGACTGGAGAGATGGCTCAGCAGTTAAGAGCATTGACTACTCTTCCAGAGGGCCTGAGTTCAATTCCCAGCAACCACATGGTGGCTCACAACCATCTGTAGTGGAATCTGATATCCTCTTCTAGTATGTTTGAAGAGAGCAAAAAAATACATAAAATAAATCTAAAAAAATTGTTATTCATATTATTTTCTGGAGATTATAGATATATTGCATATTTAAATTTGGAAATTACTTATTAACCAAATGTTTCACCAAAGGGAAATATTAAATGTAATGAGAAGGGACAGAAAACAGACTAAAGAAACAAAAATAAGAAAGGATATAAATAGGGCTAAGGGTAAGACTTATTTACAAGTTCTTCCTCAGGGAAGCCTTGGCATACATTGGCCTTTCAGTAAAGAGCTACCAGATAGGAGACACTAAGGACAATCAATGGACACCTAAAGTGTTTTAATCTAGAATCATTACGCTGTGTGTATCTTTAGGTGAGGTATTATGTCAGCTAAATGAAAATGTGGGAAAAAAAGATTATCCTAGCTGAGTATGAACATTCTAGTCCACCAAGGAATTCTACTAGATATTTTGGAAATAGGCATGAGGGTGTGCTGAAACCCTGGACTATAGCAATGTTGATATGCCTTCCTTACAGAGTTCTGAGGTTCATTGGTAATGACTGCTTTCATCTCATTTTGGATTTGATCCTTGTGTTTGTTATAAATCCAGAACTGGCAGACATCATTTTTCTGAGTTTTTCATACCTTGGTAATATCAAAATGGGGTGGCTAAATGCTGGAAAAGCAAAGCAAGAACAACAACAACAAAAAATTGATCTTCCTAGAGCAAACCAGTTTACCACAAAAAACAATCAAGGTCAATGGAGTTGGCAGTTTGTTTAAGAAAGCAGTAGAGGAGAAAATTTTATCTGATATCTTAACCATCTTGTGGGTATCCACAAGGCAAGAAGTAGACCAGATAAATGAGGCAGAAAATGAAATTGACATGGGATGTCTTAGAACAGGCAGTTGCTTTGTTAATCAGTCACATGTGGTACATCAGGATGAAAGAAAAGTACAAGAGCCCGGGAATGAATTAGAAGTCACAACGTGGTGATGGAACAGCTTTCTGTGGTTACTAGGCACACACTCACACCCTCACTTCTCACCAGACTGTAAAAAAGGAGTGCTGTGTTTGGACACAGGAGTTAGTTTTCTTTACAAATCACTTGAGTTTGTGTCCCGGGGATAGAGATTGCTCAGTGGCTTGCTACTATGGTAACAAGTGATAACACAAATAAAAATAACCAACAAAGCTATTAGAACTCCCAGATCTAGAAAAGTGGTTTTCGACACTTTTAAAGATTCATAGCTTCTTTTTTGTTGATTTTTTTCATATGATTCTTAAAATGCTTTTAAGATTCTTCCAAGACTGTAACTACAAAATGAAGTTTAAGAATTAAATAGAAAGAAATCCATTTGTTCCAAAAGGAAAGGCCAAGAAAATCATACATTAAGCTGTGAGGAACAAAGCTCTTATTGTTTCTGTGTTCTTTGTATAGAGAAAGGCAAGTGCTCTCAGGACTTAGCTAAGAGGGAGTTATAACCAAGAAACCTGCCATAAAGTAACACCACACCTGAGAGAGATCAATGGAAGAGTGTTCATTAAACGAAGACAAGTATTGATTTGCAGGAGGGGAGAAAAGCTGCAGGGGACATCCGATGGTGTGAAGGCTGGAGAGAGGCAGAGATAAGTGAACTAAGCGGTTTTCATTCTGTTTCCTTTATCCAAAGTTGAGTTTGCAGTGTAACTACCACAGCACATAAAAAAGGAATGGAGTATGAGAAAACCAATAGACTTCAGCAGTTCATAAAGTGGAGAGGGATGGCAGCTATGCTTGCTAAGAAGAGTGCTTATAAAATTTAGGTCCAAAGTTTCAATCTGTTGTCACTGGAATGTTATACAATTGCATCTGTATAATGACCATGTTTAAAGAATATTCTTAATTTCACAGCCGAGATATTAAGAAAATGCAGGCATATGTTGTAGACATCATATGTCAAGGAATAAACAACAGAACATACTCAGTAAAAGCAAACTACCATATTTAAAATATGATGGCTCACCTGCTACCAACATGGGTTGATTTGCTATTCACCAACCACTGTCTAGGCTCTAATAATGGAAAACACTATTAAAAACCCGTGACAAACAGAAAATAAAAGAAACGGTTTAAATGATAAAGAAAATGTGCTTTACAGGCACCTCATTATTCAATCATTCAATGAATATATGTTGCCTATTTTCTTCTATAAACTTTGCTAAATTCAGTCACAAATTCTAATCTTATAAGCAAATAAAAGGCAATATGTATGGAATCTGTGGAGAGAATAGGAAATTACTCAGATAAATATACAATTACAAAAGTGTATATCTGCAGTGGTATAAATAAAAAATATCCCTACAGGTCTATATCTTAAGAAGTAACTCTTTACCTAGAGGCATGATTTGGGAGGTTCTGAAGACTTTGGAAAGTGAGATCTACTCGAAAGAAGTAAGTTACTAGGGTTGTCCTTAACTACATATTCATGACATCATGTATTCTGCTTATGTTCAGGGTCAAACAACCACGGGATAAATTTTGAAACTGCAAGTTGATGTAACTCTCCCTTTCAATTGTTTCTATTGGTTTTTGATCGCAGTGATAAAATTTAACTAACATAGCATCAATAATACAGACTATCACTAAGATCCACAACACCAGAATTCTGTCTATTCTGAAAGATTTTTCTCAAAAATAGAAAACTTTTTAAAATACCATTTTAAGACAAGATCTCATTATATAACTAGTAGAGACAGTCATGATACTTAAAACACACTATAATAGGAGCTAAGGGGGTTTCTCCATGGATAAAAGTTTGCTGCTCAAGAATGGCAACCAGACTTTCTATCTCCAGTTCCCACATAAAAGTCAAGAGGGTATAGAGGCCTTCCTGTAACCTCAGTTCTCAGGAAACAGACATGGGGAAGCTTCTGACCCTGTGGTGGGTTCCTGCCACTTGCCTCAATGGTTTAGGTTCCTGAATGAAAGACAAGCACACAGCCTTTATATTTTGATATGCTTTAAACAGCACAAAAGCTGGGCCACTTCCTGACCTCCATGTGGTTGATTCATCTCCTGCTGATAATCTTGAGTTATTATTTACTAAATTCTACATTCTACCTTGGCTGCCCTAGACCCAGATGGCCAGTTGACTGGGCGAACTCTCTCTGCTCTTCACATTCTAGCTATGCCTCCCTGTCCTCCACTCTTTTTTAGTCTCTCTTTTCCTTCTTCTCCTCTCAAGGCCGATCTCTCTTCTCCTCCTCTTGCTCTTTAGCCAGGAAACTCTGAACTCCTGCCTCTGTCTGCCTTGCCCAGCCATAGGCTGCCAGCATCATTATTTATTAATCAGAAGCTACTGGGGGCATGGTCTATGTGAACTCTCTAATGCAAACAATTGTGGGGACCAAAATTAACATAAGAATATAAGCAGCATTAGGCCAACCCCACTATAAGAGTGGCCAGCAAAGTAATGATTCACAGGAAGCAAGAAGGTAGTTTGCTATAAGATTCAGTAGTTGGTGATGATTCAAACTTAAAAAGTCTGACCTCTAGCAACTCAGCCTTGGCATATTTAAGCACTGCACACTTTCGTTGAAAGTTTCCTAATGGTAAAATTAACCCAAGCCCAGATGCACAGCAAAGCTTAAGTCATGACTACATCAAAACTGTAAAGTGCAAGTGACATCTTCCATAAAGAAAGGGTCCATGTATTAACTGAGAAAACAAGCTCAAAATAATGGTTCTGTGGGAAGATCTGGTATGTTCTAAGAGACACAGCAAAAATTTCCCCAGTCCAGAAACAACAATGGAGCCCAGCTTCTGGGCAGGAAACAGGGTATACATCTCTTCCTTTGAAGACAGGTAACTCTGTGTTTAAAACTCTTGGTTTCTCTAGAGCTTATCTGTGGCAGATGGACCTCTATGCATCCTAGAAGAAGAGCCAGTGCAAGCAGGCTTGCTTGGCTCCTCAAACAGGTAAGCTCTGGGTTCTTTAAAAGGCCTTGCTTTGTCCATCATTTTTCTAAACCAGCATATACCCGCCGATAATCACAGTTTTTACTACTCACCCCAGAAATTTCTTTTTGCAATGGACAAGGATTATTACAGAAAACCACAACTAATCAAACAGCAGAGAACAAGAGATCTGTAGCGCCCAACCCCAAATGATACTTCAATTGCACAATTCATACACTTAAAGTTCAGGAATCATTGCAGAAAAATTGTTCGAGCCAGAGGCACAAGATGTTTGCTGTGATATTGTGGCATCAAGAAATGTCAGGCTACACCCAGGAAGTCTCATCAACATGGTTGCCTAAAAAGGCCATAGACTGAGTGGTGTTGTAAGAAAGATCTTGCCTCAATATATAAGGTAGAACGAGATTGAAGAAGGCATCTTATGTCAACTTTGGACTTCCAAATGTCTGCATATACATTTGTATCAGCATTAACATACATGTTAACCTTTATACACATATGCATACAAATGCCAAAAATGTTTAACACCAATTCTGTTCATTGTGTGTTGCTACACTAGATCCAAATCCAAAATAGTGAGTGGACTGAGTTTTACAATGTAGAATTTAGAAGCAGTAAATTATGCTCATAAGAAAATACAGTAGTTCAGGTACAAGATAATGAGGGCACACAGGTTGAAGCAAAAGGCAAGGTTACAAGGAAGAGTCATACAGAAACAGGATTTTCTATACACTCCCTGCAGTAGATATGTCATGGGTCTAGACTAAGACAAAGGTGGAGTGATCCAGAGGGGTGTGTGTGTGTGTTAGATAGATAGATAGATAGATAGATAGATAGATAGATAGATAGATAGATGATAGATAGATAGATAGATAGATAGATAGATAGACAGAGAACAGAGGAGAAAAAGGAGAGAGAGGAGAGAGAGAAAGAGAGAGAGAGAGAGAGAGAGAGAGAGAGAGAGAGAGAGAGAGAGAG
>JADRCH010000009.1:11769648-12014630 GCA_019843965.1 Rhynchomys soricoides | reverse complement strand
AGAGAGAGAGAGAGAGAGAGAGAGAGAGAGAGAGAGAGAGAGAGAGAAACAGAAACTACAGGAGGAGAAAATATTTCCAGGAACTGAATATTGGATTCTTTTTTACTAAGAAAGCTTTCAGAGTGTGGAATCATTTAGCATATTACCTAAGTAAACAGCATTATTTTATATTTGAGCCTCTTTCATACCTGTCAGAAATCATCTAGAAGTAAGCCATGGAGATCCTACAACAATATGAACAGAAAAGGACAAAATTTGTACATGGACAACTGGAAGTAACTCCCAAGCCTCACACTTCTTTACAGGACTCCAAACTCTAGCATGACGGTTTTTGTTATACTTGTCATTGTTCTAGGTGACCCATGGATTCCCCAGTGTAAAACTCTGCTCCTCATACTCATGAACATGACATTCCTTTTGCTTATTTTATGATAATAATGTGGGAAAAAATAGCAACTAATCACCCATCTTTTCCTTTTATCTTTTACCAAATGTTGCTGATATGAAGCAACTTAAGGGGGCAAAGATTGATTTGGGCTTATAGCTTAAGGGTCACAGGTCCACTGTGGTGGGGAATGAGTGGTGGCAGAATCTGGAGGCCAGATGGTCACATTGTTGATCAGTCAAGAAAATGAGTGAAAAAATGGTGGTTCTCTCTAGTTTTCTTGTTTTAAATTGCTGAGCCCTCAGTCTCCTGGATGGTTCACCCAGACTCAGAATGAGTCTTTCATTCTTAGTTAAATCTTTCTGAGGACACACCCAAAACCCTCAGAAATACTTAAGAGGTGATTTCAATGTTGATTATAAATCCAATTAGATTGACAATAAAAACTTACCATTGCAACCAAGAAGTATCTTGGCATCCTTTCTTGCAAAGGGATTTTTCTGGACTTCAAACATCATCGTAGATATTCCGTCATTTTTCTACTCCTCTTAAATAAGTATTATCTTCTTAGAACTGGAATATAGCTCAGTAGTAAATGTCTTTTCTAACAAATACAACACCCCGGTTTCTATGCACAGAAACTAGCCAAACTCAACCAAAGAAAAGCACTTTGGAGGAACCACATGCATTCACCATCCTGGACTTCCCTCCACTTGACTTGTGTGTTCTTTCCCTCCAGAACTTAAAACCTGGTACTATTATAGATAGAAAAGCCTCAAATTTCTGAAATCCAAAGTGAATTTTGGCCAACATTGAATCTGGCTGATGAACATTTATTGACCCAATAAGCCAATCCCCAGAACTCTTCTCTAGGCCTGTAATCTACCATCTTTAGTTTTTCTCTGCCTATGTGTCTCACAGTTCCTGAAATCCTTTCTAACCCCTCTTTTGTCAACATGGTCTCTCACTGTGGAAATGTCTCAGGAACCAAGCCACAAATATTTTATTTTCTGTTGACACTCACATCTTTGACAATCTGACCAGGTTTCAGTTTTACAAGTTGCCAAATGTTTCCCACAGCTATATACCCAGCTTTGATAACTCCATAACATCAAATTTGATTAGACTACTGTCTTTGGATCATTTTATAGTTTTCCTTTTTATTTGTATTTATTTTGGAGACAAAAATCTTACATCACATTCCAGACTGAACTTGTCAGATTGGATGGGGCACTGGACTCAAGGAAGTTTTCCTGTTCCTGCCTTCCAAGTGTTAGGATTAGGAGCATGAGACACAAAGACAGTCTGTATCATTTGTATTTTGAAAAAAGCATGATTTCTTACCTAATATCCCTAAAATTAAGCTCTCAGTTCATCTAGTTCCATAAGGGCACTTTGTTTTGTGCTGATTAATGTTGATCTCTAGTTGTTTAGGTCTGGTTGTTTAGAGATTCCTTTATTCCACCCCTAAATTTCAATCCAAAAAAAAAATCCTTTTCATTCCAATGTAAATACATTTAGCAGGCTTTTAGTTTTCTTAAACTTACTAAGATTTATTCATTGCCTAGTATGCATATATCTTGGAGAATATCTATTAATAACTTGGAATCATGGTTCTATATTGTTCCACAAGATAGTTTTGTATGCAAATTTCATAAAATATTTTTTCTATCCCTTCATTTTCATGGGATGTACTCTTTAGAGGGAAAATTATTAATTGAACTTAGGATGAAGTTGGATTATTGTTTTTATAATGTGTACTTTATATATGGTAAATACTGTTTGCATATTTTATATATTTAAATCAAATACTGTATATTATATAAATTTATATAAAAAATTATGTGGCAATGTCATTATGTACCTAATGTGATTTTTATTAGTAAAATTTATTCTTTGATAATTATACATCCTGATTTCTTTTACTATATATTTGTCTTAGTCAGGGATTCGATTCCTGCACAAACATCATGACCAAGATGCAAGTTGGGGAAGAAAGGGTTTATTGAGCTTACACTTCCATGCTGCTGTTCATCATGAAAGGAAGTCAGGACTGGAACTCAAGCAGGTCATGAAGCAGGAGCTGATGCAGAGACCATGGAGGAATGCTGCTTACTGGCTTGCTTGCTTCTCCTGGCTTGCTCAGCCTGCTTTCTTACAGAACTCAAGACTACTAGCTCACAGATGGTACCACTCACAAAGGGCCCTCCCCCCTTGATCACTAATTGAGAAAATACCTTACCACTGGATCTCATAGAGGCATTTTCTCAATTGAAACTCATTTCTCTGTGATAACTTCAGCTTGTGTCACGTTGACACACAAAACTACCCAGTACAAATGACCCCTTGTCAACTTGACACACAAATATATCACGAATAAGCCTTGACCCTTACTTCCTTATTCATCCCCAAGATCTAAATAACTTTAATAGTCCCATCTTCTTTGCAAATTCTTATATATTAACATTTCAGTCCCTTTTAAATATCCAATCTCCTAAAATTCAAAGTCTTTTAAAAATTCAAAATCTCTTAACTGTGGGCTCCACTAAAATATCTTCTTTCTTCAAGAGGGAAAAATATCAGGCCACAGTCATAATCAAAAGCAAAACCAATGTCTGGGATCCATTCATGATCTTCTGGATTCCTCCAAGGGCTTGAGTGACTTCTCCATCTATGCCCTTTGTAGCAGACACCATGTCTTCTAGGCTCCAGATGCCTGTACTCCACTGCTGCTGCCGTTCTTGGTGGTCATCTCATGGCACTGGTATCTCCAAAACACTGCTGTCTTCCACTACAACTAGGTTTTACCATGGTGCCAAGCCTCACCTCTTTTGCATGACCCCTTCATTCCTAGGCCATTAACTGCAACTGAGGCTGCACCTTCACCAATGACCTTCCAGGGCCTCTCACAGTGCCCAGGCCTCAGCTGTTCTTCATGATTCCTTCATGCCTTCAAAACCAGTACCACCTGGGTGATTCTTACACATTACCAAGTCCAGCCACAGCAGAAGGTACAACTCTGGCTATCTCTGGAACAAAGGCTCCATGCTCTCAGAAAATACTTCTCAGAAGATGCCCGTCTCTTCCCAATCACAGCCAATTTCTCAGATCCAGCTAACAAGCAACAATAGTCCCAGTAACGCAATGGTTTTGCCTTAGTAGTTCTGGTATACTGTTAATCACGGCTGATTTCTTCAGCCCCAGATAACCAAAACTACAGAATCTTAAAACAAACTAGCAGTGGCCCTGATAAGAGTCTTTAATCGACCCTCTGAAACTTCACAAGCCAGGCCTCCATCTTCTGCATTGTTCTCAACATTATCTTCCAAGCTCCAACACAATACCCACAAAGCTCTTAACACTGAATAAATCTTCTAGCCCAAAGTTCCAAAGTCCTTCCATAGTCCTCCCCAAAACATGGTCAGGTTGTCACAGGAATACCCCACTACACTGGTACCAATGTGTCTTAGTCAGGGTTTCTATTCCTGCACAAACATCATGACCAAGATGCAAGCTGGGGAGGAAAGGGTTTATTGAGCTTACACTTCCATGCTGCTGTTCATCATGAAAGGAAGTCAGGACTGGAACTCAAGCAGGTCAAGGAGCAGGAGCTGATGCAGAAGCCATGGAGGAATGTTGCTTACTGGCTTGCTTGCTTCTCCTGGTTTGCTCAGCCTGCTTTCATATAGAACCCAAGACTACCAGCCCACAGATTGTACCACTCATAAGTGGCCCTCACCCCTTGATCACTAATTGAGAAAATGCTTTACACCTGAATCGCATGGAGGCATTTTCTCAACTGAAACTCCATTCTCTGTGAAAACTCCAGCTTGTGTCAAGTTGACACACAAAACCAGCCAATACAATATTCTGTTAACTTTCTTCACCTCAGCCCCAACCCCCCCATCCCCCCACACACACATCTTTCTACAGGTCCCTTTCTCCTTTTCATTTAGTTTGTTTTGTTTTGTGTCCCATTGGATTTAACCAGGGGAGTCTGTATTACTCTAAATATTGAACTTTCTAATGGAGCTGGGTAAGCGCACCACTGAGTGCTAATCAGGATTGATGCCTTATTTAATTCACTTACATTTAAACTAACCTGAATCGCTAAAGACACATGCAAATGAGCAAATTAATCTTAAGGATTTTGGATAACATCAACCAAAAGCTAGAGGTGTTACATTCCCTACTTTGAAAAAAATAATATAAAACTGTATTTATTAACAATATTTTTAGACTGTGAAGTTTTGTCATGATAACCAGTACTATTTTATAAGGTAAACATAATTAATAAGTCTGTATAATATTCTTAAAGCTTGCTGAGGAGAGATCTTAAATGTTTGTACCACCAAAATAAATTAATAAATAAATATGGAAACAACATGAAGTAAGGGAGACAGTAATTTCCTAGAGTCATTTGTCAATGTATATCCAAACTTCATACTGAATATTCTAATTTAATTGAGCAATTATTACATCACACTAAATCAACCCATTTAGGGTGGAAGAATTATCATTTGCTTTTTCTTGGATTATTGGATTACTGTAAATGCCTCTAAATGTCAGATTATCTTGTTTATTGTCTATTCTTAAGCCTAAGGCAGAGCAGTCAGCCAGAAATATTATCACAACCATATTATTCTGAGATTAAAACTTCTCAGTACTTCCAACTTAATTCAAATCAGGTGCAAAATCCACATATGTGACTACTTTACTTCCTACCTTCTTATTCTGCAAAACCTCTCTGACATCTTTACTCCTCCACATGTCAAACGCTCTCCATACTCAAAACTTCAATCACTGCATCCTCTGCTTAGAATTCTCTTCCTTAAGAATCAGATGCTTCCTTCCTCACCTCCTATGAGAGTCTCTATGCAACTATTTCCATACTGAAAACCATTTTCAAAAGCTCCCCATAGGGCACACCATATGCTACCTGAACTCTACATCTTTGGCTGCTTTGTTTTACAGCTCTTCAATTCTGGTTTACCAAGTAGTTTATTTTCTCTGACCACCAATGGGCATCATACCACTTCACTGAGGAAAATGATTGATAGGGTAGCTGTTATTTATTGCCTCACAAAAATTAATTTCTGGATTTTAGAACACTTTTAGTAACAACACATAAAATCATGAGTATGTCAGCCTGGTCAAATGTAAGCAGGGTGACTTGGAAGTAAGAGGTGGAAGAAAGTTCTGTCATCACACAGCTGCTGTGGAAATGAGGACCCAGTCATCTACCTGGTGGTCACAGCACTAGAACTGACTCCCTGGTGTCTTCTCAAATGCTATAAGCCAAAGCTGGATGATGAAAATGTCCACAGTAAAGTTTTCATTTAAAAAGAAATCCACTGGATAAGCTGATTATATTTTTAAATCACTTTCTCTGGGTGTGGAAGGTCATGATAGCTGTTTTGCATAAATTTATGCTTCTGTAAGCTGTGACACAGAAAGGTGAAATATGTCACCTGAAAGCTCAAAGAAAGTCTATGATTAAACCAAAATAATGGAATTTCTACATTTTTAGTCTCTATTTGAAATTACTAAATGGTCCTGTGTAAGGCAAATAGATTAAAAGACCATTTTGTACTCACAGTACTTTCCCAAAGAGTAATGACATAGAGATTTGGATATTACTACTTCTCTACAGCAATACAGAAAAACCTGATAGCTATGCCAAGAGAAGAGGAATTTTTTTCCAAATACAAGCCACTCACAAAGACAATTCAAACAGAATATTAAGCAAAGTTCAATTGGTTTTGCTTATATTGGATGTTAAACACCTTCTTGTTTCCATTTTCTTGTGATAAGATATTCTTATTAAAACTATTGGTTCCACGATGCATTTTTAGAGTATATGGCATTGCACAGAATATTATAAGCAATTATATTACATCAGTATTAATGTTTCTGGTCATATTTACTGTGATGTTATGTAGCCATACTTTCCTTGAGAAAAAATTTACATTGTCATCAAAGACTTGAGGCATATTTTAAGTGGAATTACCACTCTGACATGATTAAATTTTCATTCTTGAGAGCTAAAAGCATCATTCGTCATCTCTTTTACATTTAGACCTGGGTTTCATTGCTATATATCCCCCAGGTGTAGGCAAAGAAACAGTACAATGAGATGTAAATGCCCGCTCTTATGGTTCACTGTCTTCAGAATGTATACCTGAAAGTGTGTTCAGTTTCTGGTCCTTAAATTAACTTATTCAATGATTATAGAGGCTGTCAAATAGCCTACAGATAGTAATGGCTTCTGTGCATACCAGTTTGTTGTGTGGTTTATTATAAAGTGCATCTTTGCGGTTTTGAATTAGACCCTTTGAAGCAAGTTCTCTGCACATTTTGTGCCCATTCTGCATAATTGTTACAGTCCCCACAGTCTCAGCAATTTGAAAAACATCACAAATATGACACAAACTGAAGGGATGGTAATTGGTAGCTGCTTTGTCTGACTTGCCTTCCTGCAGAGTGTGAAAAGTGGGCACTCAAGTACATGTAGGTCATGAAAGTCATTTCCTCTCATTTCCTGGAAAGTTCAAATTGTATTCTATTCATCTTGCCTTCCCCAGTGTCAAAAATAAGAGAATAAGCCTTCACTCTTCCTCTAATTATTTTGACTCTCACTCCTACATCCTACTTCCTGTTGGATTCATAACTCACTAAGACCATAAGTACATTACTTTTTTACTTTTATATCTCCTTTTTGGCTAGTTCCTTAATATTTTCTTTCTTAATATTAAGGTCAAAAAGTAAATGTCAATCAAACCTAGAACAAAACTTATTAAGAAAGCAAAGCAAACCAAAAACAGGAGAGAGGTGGCAACAACTCCATTTATAGGACAAAGTTCCTTTTAACCAAGGGCACCATCTGAATGTCAGAAAGTTCTTTCTGACCCAGTGTACCATTTGAATGTCAGAAACTTCCAATCATTTGTATTAGAACACAGAGAGCTGTTAATGGACTCATTTATTCAATAATGAAACTGGCACCTTCCTAAGTAGTACACATGTGACCATGGATGCCTACAGCTTGTCCCAGACACTGAAGTGAGGACTTGTGTACAGCCAGAGTTTTAAGTTTTGATTGAGCTGAGATAGAATTAGTACAAGCCTTGGAGCTTATTATGAGCCAGCATTGTGACAAAAGTTTTCAAACTTAGTAAAAGCTAAAACATTACAGGCTTCTTTTTCTTTCTCAGTCTCTTTATTTAAACTTAGATGACATCCAAAAAGACCCTTAAGGCCTCAGCTAATGTTAATGAATCCATTTGCATACAGTTAACTAAAGATAGGTCTTCATCTTGTCTACCTGCTGGTGTCTGTCTATGCTTTCCTTCATTTTCCATGATGAAGGAAGAAACAGCCATATTGCTTACACTTATTAAAAGAGTCTCATTACCCTGGCATCTAAAGTAGAATACTTTTTCCCCATTTATTTACTTTATAGTTTCATCTATTCCTTTGATACCTATTTACTTCAATTAAGATTTTAGTCACAGCTTTAGAGTTAAGGGAGAAAAAAAAGTAGCACTTGAATAAAATACATTGTGGTGATATAACCCACAAAGGTAACACACATGAAATAAATGGAAGTTTATGGAATTTAAGGAAACATGCACATTATATGCATGTTGTACTTCAGTAATAAAACAAACATGCTTTCTCAGCTATTCATTTAAACATTTATCTGTTGCTTAAACTTTGAGAAAAAAATGTAATAGATTTTTAAACTCAATTTAAAACAAATGTGAATGATTGAGTAGCAACACAAGCAGTTGGAGAATTCCAATTCAGGATATGTGATAAAGAGCAGGTAGAGAAGAGAAAATCATTAAATATTTATAAGATATGGGCTCTGTCATGTTAATATGCCTACAGTTCTCACTCTCACTATGTGATGAGAATCACCTTAATTCTTCCTTTACACTTTTGTTCACAACTAGATGATCATGAGTGAATTATTCTTTGAATGGAATCACAGTCACGACCAAGAATGATAAACGACGACAGACTTCTGGATTGTTAGTATCACGTCCATCAGACTCTAATCCCATCACAGAGATAAAAATATATATAAAAATATAATGCATGGGTTCTCAAGGTTTTGTTAAAACATTCAAATACATGTGTGCATAAACTGGTGTGTGCTAAGCTGAACATAACTAGGAAAGAAAGTTCACCATTTATAAATATAAAGAGAAAAGGACATAGGAAAGAAGCAAGACTAAGGGTTTTCAATACAAGTTTTAAGAGATGGAGGCAGCAAACATGAAAAGAACTCCTCTTTGGTCTATTTTCCTACTTAAGGTTAGAGATTATAGGAATATGTGTAAGTCAGATTATCATGTTGTATTTCATGGTCATGCACAGGATAAAAGCTGTCACTATAGATCAAGAAAAAGTAATGCCATTGGGCTTCTAGCTTTTAATTAGATCATTGTCTATTATTCAAAGAAAAGGTTCATGTGGCTCTGACATTCCAGTTAACAAGGGAAATATTGATTATTTGAGTAAAAAGTCACAGGACACAAAATACCTCCAAGTACACTTGTATCCACAACAAACAAATACAAATTTGTAGCAAATTATAAAAACAGTAATGCATTCCCCAGGGAGAAGAACATGATAACAGACAATACAATGTCCAATAGAAATCACTAAGAGATATAAAATATCCCTATCATATAAATGGTAGGTATGAAGCATGAGGTTATAACATGTAAATTCATATTAAAATGATTAGTAGAGATAGGCAATTTAACATTGCCAATATCAGACTTACTGTTTTTGTAGGAAGCACCTAAATTCTCCTGTCTCAGAAATTTTTCAATCTATAGTAAGAAACAAAATAGTATTATTGATCAGAGTCTCCTGCTACAGTTTAAAACTTTATATTAATTCATCTTATCCCAATGCTGTTTTCTACACTGTGACCCATATTCTCTTACTGTCTTCCCTCCAACCTGCCCTAGTAATCTCCATACAGATTTATGAATGGGAATTTTTTGTTTCTGTTGAGACACATATGGAGTGATCATGACATACTCCTCTGGCTCATTAGACTAAATACAATGTCCTCTAAGTTCATCCATGTTTTATTCATGTTGATGCCACAGTGCTCTATCCCTTTTAAAGTGTTATGTGCACATATTAATATATTTATTAATTTTGTGTTAGATAAATTGGAGTGGACTGCAAAGCAGGAATTTCATAGTATGTAGAACTGTATCTTTTATCTCTACCCCTTCATCATCTTACAAAAGGGGTCAAGGTGCCACAAAGAGAGCATCCTGAAATGAGAACTCAAATCTAGTAATAATATTCCTGATGAGATTCTAGGGAAATGATTGTAATTTTTCTTTCAACAATTACACATTCCAGTTTTTTCTTCTATATTAAAAACTACAAATTTTATTTCTGAAAAGAGAAATGACTACTGGACAGTGCCTTCCAAAACACAACAGTAACAATGAACATATGAATGCAGATCATGGCAGCATGTACGGTTCCTGGAACTCCGAGGAGAAGCAGACATGAGTGCCTATCCCTAACCCAGGAGCTGTATCCATTTGGCAGATATTTGCAAATAAAAATTTAGCTTTTTCTAAAGGAGTGTCACTAGGTACACAAACCACACTTAAGGATAGGCTTTGTTTAAGCTCTTTTATCCCCCTATTTGTCTTTTGCTAATGTATTGCGGTTTTTATTTTGTCTTTTGTGAATTTTGTATGCATGCCTGTGTCTCTCTGTGTATATTTCCTTGTTTTTTCCTTTTTTGCTTTGCTTTATTTATTTATCTGTTTTTTCCCTGTTTGTTTGCTATATTCTGGTTCATTTGTTTGTTTATCAGCCTGTTTGTTTTCTAAAGAGAGAGAAAAATGCATGGCATTGAATGCGAGGAGAAGTAAAGAAGATGTGAGAGAAGACAGAGAAGGTGAAACAGTGATTGAAAGACAGTGAATGAAAAATTATTTTCAGTAAAGAAATAAAAACGAAAGAAAGAAAAATGCATCAGTAATCTTGCAACATGAAACCCTTGTTTTCACAACCTCAGCTCTGTGCATCTCTATGCTGGACCTGCTGTATCTCTAATACTAACAATAAAATACAAAGTGCTAAGAAAAGAAAATGTCTGACCAGAGTTAAAACTGCATCTTGCCAATCAGTTGGATATCTCTATAAATAAAGGTAATATTTATTATGTGCATTTATGTTAGGAATAGCTCCCAGAAAACCCAGCAAAGAATTGGGAAAGACTATTGTGAGTGAAGCTGGATTGTAGGACTCAGATTCTGAAGCATTCATAAAAGGTGTGCGGACCACTAGAAATGTTGCCAAAAATAGCAAGTGAAGGGATTAGCCCTCCTGCACAGCACTGTTTCACTATAACAGTGATTTATTTTATCTTCTTGGGATTGTCCTGGTTCCACAATCTTTTGACACTAGGGAGCTAGTGAAATCAATAGTGAATTGCCATTCAGTCAGTAAATTTAAATTTAAAGCTAATTTGTAAGATAAAACCTTCAAATATGTTTCAGCTTTGAAGAAGATAGAGTGGCCTTGTCTATGTCCCCATGGATAACACAAAGTGAAAAATACCCTTTTCCTTTATTTCTCTTCAGATGTCACTTGCATGATGATTTTAGAAGCATCAATGGAATAGATGACCATCGAACTCAAGTCTCTCTTAAGATTTGTGAGATTTCAAACAAATGGAATGTCAACAATCCTCTACTGATTAATTCTTTTTCACTGGGAAAAGACATTCACATTTGAATTTCTATGGCCATTCTTTTTAAACATTTTGAAGACCATTTTTAAAGACATGTGAAGTATTTCTGTAGGATTGTTTTAAAATCACTGTTTAGTTAGAAGTGATATTTTTTTTAGAATTATCAACGATGCTTTTTCTTGCCTCATCAAATCATGTGTTACCTACAGATTAAAGAACACCTTAGACACACTACAGTGGTTCATTCATTTACCAGGCATTTACTAACCACCCAATATCTATTGAAACTCTTCCACTGCAGAGTATGAGAACCCTCTGATATTAGCAATAGAAGAGGCTCAAGCCAATGTCCACCAATGTGTTAATTAACGTGATAATAAAATGAGAAATTTGAACAAAGAAAACACAAGAAGGATGTGTGGTCTTCAGTTCCCAGACATGATATTTAATGAAAAGGGTAGTAGAATCTTCAAGGAAGGAGAAAGAAAGCTGGCATCAGAACCTCATGGGGGAAGGCCAGGACTTTGCCTCCATTTATAGTCACAGCTACTTTACTTATGACTTTGGGGGAAATGTGTGCTAAAGAATTGAGAAATTCAAGCGTCTCCTGTAGTAGGAACTCCACCATCTGCACTTATGTCAACAATCTCAACTACCTCTGAATGCTGATAACATTACCAGAAGTTTAGGAAACACTGAATAAAGGAAACATCATATTTTCCTTCATGTGTCCTGGTGAAGGACACATAGAGGAAATAAAAAGGAATGTTAATCTCTGCACAATGTCCAGTACACTCATTGTTAAACCAGCCTGGAAAACTTACATTAAGTTAAAAATTGCAAGTAAGAGTTGTTTTAACTTTTTTAAGCAAACTGTATTAACTCAAGCAAATCAGTAGCCTTCCTATATTCGAAGGATAAACAGGCTGAGAAATAAATTAGGGAAATAACACCCTTCACAATTATCACAAACAATATAAAATATCTTGGTGTAACCCCAACCAAACAAGTGAAAGATCTGTATGACAAGAATTTCAAGTCTCTGAAGAAAGAAATTGAAGAAGACCTCAGAAGATGGAAAGATCTCCCATGCTCATGGATTGGCAGGATTAATATAGTTAAAATGGCCATCCTGCTGAAAGCAATCTACAGATTCAATGCAATATCCATCAAAATCCCAACTCAATTCTTCATAGACTTAGAAAGAACAATTCTCAAATTCATTTGGAATAAGAAAAAACCCAGGATACCAAAAACTATTCTCAACAATAAAAGGACTTCTGGGGGAATCAGCATCCCTGACTTCAAGCTGCACTACAGAGCAGTACTGATAAAAACTGCATGGTATTGGTACAGTGACAGGCAGGTAGATCAATGGAATAGAATCAAAGACCCAGAATTGAACTCACACACTTATGGTCACTTGATCATTGACAAAGGAGCTAAAACCATCCAGTGGAAAAAAAGACAGCATCTTCAACAAATGGTGCTGGTTCAACTGATGGTCTACATGTAGAAGATTGCGAATTGATCCATTCCTATCTCCCTGTACAGAGCTCAAGTCCAAGTGGATCAAGGACCTCCACATAAAACCAGATACACTGAATCTAATAGAAGAGAAGGGGAAAAGTCTCGAATACATTGGCACAGCGGAAAAGTTCTTGAACAGAACACCAATGGCTTGTGCTCTAAGATCAAGAATCGACATATGGGAACTCATAAAATTACAAAGCTTCTATAAGACAAAGGACACTGTAAATAGGACAAAATGGCAACCTACAGATTGGGAAAAGATCTTTACCAATCCTACGTCTGATAGAGGGCTAATATCCAATGTATACAAAGAACTCAAGAAGCTAGACTCCAGAGATCCAAATAACCCTATCAAAAAAATGGGGAAAAGAGCTAAACAGAGAATTCTCAACTGAGGAAACTCTAATGGCTGAGAAGCACCTAAAGAAATGTTCAACATCCTTAGTCATCAGGGAAATGCAAATCAAAACAACCCTGAGATTTCACCTCACACCAGTCAGAATGGCTAAAATCAAAAACTCAAGTGACAGCAGATGTTGGCGAGAATGTGGCGAAAGAGGAACACTCCTCCATTGCTGGTGGGAATGCAAGCTGACACAACCTCTCTGGAAATCAGTTTGGTGGACCCTCAGAAAAATGAACATAATACTACCTGAGGACCCAGCTATTCCACTCCTGGGCATATACCCAGAAGATGCTACAACATGTAATAAAAACACATGTTGCACTATGTTTGTAGCAGCCATGTTTATAATAGCCAGAAGCTAGAATCAACCCAACTGTCCCTCCACAGAGGAATGGATACAGAAAATGTGGTACATTTACACAATGGAATACTACTCAGCAATTAAAAACAATGACTTCATGAAATTCGCAGACAAATGGATGAATCTTGAAAATATCATCCTGAGCGAGTTAACGCCGTCACAAAAGACTGGACATGGTATGTACTCATTGTTAGGTGGTTATTAGCCCAAGAGTTCGAAATACCCAAGAGTCACTTCACTGCAACAGTAGAGCTGAGTGTGAGGTCCCAGATGGAGGACTTGGAGAAGGGACTGAAGGAGCTGAGGGAGTTTGCATCCCCAGAAAGGCAACAACAGTGGCAACTGGCCTGACCCACTGATACTCCCGGAGACTGATCCACCAACCAAAGAATACACATGGAGGGACCCATGGTGCTGGCCACATATGCTGCAGAGGAGGGTGTTGATAGACATCAGGGGGAGGAGAGGCCCTTGGGTCTGATGGTATTAGATCCCCCAGCATAGGAGAATGCCAAGAAGGGAAAACCAGAGTGAGTGGGTAGTTGGGTGGGGGAATACCCCAATAGAGGCAGGGGAAGGGGGAGAGAATAGGGAGGTTCCAAAGGGGAGATCTGGAAAGGGGAAAACATTTGAAATGAAAATAAAGTAGAAAATAAATAAATAAATATAAAAAAATAAAATAAAATGTGACAATCACATTGATTAATGCATTAGCAAATAAAAACTGATTATCTCTTACATTAATTTGACTGAAAACAACTCAGAATTTAAATACCCCACTTCTTGCTCAGTTATTTTTAACTTGTCTGCAACAAAGGGCTGCTCTTTGTGTTTACTTAGCAATAAGGAATACATGAAAAGAATGAAAGATTCATTACAGAAATATTTAATATAGTTTCACAGGAAAACAAGTATTTTTATTTATCCCAACTGACACAGAATAGCACATATACCTTATCATGCTATATCTACAAGTTTCTTACTACATTTTTCATGGATATTTTCTGCATAGGTTTGCTTTCAACCAGTTGTCTGTCATCAACAAATAATTACTACAAAACACACACACACACACACACACACACACACGCACGCACGCACGCACAAGCACACAAGTATACCAAAACAAAATAAATAATACTGTGGGTCAGTTGAATGGAAGTATATATAATTTATGATCAAAGCTATGCAGGAGCTCAGGCTGTAAGATATGTTTGTATAGAAAACCCAAAGCATAGTAAGGTTTGTTTCAATGCTCACTTAAAGGCAGGTTAAACTTAAACAGGCTTAGTGTTTAGCAAGAGAGCAGGTAAGGGCTTGAATGATCATAGAGTATATTATTAACTTGGCTGTGAGGTCCATTGGAAGTTCAGTCTCTTTGAATGCAGGAAATATTTTCATGAAATTGTTTCACTACAAACAATAACTTGAGAGGAGACTTGAAATGCTCTTATAAATATGAGTGGCAAAATCTCTATCCATTGTACATGTTTTTGTAAACTGACTTTTCAAAATGTTTCTTTGGCTTAAGAGTTATATAGTGGTAATATGTTTTTAAAATATTATTTTAGGGGATATCATAGATTTTCTGAACACAAATTACTTGTCTTCACAAAATAAAAATATAACTGACCCTTAGCACAAATGGGGAATTTATTTCAGAATTCCACCAGATACTCACATTTGTAGATATTCAAGCCCTTAATGAATAAATGACAATATTTACACATAACTTGTTATAATCATCATGTAGACTTTAAATCTTCTTTAAATTATGTGTTAAAACTTGTATAGTATGAGGGACAGGAGAATGTCAAGTAATATATCAGAATCCCTCAGAAAACTGAAAACACCATGAATCTATTCTCTTTTATTCTGGATTTACATACTAAAGCAAGCATTTTTAAATTTTTCATTGTTGGCTGTGGCTCCCATCCTTTCTAAGTATTGTATTTGGCAAATTATGCCATTTGCTGAAAAGTTCGTTCAATAAATGAACTACAGATATGCAAATCTGACTTTCCAGTTTATCAGCAATTAATTCATTTTTCTTTAATTAAGTGGAAAAAGTATCTGTCAGTTCCTCAGAAAATTGGAAATAGATTTAGCTGAAGACCCAGCTATACCACTCTTTGGTATATATACCCAAAAGATGCCCCAACATGTCACAAGGACACATGTATTGTACTATGTTCATAACAGCCTTATTTGTAATAGCCAGAAGCTGGAAACAACCCAGATGGCTCTCAAACCAAGAATGGATACAGAAATGTAATTGATTTACACAATGGAATACTATTCAGATATTAAGAATGAGGACATCATGCGTTTTGCAGGCAAATGAATGGAACTAAGTGAGGTAACCAGACCCAAAAGGACATGCATAGTATGTACTCACTAATAAGTGGATATTAGCCAAAAGTACAGAATACCTAGGATACAACCCATGGAACTTAACAAGCTGAAATGCCCAAGGAAGGATTCTTCAATCCCACTTAGAAGAGGGAACAAAATAATCATGGGGGCCAGAGGGAGGGAGGGACCTAGGTGGGAGAGGGGAGGGGGAATGGGGAATAGGATCATGCTTAGGGAGAAGAGAGAAGCCCACAGAGGCAAGAGAATGAATGAAAGTATGCATCCTGAGGTGGGGAAGTGGGGAGGACTCTCTAGAAAGTACCAGAGACCTGGGAGATAACAGACTCTCAGAACTCAATGGGTGTGAACTTAGAAGGGGAGAGTGAACTCAGAAGAATGCACCTTCAATAGATAGACAAGGCCTCAAGTGGAGGGATGGGGTAACCAACCCATAGTCAAAGTTTCTGACCAGAATTGTTTCTGTCTAAAAGAACTGCTGGGACAAAAGTAGAAAATAGACTGAGGGAAAGGAGGTTCAGTGACCTGCCCAACTTGATATCCATCTCATAAGGAGGCACCAAGGCCTGACATTATGATATTATTGATATTATGATGTGCTCGCAGACAGGAGCCTAGTGTGGCTGTCCTCTAAGAGGCCCAACCAACATCTGACTGAGCCAGACACAGATACTTAGACTAAACTATAGGACTGAAGTCAGAATCCCCTATGGTCAAATTAGGGGAAGGATGATAGAAGCAGAAAAGGATGGCGATCCCATAGGAAGACCAGCAGTCTCAACTAACCCAGACCCCTGTGAGCTCCCAGACACTGAGCCACCAAACAGGCAGCATACAAGAGCTGGTCTGAGATCCCTGACACAGCAGAGGACTGCCTGGTCTGGACTCAGTGGGAGAAGAGGGCATAATCCTTGAAATACTTGATGCCTTGGAGACGCAGGTGGCCTGGTGGGGTTGGAGCATCCTCTTGGATATGGGGGGAGGGAGAAATGGAATGAAAAACTGTAGGAGGGGGAACCAAGAAGGGAAGCAATGGCTGGATTGTAAATAAATAAGATAATATAAAACAATCTTGGAACATCTGTAGGAGCCAAGAAATAAAAAAGAAACCATTATGTGGAGTGCCTTAAAGGAGGATGAATAGTAAATACTAAGTAAAAGAGGAAAAAGGGGGAACATACTATGCAGAAAATGTTTAAGCAGGAAGGGAGATGAGAAAATGAAAAAAAAGTATGTGTGTGTGTGTGTGTGTGTGTGTGTGTTTAGTCAAAAAAAAAATGAGCATGAAAAAATGAAAAAGCCACACATAAACCTAATATCTTATAACAGCCCTACTTTTCTCTCACCTCAAAAAAATCTCAATACCATGCATGGAGTTTTTCTATGAATTGTCAGCCCAGAGTCTCTCAAAATTACATAGGCTATTGTTATTGCTCTTGGTTGCCCACCATAGGTAAATGATAATACACTTTTGTGGAAGACACAACACACACTTTGGCTATAGGACAGACATATTTACCTTTGTAACTTAAATTGACCAGAGCAATTCCTGTAGCTATCTAGCTTTCATAGTGCTAGACAATGTTATGCAGGCCCCTTGGAAAGAAAAGACATCAATGGTCTTATATAGTGCTGACCTGCCAGGCAACATTGCAATAGTGACATGACAATTAAAGAGGTAATTAAACACTCTCTGATTCAATTTGATGCCTGATCTATATAAGGTATTTCTGCCTGATTATTTAACTATGATCAAAAATCCATAGCTGGGGAGGTTATAAGTCCCAGATGGCAATATACCATAAGCATTTTGCTAAATGGTCATGTTTTCAAATTATCAGCTAAATACTTATGTTTATACTCATAAATTGATGTTGCTTTCAACACTGGTAATAGACACTGTTTTGCAAGTGCATAATGGTCAAAGTAGAGGCTGACAACTGGTTGACATGCTAAGAACAAGTGACTGTTTAGGTGGAACCCTAAATGGGACATCTTTATCAATCTTCCATATTACTGTTGAGGGGACCAGAAGAATGTAGGCCCAGGGAAGAGTTCTGTGAAATACACTCTTCTGAACATCATGTGCCTCACTCCTAGCTGAGGAACTAATGGTATATAATGGCTACTTGGGGAAGCAGAATCATTTTTTTTTTTAAAAAAAAGGTGAAGATAACATGAAGTTGGGAGGGTGTTCAGAGGAATGGGAGGAAAGGAGTGGGGGGGATATAATCACAGTACTTTGTATACAGGTAGAAAATATATGAATATTGAAAATACTTAAAAAATAAAACTGGAGACCTCTGTCCGGGCCACCAGGGCTCCATAGCCAAATAGCGCTGGGAGAAAGCTAGCCTACAAGGAGTGTGGGAAAGCCCCTTGAGTGGAGATAAGAGGAGTAACAATATTTAGCAGGACTCGCCCAGAATCCTTGGGACACAAGGACTGAGGAACAGCCAGGAGGAAGGAGCCTTCCGGTTTCCATCTGTGGAGGAAGACCTCTGCCTCAGCCACCAGGGCTCCATAGCCATGTAGCACTAAGAGAAAGATAGCCTCTCACGCCAGGAGTGTAGGCAAGCCTGTCCGCTCAGAGGGACCAACCTAGAATCCCCAGGACACAGGGACTGAGGAGTGAGCTTTTGTTTTCTTTTGGTGTCAAGGGAGCAGATCCTGTGACACAGGGCTCCATACTGAAATAGTGCCAAGAGAGAGCTGGTATCCCAGGAGTGCCTACACACCCGCAAGCACAGGCAAGACCATCACTTCTTTTCAAATTCACTGGACCAAGAGGGACTCTTGCAGAGCCATCAGGACACAGGAAACAAGAAACAGCTGGGGACTAGATCCTTCTGATTTCTGTCTGGACCCCAGACCTGACGCTGTACCACAGATATCCAAACCCAAATTCCTCTCAGAGAGAACTGTCCTTCAAGGAGTATTGACACCTAAGCTTGCAGGAAAGACAAGCCACAGTCATAGAGAGTAAGAACAGCTATCACCAGAGATAAACGGATGGCAAAAAGCAAGGGCAAGAACATAAGGAACAGAAACCAAGGCTACTTGGCATTATCCGAACCCAGCTCTCCCACCACAGCAAGCCCTGGATACCCAAACACACCAGAAAAGCAAGACTCAGACGTAAAAATCACATCTCATGATGATGATAGAAGATTTTAAGAAGGAATAAATAACTCCCTTAAAGAAATACAGGAGAACACAAGTAAACAACTAGAAGCCCTTTAAAAGGAAACACAAAAATACCTTAAAGAATTACAGGAAAACACAATCAAACAGAAGAAGGAAATGAACAAATCCATCCAGGAATTAAAAATAGAAATAGAAACAATAAAGAAATCACAAAGGGAGACGACCCTGGAGTTAGAAAACCTAGGAAAGAAATCAGGAGTCATAGATGCAAGCCTCACCAACAGAATACAAGAGATAGAAGAGAGAATATCAGGTGTGGAAGATACCATAGAAAACATTGACACAACAGTCAAAGAAAACACAAAATGCAAAAAGGCTCCTAACCCAAAACATACAGGATATCCAGGATACAATGAGAAGACAGAACCAGAGGATATTAGGTATAGAAGAGAGTGAAGTTTCCCAACTTAAAAGACCAGTAAATAACTTCAACAAAATTATAGAAGAAAACTTCCCTAACCTAAAGAAAGAGATGAACATAAATATACAAGAAGCCTACAGAACTCCAAATAGATTGAACCAGAAAAGAAATTCCTCCTGTCACATTATAGACAAAACACAAAATACACAAAATAAGGAAAGAATATTAAAAACAATAAGGGAAAAAGATCAAGTAACATACAAAGGCAGACCTATCAGAATTACACCAGACTTCTCACCAGAGACTATGAAAGCTGGAAGATCCTGGGGAATCTCACGCAGACCCTAAGAGAACACAAATGCCAGCCCAGGCTTATATATCCAGCAAAACTCTCAATTTTCATAGATGGTGAAACCAAAATATTCTATGAAAAAACAAATTTGCACAGTATGTTTCCACAAACCCAGCCCTACAAAGAATAATAGATGGAAAACGCCAACTCAAGGAAAGAAATTACACTCAAGAAAAAAGAAAGTAATCTTTCAACAAACTCAAAAGAAGATAACCACACAAACATAAATACAACATCGAAAATAACAGGAAGCAACAATCACTATTCTGTAATATCTCTTAAGATCAATGAACTCAGTTCTCCAATAAAAAGACATAGACTGACAGACTGGATCCCTAAACAGGACTCAGCAGTTTGCTGCATCAAGGAAAGGCACCTCTATGTTAAAGTCAAACACTGCCTCAGAGTAAAGGGCTAGAAAACAATTTTCCAGGGAAATGGCCCCAAGAAACAGGCTGGAGTAGCCATTCTAATATCTGATAAAATCGACTTTCAACCAAAAGTTATCAAAAAAAGATAAGGAAGGACACTTCATACTCATCAAAGGAAAAATCTACCAAGAAGAACTCTCAATTCTGAACATCTATGCCCCAAATGAAAGTGTGCTCACATTCATAAAACAAACTTTACTAAAGCTCAAAGCACACATTGCACCTCACACAATAATAATGGGAGACTTAAATACCCCACTCTCAGCAATGGACAGATCTTGGGAACACAAACTAAACAGAGACACAGTGAAACTAACAGATGTTATGAACCAAGTGGATTTAACAGATATCTATAGAACATTTCATCCTAAATCAAAAGAATATACCTTCTTCTCAGCACCTCTTGGTACCTTCTCCAAAATTAATCATATAATTGGTCATAAAACAAACCTCAACAGATATAAGATTGAAATAATCCCATGCCTCTTATCAGATCAGCATGGAATAAGGTTGGTCTTCAATGGCAACAACAACATTAGAAAGCCCACATACATACACACGGAAGCTGAAAACACTGTACTCAATGATAACTTGGTCAAGGAAGAAATAAACAAATTAAAGACTTCCTAGACTTTAATGAAAACGAAAGTACAACATATCCAAACCTATGGGATACAATGAAAGCAGTGCTCTGAATGATTCCAAAAAGAAACTGAAGAGAGCATATACTAGCAGTTTAACAGCACACCTGAAAGTTCTAGAACAAAAAGAAGCTAATACACCGAAAAGGAATAGAAGGCAGGAAATAATCAAATTAAGGGCTGAAATCAACCAAGTAGAAACTAAAAGAACTGTACAAAGAATCAACCAATCCAGGAGCTGGTTCTTTGAGAAAATCAACAACATAGATAAATGTTTATCCAGATTAACCAGAGGGCACACAGACAGTATCCAAATTAACAAAATTAAAATAAAAAGGGAGATATAACAACAGATTCTGAGAAAATTATAAAAATCATCAAATCCTACTACCAAAGCCTATACCCAACAAAATTGGAAAATCTGGAGGAAATGGACAAGTTTCTAGACAGATACCAATTACCAAAGTTAAATCAGGATCAGATACACAATCTAAAGATTCCCATAACCCCTAAAGAAATAGAAGCAGTCATTAAAAGTCTCCCAACCAAAAAAAGCCCAGGACCAGCTGGGTTCAGTGCACAATTCTATCAGACCTTCAAAGAAGACCTAACACCAATACTCTCCAATCAATTCCACAAAATAGAAACAGAAGAAACACTACCCAATTCATTCTATGAAGCCATAGTTACACTGATACCAAAACTTCACAAAGACCCAACATTGAAAGAAAACTTCAGATGAATTTCCCTTATGAATATCAATGCAAAAATACTCAATAAAATTCTCACAAACCGAATCCGAGAACACATCAAAATAATCATTCACCACGATAAAGTAGGCTTCATCCCAGGGATGCAGGGATAGTTCAATATCTAGAAATCCATCAATATAATCCACTACATAAACAAACTCAAAGAAAAAAACCACATGGTAATTTCATTAGATGCTGAAAAAGCATTTGATAAAATTCAACATCCCTTCATGATAAAATATCAGGAATTCAAGGACCACACCTAAACATAGTAAAAGCAATATACAGCAAACCAGTGACCAACATCAAACAAAATGGCGAGAAACTGGAAACAATCCCACTAAAATCAGGGACTAGGCAAGGTTGCCCTCTCTCTCCCTATCTATTCAATATAGTACTTGAAGCTCTAGCTAGAGCAATTAGATAACAAAGGGAGGTCAAAGGGATACAAATTGGAAAGGAAGAAATCAAAGCATCATTATTTACAGATGATATGATGGTATACTTAAGTGACCAGAAAACTCCACCAAGATTGCTACAGCTGATAAACACCTTCAGCAAAGTGGCCGGATATAAAATTAACTCAAGCAAATCATTAGCCTTCCTATATTCGAAGGATAAACAAGCTGAGAAAGAAATTAGGGAAATGACAGTTGTCACAAACAATATAAAGTATCTTGGTGTGACTCGACACTGTAAATAGGACAAAATGGCAACCAACAGATTGGGAAAAGATCTTTACAAATCCTACATTCAACAGACATCTAATATCCAACATATACAAAGAACTCATGAAGTTAGACTACAGAGAACTATCAAAAAATGAGGAACAGAGCTAAACAGAGAATTCTCAACTGAGGAAACTCAAATGGCTGAGAAGCACCTAAAGAAATGTTCAGCATCCTTAGTCATGAGGGAAATGCAGAGCAAAACAACCCTGAGATTCCACCTCACACCAGTCAGAATGGCTAAGATCAAAAACTCAGGTGACAGCAGATGTTGGTGAGGATGTAGAGAAAGAAGAACACTCCTCCATTGCTGGTGGGATTGCAAGCTGATACAACCTCTCTGGAAATCACTTTGGTGGACCCTCAGAAAAACAAACATAATACTACCTGAGGATCCAGCTATTCCACTCCTGGGCATATACCCAGAAGATGCTACAACATGTAATAAAGACACATGTACCACTATGTTCATAGCAGCCATATTTATAATAGTCAGAAGCTGGAAACAACCCAGATGTTACTCCACAGAGGAATGAATACAGAAAATGTGGTACATTTACACAATGGAATACTACTCAGTAATTAAAAACAATGACTTCATGAAATTCGCAGACAAATGGATGGAACTTGAAAATATCATCCTGAGTGAGGTAACACAGTCCCAAAAGAATGAACATGGTATGTTCTCACTGTTATGTGGTTATTAGCCCAAAAGTTTGAAATACCCAAGAGTCACTTCACAGCACCCTTAGGGCTGAGTGTGAGTTCCCAGATGGAGGAGTTGGAGAAAGGACTGAAGGAGCTGAGGGAGTTTGCATCCCCGGGGAGGCAGCAACAGTGGCAACTTGCCTGACCCCCGATACTCCTGGAGACTGATCCACCAATCAAGAAATACCCATGGTGCTGGCCACATGTGCTGCACAGGAGGGTCTTTTTATCCATCAGGGGGAGGAGAGGACCTTGCCTGAGGGTGTTAGATCACCCAGTATAGGAGAATGACAAGGAGGGAAGACGAGAGTGGGTGGGTAGGCAGATGGGTGGGTTGGAGAGTTGGAGAATATCCCCATAGTGGCAGGGGGAGGGTGGATGGAATGGGAAGATTCCAAAGGGGAGATCTGGAAAGGGGGAAACATTTGAAATGTAAATAAAATATGAAAAATAAATAAATAAATAAATTTTAAAAAACAAAACAAACAAACAAACAAAAGAAGTCATTCAAATGTCTTCTCCAGTCACCATGCTGCTACTTATACTTCTAACAGGTAACTTTCTTGGTTTGAACTTGATATAATCAGATTCAACTTAGAAGTTTAGACATCAGGGTTCTTTCATGCACTGTTTGTGGCTGTGTGGCTCATTCACATAGTCAGATAGTGTGTGGCTTGTTCTCCCTTGCTGTGGAGTGTGGTGGTTGTAATTTATTTATTCATGACTTCACACATGCTTGAATTTACAGTTTCTGATTAATTTCTATGATGAACATTGTATACAACTTTGGTGAACACACTATTCCGTGGACATCCTGGTTTTAGGTGGTGTGCTTTGAAGATAGAATTGAAGCCTATTTACTCAAAAGTCATTGGATAGTTCTATTTAAAACAAAATATATAAAATGCAAATGAAGAAAAAGAAGAATAAATGAAGAAAAAAGAAAGGGAAAGAAGGAATGAAGAAAAGATGGCAGGAAGGAGGGAAGTTCAGAAGGCAGGCAGAAAGGATAGAAGGGAGGATGAAAGGAAGAATGGAAGAAAAGAAGGAATGAAGGAAAGCAGCAGATAAAAAAATGAAGAAATGAATGATCAAACAAAGTGTGGAAGGATATCCTGAACTTCCGAGCCCAGTATGAATGGTGTCATTGAATAAAATGTTCAAACAAGGAGAATAAAATTCTATTCAATTATTTTCATATCAAAAATAGTCTTTTGATGCTACTTTTCAAATGACTGACTTTCAAGAAAGGCATGTAATAATTCAAGTTACATATTCTAAATTTTGACTTTGTGAATAATGGGAGGAGTGCTCATTGGGGCATACAGCAGTTTTTAGAATGCCCTTTCTCCATATAGCATGTCAGAATAACAGATGGCATACACCGTAAAGAAAATTAATTTGAATAAGTCTGGTAAAAACCCACCTTTCTTGAGAGAAAAGGTCTTTTTCTATAAGAAGTTCATCTTATTTATTGCCTACCTGGACAGGTAATGTATTCAGGTTTTTCCAATCTAGTCTTTTGTAATAAAACAGTCTTAAGTTCCTCACTATAAGAGCCACCACTAATCAAATCTTGTTACTCACTGATGCTCATGTTTGCAACTTAGATGTAGCATTATGTGCTTCTAATCAACATTCCTTTCTATTTTTTTGTTTTTTTACTGTGACAATGTTTTTATTTTAAGCAATGATGTAAGGTCAGTAAAAATTCAGTAGTATTATGTCTATGATGCTCTCATAAGCTGCATGTTACTCTTGTGTGGCTTCTCTCTTTTAATTAAAGATTTTTATTTTAAGTTTGCAGTCTTCTAAATGCTTTCTTCATTTTATGAAAATTACATATTATAAATACATTTTCTTTGCTGTAACAAAAGCATGAATAGCAACATTCACCTTTGTCATGCTGATAACATCTTCACAGTCACAGGCCAATGTCAAAATATAGTTCCATTCAAGGAGCTAAATGTACTTTTCTTGTAATATATAAGAATTCTCCACTGAAGTTCCAAATAGATTGTCAGTTATCAACACTGGAGCATGCATAAATTCATGCATACAACTCTGTGGGTAAAGCAAGGAACTTAAAGACAGAATCTCAAGGAGATACACTATACACGTATAATTATTGGTTCAATGAACCTGAAATGTGATTAGCCACTATTGCAGAAATAATCTTTAAATTGGGCATGGGAACTTACAATGCTAATCTCAATATTAGGGAGGTAGAAATATGAGATCTGCAGAAATAGGAAATCTAGCCTAATCTCCACAGCACATTTCAAAGTATTCATGAATAACAGGAAAAAAAAATTCAGAAAAAGTAGAATAAACATGATTTGCCTTTGATTTTTCTGTTATATTGAAATTACCAAATAATACAAACTTGTATTTAGGTGACCAAACAAACAAAATTAAAACCCAACATGGATACAATAGCAATAAATGGGAATAAAAAGAATGGAGGGAGAGGGATTGACTCAGGCTTACTTTGAACTAGAAGAAGGTCTGCAGCCAATGTGTGTACACAGACTCCAGACTGAGCTGGGAATATTATTCACCACAGGCAAGAGCCCCTAAGAACTCAGAAATTTAGTCTATGACTAAGATAAAATTTTTAATCTGTGAAATTTAGAGTCCTTCTACAACAATAAAGTCTTTTAATAATAAATCTGTCCCTTGAAGGAAAGGGGCAGCTTAATTATTCCCTAGAGACTTCAGAAAACAAATAAATTCCTATCAGCAACTAGACTTTTTTCATGCTTAAACCCAATTCAGAGTTTTGACCATCAGGGCTGTAAAATAACTTGGTGCTGTTGTAAGAGACTAAGTCTAGGGTCACCTGAAATACCGGACATATACAAGATGCAGGTACCTGACCTGAAAATGAGCCACTGGGCCACCACCCAGTTCATTTTCCCGGTGATTACTTATGCACGTCACAAAGCCAGCCCAACCCACTCACAGGCACATGAGACAAACACGAGCTCCATCCATTCAGTGGTAACATGAATTCATTCATGGAAACACGGATTCATTCATAAAGTACTAACCTTAAGAGTTATTTCTATGGAAAATCTGCACACCCAAAGAGAAATTACACATGTATAGAGTACTGCATAGAGGAGCTGCTCTTGAACATGACATGTTATGTGCCCAACCCAATCATAGTGATGAGAAGACAAATTAAACAGAACAATCTTCCTCATTTCAAGCCTGACATGTTGAGCTTGAAGTGCATCACTTCCAACATTACAACATAGAAAAGCTTAGTAAACTGGAGATCATATCATTGAAGCATCAGGTTATTTATTCTCCACATGCAAGCATATGCGGGCCTCCAGTCATGGGCTTCATGCACAATGGCAATGGGTTACAACAAATATTGCAGAATTTAGACTCTCTCTGAAGGTGTTTTAAAGACACAAATGCAAAAGGAGATACATAAAAAAACAGCAGAGAGATGTGAAAAGTTTATTTATTGTGAAATTTTAGAGTAAAGAAATAAAAAGTCAGGAGATAGACCAAGGTCTCGCCTCAACAGAGGAGACTGCTGTTTTTTGTTTGTTTGTTTGTTTGTTTGTTTTGTGATTGAAAATTAGGGTTTTTTTCATACTTTATTTATATTTCAAGTGTTTCCCCCTTTCCAGATCTCCCCTTTGGAACCTCCCCATTCCCTTCCCCCTCCCCCTGCCACTATGGGGGTATTCCCCCACCAACCAACCCACCCATTCTTGTCTTCCCTCCTTGGCATTCTTCTCTACAGGGGGATCTAACACCCTCAGACCCAAGGGCCTCTGCTCCCCCTGATGTCAAACAAGATCCTCCTCTGTTGCATATGTGGCCAGCACCATGGATCCCTCCATGTATATTCTTTGGTTGTTAATTCAGTTTCCAGGAGTATCAAAGGGTCAGGCCAGTTGCCACTGTTGCTCCCTCCATGGCGCTGCAAACTCCCTCAGCTCCTTCAGTCCCTTCTCCAAATCCTCCATCTGGGACCTCATACTCAGCCCTACTGTTGCTGCAAAGTGACTCTTGGGTGTTTTGAACTTTTCGGCTAATAACCACTTAACAGTGAGTACAAACCCTGTTCATTCTTTTGTGACTGTGTTACCTCGCTCAGGATGATATTTTCAAGATTCATTCATTTGTCTGCAAATTTCATGAAGTCAAATGGTGAGGTTGTGGAGAAAGAGGAACACTCCTCCATTGCTGGTGGGAATGCAAGCTGATACAGCCTCTCTGGAAATCGGTTTGGCAGACCCTCAGAAAAATGAACATAATACTACCTGAGGACCCAATTATTCCACTCCTCGGCATATACCCAGAAAATGCTCCAACATGTAAAGACACATGCTCCACTATGTTCATAGCAGCCATATTTATAATAGCCAGAAGCTGGAAACAACCCAGATGTCCCTCCACAGAGGAATGGATACAGAAAATGTGGTACATTTACACAATGGAATACTACTCAGCTATTTAAAACAATGACTTCATGAGACTGCTGTTTATTACCACAGCAGTGAAAGACAGCAACCTTCCTATTGTGTAGGAATTGGGTGAAGGCGTGGCAGCTGGTCAGAGTTCTTATAGGAGTAAGCAAGGGGTTTGGATTGGAGGAAGTTGATACAACTTCAAAGGATACATGCAGATTAAGAGAGTCTAATCTCCTTGGACTGGAGTGTTGTTTACCTAAACACAATGGTCTATTTTGAGATAATCTATGCCAAAATAAACAGTATTTTCTGAGATAAAGATGTGGTTGACTAATAGCCATTTGGCAGCAACAAGACAGTCTCAGGGACTTGCGTTTTTCTGAGGCTGTGGCATTCTTTCATGTACAACTATCAAACATTAAGCATAGTCTATTGCCTAACTATGTATCTTTGTTGTTTATTACTATAATAAAATCCCTGAGGCTAAATAGATATATAAAGAAAATAATTTTTGTTTATGTCATAGTTTCAGAGGCTCAAAATCCAAGGTAAGTTAGTGATATTGGTTCAGTCTGAACGGAAGATTTAGTTCTATAAATCAAGTTCTATTGTCAGAGCGTGGCAGATGGCACAATGGTGAGTGCCAGAGATGGAAAGCAGTATGAAAAAGAAAAGTAGTGTAGATAAAAAGAATAATCAATAACAACACAAGAAGTGAGAGAAATCCTCTCCTGTTTTATATCTATTCACTGTTGTATATGAACTGGGGTCCCTTGAGAACTGTATTATCCTTTCCATGGGCAATGTCCTCAGTGACCTCGTCGCCTCCTTCCTGCCTGGTCTTTTAAATGTTTCACAGTCTTAAAATTGCCATACTAGGTACCAAGCTTCTAGCACATGAATCTTGGGTAGAACACATTCAAAGTATACCCAAACCCTAGTCCAAGTTCAAAGAAAACTCACATCAAAAGTTTGTTTCCATAGTTCCTATTGTTTGGATGTATTCATCTTTCAGAAAATTTAACAGATATTGGGTATTCTATTGTTATATTTATTTTTCACTGTCTTGTATAACAATGACAAGGTCATAGCATCATTTTGGCTTACATATCAAAAATTCCAATGGGACTGTGGGGTTTGGTGTATCAATACTATTTTTAAACAAACTGAAATTAAAAGATATACTGAAAAGTGTAACAAAAATAACCACCTTCCTTCCATCATTTTGAGTTGTTTCATTTTTGAGACAGCCTGTATAAAAAGAAAATTACAGCATACAGAATTAATTATAAATAAGATATTATTGATTGTAATGTTTTCAACCATGAGATTCTATAATCCATCAAGAGTGTAATTGGTAACATGATATTTCTACTTAGTTCAACTCTCTTTCAGTGCCTTAGAGAGTAAAATAACATAAAATTATTTGGTGTTTCTAGAGAAATTGTCTACTATACAAAGTCACTTTGTAATTTTTTTCAAGTTAATCAGTTTTATCAGTCATTAAAATATATTTGAAAAAGAAAAATGTTTATTAATATGACATTAATATCCAGAACCATCCATTTCAAATGTTGACATGAATTCTGAAGAGTCTGAAGAAGGAAATTTCTGCACAACAGAAAAACAAAAGCTATGATCACTTTTACTTTTTGAAAAAACAAAAAAGGATGACACCTCAGTCAGCTTAGCCTCAAATACAGAAAAACAAAAAAGATACTGGTCCACTGTTAGAGTCTAGCTATCCCTTCATCATCCAGTATCTGCTAACCTACTGTCCCCACAAAATCCCTAGATGTTTAGAGTAGAAAATTATTAGTAGCCATGCTTACCTAATGATAACTCTATGTTTCTAGTAGGCTTTAAAATAAATGGGAAATAAATGTGCATAGATGATCCCATGGTGGGTATTTTGTTGAAGAGAACACAAATATAAGAGGCAGAGGAAAAATAAGACATGTAGGTGACATGTGAGTTTCTATCTTCCTGGTTACTCAGCTGGAGGAGATAGGGTATAAGAAGCTTGTTACGTTAGACTTACAAATACTATTCTCAATGCTCAATGGTTCAATGGCCATCCTGACTTAGTCTGGGATTTGTGAGGTAAACTGCCTTGCTTTTGGTGCTGTGCCTTTCCAGAGCTCTTACTATCAAGTGCAGATGTACATTCTAGCAACTCAGTTGTAAATTATGTGGACAGAAATTTTACCTCTAGGCCTTACTGAAATTTTAAAACTTGATTGAAACAAAAAAAGCCCTAGTATTATAATTTGCCTTTCAAAATTCTTCCTCTAAAATTTAAATAATCCAACTCCAGCCTTATAATTTTGACAGATATCTTGGATATTCAATGCAATATAAAACATAGGAAAATATTCACCTATCATAAGTAATCTACACTCATAATAATATTTAAAAATCATATTTTTTTTCAAAGTAGACTGCTTAGGTTGCAGAAAATACTAATTTAATTGCTATTTAGATTCACCATTTTACAAAAGGAAATACATGATAAAAATATATTCTCTGGAATTTTGATTGTATGTGTCTTGTTTACACTTATATCAAGTACCACAAGACAGTTACCAATAATGAAATAAAATTCTATTCATGAAGATTAGCTTTGTCTTTTGCTGAAAAGGGACAATTATATAATTTAATAAAGTTAAAACGTTGTTCATTTCAGTAACTCTGCCTTAGTGGAAGGGCAGACATATTTGCTGCAGAATCAACACCTTGCTGTCAGAAAAGGGCTGAAAGAAACAGTGGTCAATATCCCATTAGTAAGCCTGTTATAAACGATTTCATTAACTACATTTGTTCTTTGTTAGGCCACTAACCCAATTAAGAGTAAATTTTAACCACCAAGTAAAGGAATGAGCTGATGTATAGAAAAGAAGCTAAATGCATAAGTAATCACTTCTACTTTATCAAAAAGAAACATTGCAATTCATCATGAAGTACATTAGCTAGTCACTTGCTAAAACTTTATACAATGCCATAGATGTTCTAAGTGAAATGATTTCAAAGAAATGATTATAAAACATGATTTTATATCAAATTTTAAAAATTCACGTAAATGTGTCAGTTGTGGAGAGAATTATTTATTCTTTCTCCAGGAAAATAAAGCAGGGGACCTTGTTGAATCTGAGGCCAGCTTTGTTGTTGCTATGGTCGGCCAGGGCTACATGGTCAGCTCCCAATTCAAACAAATAAAGCAAAGTTTACATAAATTACTTTCTTAACAATATGGGTGAAATAAGGTAAATTAAAGAACAATGACTTCTGAATCACAGATTTTTAAGCAGAGATAGGAACAGCTGCTAGAATTAATAGTAACTATAATTATTATAATAAACTTTTGACTTACAAACTCGAATAAATGTCTCAACTACATTGTGTGCAGTGAGCAGAAGACACCAGGCTTAATTTAACACTGAACAGTTCTGTACTCTTGGAAAACCATTTAACCTTACAAGACTTTGTAAATTTTTCATTTTTTAAAGCTACACATTGAAAACACACTATGAAAATCATGCAGACATGGCTGAATTAGAGAGGCTGGATGTTAGCAGGATCTTGAAGCATTCTCTTCACAGACCCAGCTGCTTTGATTACTCAGCTCAGTTTGACACCATCCCAGCAGTAATGAAATTTTTCATTTAAACTGATCTGATAATCATAAACATGCTCTGCAGGTCCTGTGACATCTAACCCTCCATTATTTATAAAAAAGAAAATGAAAACCTGAAGAGATGATGCAAAAGAAAAGAAAGGTCTAGAGTTTGAAGAATATGTCTAGTACACAAGCCTAAACAGAGTAACAATCCTTATACACTTTCTCAGATACCAAGCTTCTGAGAAATAATACTCAGTCCACCTTTGTGGCACACTAGATCAGAACTGAATGGTGCATGCTGCTTTCAAAATTCAGATGGCCAATGATTACTAAATTCTATAAATGGAACCATTCTTCTATGAAAAGCTAAAAAGAGATATTAAAAGATTTCCCAGTACATGTTAATAATCTAGAATTCTAATGTATCTAGTTGGCAGAACAGATCTAAAGTTCACTGTTCTTGAAGAGCATAAAATAAAGATATATTTAGTAAAATTAATTAAAATAGATCTGGAACCAAAATATTTAGAAACATGAATATAAGAAAATGTTAAATTACTAGTATCTATCACATTACCTTGTATTTTTCTTTTCTTTTTTCAACTAAATAGTAGAAAAATTGGCATCAATGGATATGTCAACTGTTCACACAAAAGGACTCTCTGGGGCACAGCAAGACAATTGGGCCTATGGGAAACGCAGGCTTTTCTTACAAATAGTTATTAGCAGAATGCTTTTGGAAGCCATTTTCTTGAAAGAAAAATTCACTTTATTTGCTCTGTAGGAAATTGTTATATGCATATCAGGAATTTGGTTTGTAAAGACTTTTGAATCTAAATGTGAGGACTGCTGCCCTCAGGCTTTTTTAAATATGATACATGTTGATTAACTTGGGGGAATGAGAACTCTGTAAGAAGTTTCTGAGAAACAATTAGGAATGCAAGGAAAATAACCAAAATCCCATAAAAAAAAAAAAATACAGCAATATGCATAGCACTTTGTTCTCGGCATGCTGCTGGAATCTTGAGGGAATCACATCCAGGACATTGTCTCTGGTTTCTATGTGATGACCTATAGCCAAAACCTGAAGTTACTGAGTACTCCTCCACAGTGATATAGAACACATCACCAGCTGACATTCTGAAAATCTCCCCAGTGCATTCTTTGCATGCCCAACGGTGCACATGCAGAGACCAGGGCCAGCTGATTTGCCATATGGATGAGAACAGAGGCTATGAATTGATCATACTGCATGGCACCTGGCTGGCTCCTTGCCAAACATAGAACTCCTAGAAACATTGAGAAATGGATGAGAATTCCTGGAGGTGTGCTGAGCTACAGAAGCTGACAGAAACTCTAAAGTCAATGAATTTAAATAGCAACAGACTCTTCAAAAATAAATGCAAAGTTTCCTTGGAAGCACATCCTACCTAGAAAATTAAGTGTGGACCAGTTTCTTCTGAAATAGTTCACAGTCGCTGATTCAACATGAAAGATGAATACAGAACACAAGTTATAACAATCAACTTAAGTATCTACTTTCTAAAATTCAAGCTTGTCTATTTATGAAATATCTATGTAATAATTTATTGAAAACTCACCTTTGTTTTATATGGTAAATTATAACATTGGTAACCATTGCATTGGAGCTGTCTCTGGCATGAGTTCTTAGACTTTCAGCCATGGTTGCTGCTATTTTTGGAAAACACAGTTAGCACTTAAGGATAAAACTGCTAACGTTACAAATTTTTGCATAGGAGGGTATGTGGGAGGTTGGGGAGTGAGTTGTGTGGCATGACTAGTTTGGGTGACTAGTGTTAGTGTGACATGTATGGGGTGTTAATGTGTGGGGTGTGGTACAGGTGTTTTTCTCCATCTCTTTGCCAAATGACTGTCATCTATTTTTGTTGTAATATTTGCTCTGCCTCCACTGAGATGGGCAGTCACACTGAGGTTCCTCATTAGTGACCATGAACTCTTGCTCATACACCTGGTGGCCATTTGCATGTGTTCTCTAAAGGTATTTCTTTTTTTGTCTAAAACCAATTTTATCATATATTTTTGATATTAAATCACTGAACTTGTACAGATTCTGGGCATCAACCACTTTCAGATGTACGGTTGGCACCTACCTTCTTCCATCCTGTTGGTCATCCATTTTTTGACACTGTGTTGAAGCTTTTTAGTTTAATATGATCTCACTTGTCTCATCTTCTCCTGTTTCATGTGCTTTGGGATTTTATTTTAGAAGTGTTTTCCATAACAATACTGGTTTTTTTTTCCTCTAATAGTTTTATAGTTTTTGGTCTCAGGTTTATGTCTTTAATCCATTTTCAGTTTATATTCAGCATGATGAGATGGGGGTCTAGATTCATTCTTTTGTATATGAATATGCATCTCACATATCAATATGTATTGTAATCACTGCCTGCTGTCCAGTGTATGGTATTAGTGCCTTGCTGAAGACCAGTTGACTACAGGTTATGTTCTATACTCTCTTTTAGGTTTCATTGACCTAAGAGACCTTTTCCATGTCCCAAAGCATGCTGTTTTGATTACTACAGCTCTATAGTCCTACCTTCTGCTATGTTCTTTTATCAGAATTCCTTTATGCATGCCTGTGTGTGTGTGTGTGTGTGTGTGTGTGTGTGTATGTGTTTGGTTCAAATAGATATTAGAGCTGTATGTCTGTCTTCTATTTCTTTTATCAGTGTCTCACTCAGGTGATTTTTAAAAATAGATTATAAAATACAGTACTATTTTACCCAGCATTCTACAGGCTTAATGTTGTTTTAATCCAACAAATGTTAATTTAAAATAGCAGATTTTCTCAATCTATAAATCAACCTAAATAATTTATACCTAGTTTTATGGGATATCTTTATGTGAGTAAATTCTCAATAGTGTGAAAGCCATTTTCTTTTTATTCTTAAGGGCTGTTAACACCTAATAAAGTCTTATTATCCCATGAGAAAAGTACTAACTTTCCTAAGATTAGCTTGTAAAAGGAAGCCTATCCTCTTGTAAAATTTCATGAAGATGAGATACAAGTGTGACAAAAAACAAATTCAGTAGGATGCAGAGGATGAAGCTGAGCTCTAGAAGCTCTGGTTCCACCTTACAACTATATTTTTTGGAACTCAGAGGCAGGCCATACCAGAGTAGGCACCAAGGCTTGCTTAGTCATTCAGATATAGTCCCTTATCAAAATGTTTGGTCCCTCTTCCAAAATCTTCTGTGAGGACTCTTCAATCCCTATAATCATTGCCCAAAACTGGTAAGTAACATGAGAGCAATTGCTGCTTTATCCATTGATCTTCACAGGAACATACATTCAGCACAAATTGTCTTGAAATATCTTCTGTTCCATTTCTTACTGTAAATTATCACACTTTCTTCTCATTTCTCTTAATAGAAACTACTTCCAAATAAAATTACTAAAATACTTGCATTTACACAGATTTTTAAATTCAAGCAGTGTTTTACAAAATACTTTATGGGAATTCTGATTTGGGAACATGAGCTCACAAATTCAGAGTTTTAGCTGTAATGACTATTGAAAATATTTAACAAGCTGCTATTAGTACCCAAGAATATGGATATGGTCCATAAATATATTGACTAAGGTTTTCTTCCAGGTTCAATAAATTTCAATAAAGTAGCAAAAGAAGGTTTCTGGAGAGTTATCTGAAGTATTGTGCAATAAAACCAAAGCTTTGTTAATCATCCTTTTTATATTTTGTCTCAAGAATTCTTTTCTACAAGAAGGCATAGTTTAAAATAGGGTATCTTTGGTATTGAGTATAAAACTTGTCAATATAGTCGTTTTATTGGATATTTTACTTATTTACATTTCAAATGTTATCCCCTTTCCTGGTTTCCCCTCCAGAAAACCCCTATCCCTCCTTCCCCTTGATTCTATGAGGGTGCTCACCCACCACCCACTCTCGCCTCCCCTCCCTGGCATTCCCCTATACTGGGGCATCAAGCCTTCCCAGGACCAAAGGCTTCTCCTCCCATTGATGTCTGACAAGGCCATCCTCTACTACTTTTTTTGCTGGAGTCATGGGTCTCTCCATGTGTACTCTTTGGTTGGTGGTTTAGTTCCTGGGAGCTCTGGGGGGACTGGTTGGTTGAAACTATTGTTCCTCCAATGGCTAATATAGTCTTAAGTATTTATGCTTACTCGTTGCTAACAAAACCTTACTTCCATCACATGCTGACTAGAATTACAAGTTTCAGAATAGAACTTACTACTGTTTCCTGCTGCTTTGTGCTATCACATGACAATAAAATGTGACATCACTTAGCCTAACTTTGCCCAATCTCATTCGAGAAAGATGTCTAATTTAAGTCATAACTGACAGAATTTAAACCAAGTACTTATTTATCATAGTTTCCATCTTTGTCTTTTATCCCAACCTTAACCATGAAGCATGTATGATGTTAAAGTATCTGCTATCCATCTTTGTACTTCCATTAGTCAGTATAACAACTGTATTCTTGTGTTTTTTAAAAACATTAACTTGTTTATTTTTGTGCACTTGTGTGTGTGCATGTGTTATTCTTGTTTATATATGCACTACACTTCTGGGATCCTCCAAAAGACTTAGATCACTTCTTCACCTCTGCCCTCTGTAGCACTCTAGGTGCTGTCTGACTCTATTTCACTGCTGCTGATGTTCTTGGTGATCAATCCATGGTATGACATTTCAAATATGCTGGGGTCATTCACTGTAACTAGGCTTTACCAATAGCCTCTCATAGGTTCTCTTCATAGTGCCAATCCTCAACCTCTTTGTGTAACCTCTTCAGTCCTGGGCTGTCAACTGCAACTGAGCCTGCACCTTCATTAATGGCCTTTCTTGGTTTCTCATAGTACCAAGCCTCCTCTGTTTTCCATTACCCCTTTATGCAGTCAAATCCAGTACCACCTGGATGAATTTTACATATTACCTAGTCAAGCTGCCAGCAAAATGTCTATCTATGGAACACAGTTATTTTGTGCTAACAGAAAACACTTCCTGTAATTTCACCTCAGTGATGCACATCTCTTCTTAATCACTAGTTATTTCTTAGCTCCTGCTAGCCAGAACCAATTGTCCCAGTTATCTCTTCTATTCCTGACTCTAAAGCCAGGGTCACGTGGCCAAAGCTGCCAAGTCCTGCTGCTTGCTGTGGCTAGAGCATGGCCACCTTGTTCTGCTACATCTTCATCAGCTCTCTGTTTTAAATAATTACATTCACTGCCTAAGCGAGGCTGTCATGGAACTAGCTCTGTAGACTGACTTTAAACCCAGAAATTTTCATGCCTCTTTCTCCTGAGTTCTGCACATATTACCACATCTTGATCTAAACCATTCTCTACTTGGGACTTGCTCTGTACCAGGCTGACTTTTAATTCAGAGATCTGCTTGCCTCTCTCTCCTGGGATTAAAGATGTGTACCATCAAGCCTGTACCTAAGCTTTTCATGGCCACTAGGCCTCAAAATCTGGGTTAAAAGTCTGTGTCTTCTAGCCTTAAGATCTAGATCACAGGTATTCCCTTCTTTTCTGGGTTGTAGATCATTCCAAATTAAAAAGTCAAAAAAATAAAAATAAATAAATAACCACATAATAATAATGCCTATTTGCCCCCAATCACTGCTCACGCCACCCCCATAATTCCATTTTATATTCTTGAACATGGGATTTATTTTCTTTCTAATCCCTGGTGCCCCTTATTACTTGAACCATGCATTTTATATTTTTTCCTTTCTATGTTTGCTATGATTGGTCAAAATGTTCCTCCTAAGATAGAACCACAAGATAAAGTCTAAGCTAGGTTTTTAGATTTCTTTGACCAATGTAATTAACCTAAATCACTTCACCTTTAACTTAGGCAGACTCTTCAAACAAAGGCAGAAAGCAGCCACATTCTTCACCAAATTATCACAAGAATAGGTTGTAGGCCACATAATAATTTCTTCTCCTCTGAAACCTTGTGAGCCAGACCAGCACAATTCAAATCACCCTCAGCATCATAACCTTCCATGCTTCTACTGGTATAGTCCATCAAGCCTCCACTTTAAGCATTCTACTGATTCATAATTCAAAGTCCCCAAATCCATATTCCTCCAGGCAAAAACATAGTCAGGCCTATCACAGCAATACCACAGCACCTGGTACCAACTTCTTAGTTTGGATTTCATTGCTGTGAAGAGACCCATAAACAAGGCAAATATTTAATTGAGGCTGGCTTACAATTTCAGAGGTTTAGCATGGTCATCATGGTGGGAAGCATTGGAGCATACAGGCAGACAGAGCTAAAGGAACCAAGAGGACTACATCTTGATTCAAAAGCCACCAGGAGGAGGCTCTTTTCCTTACTGGGCAGTGCTTGAGCACTAGGAGACCTCAAAACCTGCCTACAAACTAATGCAATTCCTCCAACAAGGCCTCCATCTATTCAAATAAGGCTACACCTCCTAACAGTATAACTTCCCATGGGCTAATCATGTTCAAACCACCACAGCTGTCTTATAGCTATAGCTAGAACTTCAAATTCTGCATTGAGCGGATAAAGAGAAAGTGGGTAGCCTTGTCTTGTTCCTGATTTTAGTGGAATTACTTTTAAGTTTCTCTCTATTTAATGTGATGTTGGCTATTGGCAGACTGTATATTGCTTTTATTATGTTTAGGTATGTGCCTTGTATCCCAATCTCTCCAAGGCTTTTAACATCACCTTATTGCAAACACACAAAGGCTGTAACTGTAATTTTCACATCCTTTTCTTTTTGGACACTTGGAATATCTGTTAATGGTACAAAAACAACTAAATTTTTGTTGAATTTTTTTCAGAGCTACAAGGGTACTAATATAATATATATACCTCATGATTTAAGATCAAAGTATATGTCAAAGCTAGTCATGTGTTATATAACAATCAGGTTTGTAACTTTTGCCTAAACTTAATAATTCCATTTCATACTGATTTTGTGGCATGTTTGTAAGTGAGCTAAGAATGGGAACTGTTTCTCTTGTTTGAGCATCTTATGTGATGTGTAGATAATGCAATTACTATTTCAATAATATTAACATTATTTAATAATATTTAATATTTTAATTTATTATTTGGTTTAATAAATAATTTAATAATAGTATTTAGGAATCACTTTTTAAATTTTAAATAGTTCAGACAATGACGGAATCTGTACTTCAATTCCTTTCTTGCAACAATAGCTGCATCATTAGAAAGTAGCCTGGTTTCCAGATTGGCTAGCTTGGAAATATTCATTGGGATGTTTGAATTTTGACATTTGTACTAATGAGAAAGAACTTTTATAACCATGAAAAAATGTTAGCAAAAGCTGTGGAAAAAAGTTTATTTCAGAGGCTTTACCCTGACAATGGAAGGCAGAGCTGCAGTTCTGGCTTCAGAACACACTGTGAATCAGGACCTTAAATGCTATACAGCAATCCAGTATCTTGAAAAGTTTTAGAAAAGCTGGATATATATCTAACAAGTTCCATTAAGAACATTTCATTGCCATACATGTTTTCACTTTCCAGGATATAGAAGTTACAAAAATTGAGGTTCAATTTCACTAGTTTAGAGACTTTAATCCATGGCCATGATGGATGTACTGCCCCACTTTGTGGCCTGTATTAGCATGATGAGTTCCCTTAAACTCTAGATGACCTCTGCACAGGTAAAATTGGATCCTTGGCTTTGATGCAGAAAAGAATTTCGGGATAAGCTTGTATGACACATAGTGGGAATTTGATCAAGAGATGTTTATATACCTCTTAAACACAAGGTTAGGAGAAGAACAGATACTTGAGAAGAAATGCCCAGGAGCAAAGGTATGTGTTTCTGAAAGGCTTAAACTTCAGTTTCTTCACATTAACCACATACTCTGATTTGGTGGGAAAGTTAGTACTATTAGTTTCAAAGGTTGCTGGAGTTTCTGAATGAAATCACAGTGTGGCTGCTGATGTACAAAGCAGGAGTAAAATGGCTAGAATAAATTCTAAATCTAATGCATGAGAAAGTTAGGATCTGTATACTATAAACAAGGTTAGTAATCTGCATATAAATTCCAGAAAGTGTGAGGGATAGGAATAAGGCCCTGCAGAAAGTCAAACACAATCTAATCTTAAGCCTGGAACATTGTTTATTTACTAAAAACATCTATACACGAAAGTAACTTTATCTCTAAGTCTGTAACCATCAAAAAATGTAAATAGTTCTGGAATTCTAGCTTCTTATTTGAAAAGTGGCTCCAAGAAGACTCTGGGGAGAGGGGATGACCTTCCCATGTCCCCATAATTTTCTTGGTCTTTCTATACTTCCTCAACAACCCAACTAAGGAATCAAAAATAAAAGGCTGTCATGAGAAAATGCTGTCAAAGTATCAAAGTACAAAAGTAGAAGTGGCCTCTCTGAGATAATGAGGAAAAGAGTCAGAATAAGAAAATAGTATCAAAAAGAATATGCTGTTTCAAAGAGAACAGAAAAATTACAGAACATTCTAAAGGTCTAAAGAGTTATGAAGAGACACCTGAAAATAGCAGAACTGAAGGCTGGGGATGCAGAAAGGTAAGCCAAATCTAGGTTTTCCTCACCAGTGTGTGTGTGTGTGTGTGTGTGTGTGTGTGTGTGTGTGTGTGTGTAATATAAGCCACTTCTAAATGGCTAACCAAGCAAGAGAGGTTAACCAGGCAAGAGACATCACAGCAGCCAGGAACAAATTTGTGAGAGAATCACTATCAAAAAATATTACTCTGAAATCAAGAAGAAACTACAGGTAAGTGAAACCCAACTCGGATCCACCACATCCCCTGGGTGAAAGAAGGGACAAGAAGGTAATTGTGGAGAGCAGGAGGGTGTGACTCGGATGTCAAAGTGGAAAGACAATAGAAAACTCAGATAAGATGTCCATATCTGCAGTGCATGATAGTCAGCTCCTTCAGAACCCAGGATTTAGAATTGAGATGGAGGATGGAGTGTCTACCTCAGCATCTCTAATACTGCTGTTTATCTGGGGACATTCTCTTTTCCTACTGTTTATAGTGTCTACTGCTCTTCTGGCTGCTGTTTTTCAGCCTTCATCAGATTCCTCAGTGACTCTGGCAGTATTACCTGCTTTCTTGGTGATTTTTTTTTTGCCACATATTAAGGGTATAGAATAAAATGTATTCATACACATAAGGAAGTATCACTGTAGCCTAAAGGTAAAGTAGATCTATAAAGACAAATGTAACTTCTCATTTATGCATGTCTATTTAACAATACTTAGTGAAACACTCAAGAATCTCGTCAACAGTTTCCGAATATTGTAAACTAAATCAAATTCCTATCATCAAAAAGATATCACAGAAACTAGACACTGTTGTTTAAGTATATATAAAAATAATGTCTACATCTTCCAAACTTGCTGCCATATGATATAATTGATAAGATTATTTAAATAATGTATTATTTATATTTTTGTTACATTTGTTATAGGGGTGATTGTATCTCCCGTTCATTATTTAATTTTTATATTTTCTGCATTATGCTGGGGTTTAAAATGAAAAGCTCTCTTCTATTTTCTTTTCACAAAGAATTTGAGATTAAATTCAGGCACTCAGGAGGTTCACCTTTCACCCTGAAGGCAAACACAGTTATAGACTGTTTCAAGGACAAATACTCAGGAGAATAAAATGGCAACAATTTTTTCAGTCTTTCTTATTGAAGATAGATTCTTTTCTCACATAATTCCCACCTAATTCAGTACTTAAAGAGCAAGTGGAAGACCATGGCTGCCAGAAGTTTCTGGAAGTTATATGGGTTCTAAGACTCTGGTCTTCGACCCTCACACTCATGCAACAAACACTTGTTTGGCCAAGTCTTCTCCACAGCCCCAATGAATAACTTTGAAAGCACTATCAGGAAATCCATCTGGGGGTGGTTTAAAGAAAATGACCCTATAGGCCTAAAGGGAGTGACAGTGTTATGAGGTGTGTCATGGAGTGTCTCAGAAGCTCAACCCTGGCTCAATGGCTCAAAATATTCTCCTGTTATCTTTGTATCAAGATATAGAGCTTTCAGTTACCTCTCCAACACTATGTCATGCTGCCATGCTGCAATGCTTCCTGCCATGACAATAACGGAATAAACCTCTGAACTGTTAGTCTGCAACAATTAAACGTTTTGCTTTGTAAGAATTGCCATGATCATGGTCTCTAATCACAGCAATAGAAACCCTAACTAAACCACCAGCATTGTGACCTTCTCTGTACAAGGAACCAGTGTTAATTTACACTATACACATTGTTCTATTATTATACACAGAAATGTCCAAGTGCCTTGGAGACCCAAAGAGATTCATAGATAATAATAACACACAATCTTTTCTTATGTTTTGTGACTATTGATGGGTTAAGAATTGGTAAACCAAAGGTAGGCAATTTGCATGTCGTTTTTGTTTGTATTTTGTTTTATTGGGATAGAAAAAAAGAAAACATATCTCCCCTAAATGCATAGGTTATGTTACAATATTGGTCTCTATAAAAACAACATTATGCAACAGCTGTTTAAAATTTAACTATCTTGCATAGCCAAAGTTTAATGCCAGCTAAATAGCAGTTCCACATCCCCCTTACTCAGAGCATCTGGAAAATAAGAATTGTCCTTCTGCTTGTGTAAGTTTGAAGATTTCAGATATCACATATAAACAGAATCATGTAACCTCATCTGTATGATTTATCTATGGCAATTTATACAAGCTGATCTGTCTCCATATGTCATGGTTTCCTTTCATGATGGATGAAATATCACATTTCAAATTTACTTTATTTAGACACCTGCATTGAACATTTAGGTTGCTTCCACATCTTAATATGAATAATACATATCCTTAAAGTTTAACATTTTATCTACCCAGCTACTATATCTTCTGAATGAAGTTTAAACCATTTACATTTAAGGTAATTGATGAATTACTATTACCATCTCACTGCTTTTCTTTCTGTCTTCTGTTTCTGTGTTCCTTTTTTTTCTCTCTTGCTATACTATTATGTGTTTTGTACAGTGATATGTTTTGACTTTTAGTTTATTGGATTCTTATTGCTACTTCAAGGATCACATAAAGCATCTTAGATAATGGCTTTGGCTTGGGAATATGGTTAACATTGAATAAGAGCACTTGCTGCTCTTGCAGCTGAGTATGGTTGCCTATACCACATTATAATATGCAATAAAACTACCTATTATTGCTTAATATATTATACATAATATATTAATCATAGATAAAAAAGGCATGGTTCCACTGTATTCCTCTATCCATTATGTTAATGAAGTTGTAATTCAACTTGGTTTTCTTTTGGCAGTATTGAACTCAAGAGTTTGCATGCTAGGCAAGTTATTTCAACATTGAGCTTTGTGACTAGTCTAACTCATTGTTATTGTATATTCACTTGCATACTTGCAGCATTATGGTTACTTTTCTCTGTCTTTTGACACTCCAGTAGTCTTTGTCAACAATGTTTTCTATCTGCCTACATGTTTGCCTTTAATAAAGAGTCTTTTCACATATACTCATGAATTTATGGTTGCTTTACTTAAGCTTTAAGAACATATTTTAGCATTTCTTATAAAAAATGAGTCTGGCAGTGCTGAATTTTCTCCAATTTCGGGCTTTGGGGGGGAAATATTTATGTTTTCACTTTTGAGTGAGTTTTTTCCAGATATTATTCATCTTAGTTTGCAAATTATTTATATCAGAAATTTGAATGTATTTCAATATGTGACTGACTATAAATTTGAGGCTAAGAAACCCACTAATAGATTTATGATGTCACCATTTTGCATGACAATTCACTGTGCTTGTTCTGCTCCTAAAATACTCTAGAGAGTTACTAAAGTTAGTAACTTTAGTTCCTATTATGAACCAGAAGTTCACACTGTGCCTTTAGTTTCTATTAATTTGTATGTATACTTCCTTCCTCAAATTCATTTCCCATTTCTTTATCAAACCCCCCATTACTACCATCACATGTACACGTCCAGGTACACAAACATGTACATGTACTCAAACACACACTTGCCCACATGCATACATACATACACATGCACAGATAAGGTTCAAAGAGATTGCAAGTTTGGTCTTGGTCAGTAAAAATAAGACAAGTGTCATTGCATTGGTTAATCTCTCACTGCTCTAATCAAACACTGGACAAGAACCATTTAAGGGAAGAAAGATTTCCTTTGGCTCATGGCACATAATAGCATGGAAGTCACAGCAGAGTAAAGGCTAAAATATGCAATAGCTACTTAAATATGAGCCAGGAGGCAGATCTAGGTTACAAAACTTTAATTTTCACTTCAAGCCACCTCCTAAGTGTTCTACAACTGCCCAATATGATGCTGCCACCTGGAGTCCAAGGAAACAGACCAGTCTCTTGAGGTTATTAACAGCCCCAAACATAACATTTCAGATGTGACTCCCAAAAGAGAATAGCCACCTCATAAACCAAAGTACATTCCCTATAGAGTTTATAATCCTGAAACTTCAAATGTTCAAATTCCAGAACATTTTCTGAGTCAAGGCAATTTCTTAATTATGAATCATTATAAAGAAAAAAGCAAGCTGTATATTTCTCATATATAATAATAGCACAATACAGTATCTCCATTCCAACAGTGAAGAATAGGGGGAGAGCAAAGAAAGTTTGTACCAAAGATAGATCAAAAGTCAAGAAGGCAAAACCAAACTCTAATGTTCCATCTGGCATCCAGGTCTTATGGTAGCACTGTCTTCTTTCGAATTGTCTCACATGGAATACTCTTTGATTTTAACCTTTGGCTCTACACAATTTGAACTATCAATATAAATTGAGTTTGCATTTAAAAGATTCTAAACTAAACAGAAAATACTGATCTCATATCTCCCTACAAAGTTCTATGTTCAATATTCCATGGCAAATTTTGTCCTTGAAGCACAAAGAAAGATTATTTGTGTCTCATTAATTTTTATGTAAAATTATTCTTTGTTCTTATGGTTGCTCCCTCACTAAATTAGAAGGGAAATAACTGAGGAAACTTTTATGAGTTTAATTGTCTAGATTTACACATCTACTGCTGGTAATTAAAAATGGATATTATGGATGTCCATGATAAATATTTAGTGAGATTTTTGTTATTTATTGCATTCATTTAGGGCAATGGCAATGTCATTAAGATGAATAAAGGAAGAGAAACAAAGCAAGGCAAAGAAAAAAAATGGCTGCGGAGATTATTTTAATTCATCAGAGAACCAAGATTGGCTTCATCACTGACATATAATTTAATTTTCACCAAGGGAACAAAGTCATTATAATATAGACAAAACATGCTCTTATCATTAAAAATTACTTAACACATTCAACAAAAGCTATTGTTAAACCATGGTAACTTTTATTTCATTCCTTGTATATTAGCTGTCATATTCCTATCACTTGTAATTATGAAACAGTGTTTCATCCATACATCATAAATGTTATTTGTGTCTAAAACATGAATAAACTAAAAAATAAAGAGATGCTTTCTATGGAACTAACGATCATAATTTGAACTGTTTGTAACACCTTAGATTGAGTGAGACAGGAAAGAGCAGCACTTTACAGTGCTTGTTCTGAGTCTGATTAGTGCTTGCCTATCTCTTTAGGTGAACTACAACAGCATCAAAAATACTTCTCCATATTTTGCTATTTGGATGACTTGTGAGAGAACTGAGATTACTGAGTGAGGAGAGGAAAATATTGATGAAGATGTTAATCATTAAACAAAGGCTCTAGAGAGATAGCTCAGAGGTTAAGAGCACTGACTGATCTTCCAGAGATCCTGAGTTCAACTCCGAGCAACCACATGGTGGCTCACAACCATCTGTAATGGGAACCAATGCCCTCTTCTGGTGTGTCTGAAGATAGCTACAGTATGCTCATATACATAAAATAAATAAATAGATCAAAGAAAGCATGGCAACTGTAGGATTTGATAAGGATGTTGATTGTAGAGGAAGATTGAACAAATATTTATGGTGCATTTATTAATAGTTATGTTTTAATTTTTTGTTGTTATATATTTTCTGAGATAAAACTTCACTATGCAGCATAAAAACCAATCATATAAAATATTATTGTTAACATTAATTACAAGTAAACATACTGTTGGGCATTTTGTCTAACGTCACCCACATTGAGTCCTGGGAGCCTTTTCCATCCCAGGTCTCTGGCACTTTTTAGAGGTTGCCCCCAACACCCATCAGTTGCATATTTCCATTCATTCACCTGACCCTCTGGGCATCTCTCCTGTCTCCCACCATACCTGATCCTACTCCATTCTCTGCCCCCTTCCCTCTGCCACCCATGTCTCTCCCTCCCCCTGCCTACCATGATTAATTTTTTTCTCTGTTTTAAGTGGGATTGAAGCATCCTCACTTGTGCTTTCTTGTTTATCTTCTTAGAGTCTGTGGGGTATACTATGAGTATTCTGTACTTTTTGGCTAATATCCACTTATCAGTGAGTACATACCATGCATGTCCTTTTGGGTTTGGATTACCTCGCTCAGAATATTTTCTAGTTCTATCCATTTACCTGAAAAATTCATGATGTTCTTGTTTTTAATAGCTGAATAGTATTCCATTATGTAAGTGTGCCACATATTTTTGTATCCATTCTTCAGGTAAGGGACATCTAGGTTGCTTTGTGTGTCTAGCTATTACACATAAGGCTGTTATAAAGATAGTGGAGCAGGTGTATTTGTTATATTGCAAAGCATCTTTTAGATTTATGTGCAGGAGCAGTATAGCTGGGTCTTCAATTAGAACTAATTAAAGAAAACCTTAGAATAGGAGAAGATCTCTCATGCTCATGAATCAGTAAGATTAACACAGGGAAAAAGGCCACCAATCAAAAGCAATCTACAGATTTAACCCTTGAAAATTCCAACACAAGCCAGACAGTGGTGGCGCATGCCTTTAATCACAGCACTTAGGAGGCAGAGGCAGGCAGATTTCTGAGTTCAAGGCCAGCCTGGTCTACAGAGTGAGTTCCAGGACAGCCAGGGCTAAACAGAAAAACCCTGTTTTGAAAAACCAAAAAAAAAAAAGAGAAAATTCCAACATAATTCTTCACAGACATGGAAAGAGTAATCCTCAATTTTATATGGAAAAACAAAGAAAAATCTAGGATAGCCAAAATAATTCTCAACAATAAAAGAACTTTTGGGGGAATCACTATTCTGAACCTCAAGCTGTACTACAAAGCAATATTGATAAAAACCACATGGTATTAGTGCAAAGACAGACAGGTCAATCAATGGAATAGAATGGAAAACCCAGAAATAAACCCATACACCTATGGACACTTGATCTTTGAAAAAGAAGCCAAAAACTTTCAGTGGAAAAAGAAAGTATCTTCAACAAATACTGCTGATCTAACTGGCAGTCTACTGGAGAAGAATACAAATAGATCCATATTTATTACCCTGCACAAAGCTCAAGTCCAGATGGATCAAGGGCCTAAACATAAAACCAGATACACTGAATCTATTAGAAGAGAAAGTGGGAAAGATCCTCAATACATTGGCACAGGGTGCAGTTTCCTGAACAGAACACCAATGGCTCAAACACAAAGATCAACTATTGATAAATGAGACCTCATGAAACTGAAAAACTTCTGTGAGGCAAAGGACACTGTCAATAGGACAAAGTGGCAATGGCAGATTGGGAAAAGATCTTCAGTAACCTTACATCCAATGAAGGGGTAAAATCAAAAATATATAAAGACTCCAAAAGCCCAAATAAACCAATTGAAAAACGAGGTAAAGAGCTCAAAAGAGAATTTTAAACAGAGAAGTCTCAAGTGGCTGAAAAGCACTTAAAGAAACATTCAACATCCTTAGTCATCAGAGAAATGCAAAACAAAATGACCCTGAGGTTCCACTTTATGCCAATCAGAATGCCTAAGACAAAAAATTCAAGAGACAATACATACTGGCTAGGATGTGGAGAAAGGGAACACTCTTCCATTGCTGGTGGGATTACAAACTGGTACAGTCACTCATGAAATCAATCTGGGGGTTCCTCAGAAACCTGAAAACTTATTCTTTCAATTGGTCTTTTATGTAAGATGGTAGCCTACAATCTGCCTCTGAGTAACTCAGGTTAGGAGAATAGCAATTTATTTTTTAAATTTTATTGTTTTTAGCATTAGCATGCAAAGTAGTAAATATCATTAAGAAATTTCTGTTACCTTTAATTCATTTTTTTAAATTTTCCTACTTTATTTACATTTCAAATGTTTCCCCCTTTCCAGATCACCCCTCTGGAACCTCCCCATTTCCTCCCCCTCCTCCTGCCACTATGGGGGTATTCTCCCACCCACCCACCAACCGACTCTCATCTTCCTTCCTTGGCGTACTCCTCTACTGGGGTATCTAATACTCTCAGGCCCAAGGGCATCTCCTCCCCCTGATGGCTAACAAGACCCTTCTCTGGTTCATATTTGGCCAGCACCATGGGTCCCTCCATGTGTATTTTTTGGTTGGTGGATCAGTCTCCAGGAGTATCAGGGGGTCAGGCTAGTTGTCACTGTTGCTGCCTCCCTGGGGATGAAAACTCCCACAGGTCCTTTAGTCCTTTCTCCAAGTGCTCCATCTGGGACCTCACACTCCCCACTACTGTTGCTGTGAAGTGACTCTTGGGTATTTCGAACTTTTGGGCTAATAACCACTTAACAGTGAGTACATACCATGTTCATTCTTTTGTGACTGTGTTACCTGGCTCAGGATGATATTTTCAAGATCCATCTATTTGTCTGCGAATTTCATGAAGTCATTGTTTTTAACAGCTGAGTAGTATTCCATTATGCAAATGTACCACATTTTCTGTATCCATTCCTCTGTGGAGGGACATCTGGGTTGTTTGCAGCTTCTGGCTACTGTAAATATGGCTGCTATGACCATAGTGGTCAATGAGTCTTTATGACATGTTGGAGCATCTTCTGGGTATATGCCCAGGAGTGGAATAGCTGGATCCTCAGGTAATTTATGTTCATTTTTCTGAGGGTCCGCCAAATTGATTTCCAGAAAGGTTGTATCAACTTGCATTCCCACCAAGGGAGAAGTGTTCCTCTTTCTCCACATCCTTGACAACATCTGTTGTCACCTGAGTTTTTGATATTAGCCATTCTGACAGGTGTGAGATGAAATCTCAAGGTTGTTTTGATTTGCATTTCCCTGATGACTAAGGATGTTGAACATTTTTTTAGGTGCTTCTGGGCCATTCGAGTTTCCTCAGTTGAGAATTCTCTGTTTAGCTCTCTTCCCCATTTTTAGATAGGGTTATTTGAATCTCTGGAGTCTAGCTTCTTGAGTTCTTTGTATACATTGGATATTAGCCCTTTATTGGACATAGGATTGATAAAGACCTTTTCCCAATCTGTTGGTTGTCTATTTGTCGTATTTACAGTGTCCTTTGCCATACAGAAGCTTTGTAATTTAATGAGGTCCCATCTGTCGATTCTTGATCTTAGAGCACAAGCCATTGGTGTTCTGTTCAAGAACTTTTCCCCTGTGTCCATGTGTTCGAGACTTTTCCCCACTTTCTCTTCTGTTAGATTCAGTGTATCTGGTTTTATGTGGAGGTCCTTGATCCACTTGGACTTGAGCTTTGTACAGGGAGATAGAGAAGGAACAATTTGCAATCTTCTACATGTAGACCGCCAATTGAACCAGCACCATTTGTTGAAGATGCTCTCTTTCTTCCACTCTTTGGTTTTAGCTCCTTTGTCAAAGATCAAGTGACCAAAAGTGTGTGGGTTCATTTCTGGGTCTTCGATTCTATTCCATTGATCTACCTGCCTGTCACTGTACTAATACCATGCAGTTTTTATCACTACTGCTCTGTAGTACAGCTTGAAGTCAGGGATGCTGATTCCCCCAGAAGTCCTTTTATTGTTGAGAATAGTTTTTGCTATCCTGGGTTTTGTGTTATTTCAAATGAATTTGAGAATTGCTCTTTTTAAGTCTATGAAGAATTGAATTGGAATTTTGATGGGGATTGCATTGAATCTGTACATTGCTTTCAGCAGGATGGCCATTTTTACTATATTAATCCTGCCAATCTATGTGCATGGGAGATCTTTCCATCTTCTGAGATCTTCTTCGATTTCTTTCTTCAGAGACTTGAAGTTTTTGTCATACAGATCTTTCACTTGTTTGGTTAGAGTCACACCAAGATATTCATGTTGTTTGTCACAATTGAGAAGGGTGTTATTTCCCTAATTTCTTTCTCAGCCTGTTTTTCCTTCAGCAAACTTGAGCAAAGTGGCTGGATACAAAATTAACCCATAAATATTAGTAGCTTTCTTACATGCATACAAAAAATAGATGAAGATAGAAATCGTAGAAACAATAGCTTACACAATAGTCTCAAAAAAGTCTGGCAGTAACTCCATCCAAACAAGTAAAAGCCATGTATAATAAAATTTAAATGTTGAATAAAGAAATTGAAAAGATATAAGAAGATGGAAAGATATCTCATGCTCATATATTAGTAGGATTAATGGAATTGATATAATAAAAATGACCATCCTACCAAAATCTATCTACAAATCCAATGCAATCCCCATCATAATTCCAACACAATTCTTCACAGTTCCTGAAAGAGCAATTTTCAGGTTCATATGGAAACACATAGTACCAGAATAGCTAAATCATTCCTAAATAACAAAAGAACTATTTGAGTTATTATCATCTCATGTCTCAAATTTTAGTATAGAGCTGTGTTAAGAAAAACCACATGATACTGGCACAAAACAAGACCAGTTGAAAAACAAAATTAAATGTAAAACATATTTAATTTCCACACAACTAGGAGATCTGATTTTTGATAAAGAAGGCAGAAATCCACCCTGGTCCAATGACAGCATTTTCAACAAATTGTGCTGTTCAAACTGGAAGGCTACATGTAGAATAATACATATGGATCCATACATAAAACTCAAGTCCAAATGGATCAAAGCCCTCACCATAAAACCAGACAAACTAAACCTGATAGAAGAGAAAGCAGGGAATACCCTTGAATTCATTGGCACAAGAAAAGTCTTTCTGAACAGAACATTGACAATGCACACTAAGATCAACAATTAATAAATGGGACCTCATCAAACTGAAAGCATCTGTATAGCAAATGGCACCATCACTCAAAAAAAGTATTAGGCTTCAGAATGGAAAATTATGTTTTTATCAACTACAAACTTAATGGTTGGCTATTATATAAGATATAAAAACCTATATCAAGAAACCTACTGTAGTAGATCAAATTCCAACTTCCTCAGGAGTGTTACAACTGTACCACTCCTGGGGCATGTACCCTATTTGTCCAGCTAAAAAGACATTGACTCATCCATGTTCATTACTACTCTACTCCTAATATCCAGAAATTGGAAACAACCTATATGAACATCAGTTAAAAAAAAATGGGTTTAAAAAATGTGGTACATTTACACATTGCAATATTATACCACTGGTATAACAGAAATAATGAAATTGTCACATAAATGGATGAAACTAGAAAAAGTATTCTAAGTGAGATAACCCATACACAAACAAATATGGTTTGAATTCACTTCCATGTGAATGCTAGCAGTTAAGCCAAAGATAAGCAAGATAAACATGTAAAACCAGGCAAGTTAGATATACAATAAGGGACTAGATGCACCATATTAGGAGACAGATTTCTCTAGCAGGGAAAAATAAAATAGATAACTATGGATAGATGAGGGTTAGAAATACTTGAATGCATGAGCAAATAAGGGGGAAAGGAAGTACAGCACAAGGGAGAGAATGCAGCTAAAATTAAGGGCCATATTAGGGGCTGTATGGAAACCTGATACATAAAATCTTTCTAAATGTTAAACATATATGAATGATGAATGAGATGTTAATGCAATCACCAAATAACAGGAAAGACAAAACCCCATCTGGACATTTCTCTACTCGAAATGGAGTTTCAATACCAGGAATGGGTTGTTGGCCAGTAGGGTTCCATGGTATTGAAACATAGTCCAAGAATGGAGACCTGGGAGAATTCTGAGTGCTTATGAGAAAACTCCAGGAAAACAAGACAAAAGTCTTGTGACCTCTGTTTCTTCAAAACATACATTTGTTCTTGGAATGTATTTTTGTATTCCTCCCAGATATAGTGGATAGGAGTGAATTTATTAAAGTTGATGTTATTCATATGCATCATGGAAAAACAAAGTTTTGCTATGTGTGGCCTCTCCTTATGATTGAACATTTTATTCAGGTGATAGTTCTTAGTATAAATTACCTGATGCTTGGAATAAAGATGGCTTTAGCATAATGCTTTAATCCATGTAGCTTTTAATCCCTGATTCATGATGTTAATTGGAGCTCTAAATACCATAGGAACCCATGAACAACCCAGGTTGTTGCAAAGGTTATTACCAACTGAGAGCAAGGCACTAATGCTAAAGACAACATCTATACAACTCATTAAACATGCACAGATGGGTTAAGCAGAGCCTACCTATAGCATTCACCCCCTAATGGTTAATGTTCTTGGTACAAGAAGGTACTATGCATACCACCAAAGAATAAATGTAACATCAACCCAACTACAAACCCTTTGATCGACAATGCTATCTGGCCAGGCATGTATGCTAATGTAATGGTTGAACAAAGATTGTGGGAATAATCAACGAAAAGCTAATTTTATTTAAGCCCCTCTCCATGAGATAGAACCTATACCCAGTAAGGCATGGGTGATGAATAACTTGAAACTAGATAGCCTATAGACATACGGGAATATCAAACACCAGTGTTTTACTAAAAGAATATAGCAATAAAATGACTCCTAATGACATTCTGCTATACTCATAGATGAGTGCCTTGCTCAGCCATCATCAGAAAAGCTTTGTCATGTAGCACATGGAAACAAATACACACACCCAGAGCCAGACAATGTGCAGAGAGTGAGTGATCTTGTAACTCTTATCCCTAAATAGAATGTCTTTATCAAATCTCTCCCCTCAGGTCTCAGGGAACCCAGAGGAAGAGGTAGAAAGCATGGAAGGATAAGAGGGAAACAAAGTCTTCTCAACACAGCAGGGCAAAGGCACATAAGAACTCAAAGTGACTAAGGCACATGAACAGGAACATCATGGAACTGTATCAAATATGGTCCTAGAGCTGAAAGCAGAAATAAATATGTGGCACCATCCCTAAACCAGAGTGATCCCTAGTTGATAACCATTTGCAAATGAAAATCTACTTAACTCTCCCAGGAAGTTTCACTGTAGAAGAATTACTCTGAATGTTCAGGATTAAATGGCCTACAGTAAATGAACTCAAGTTTCTTGCCTCAGAATTTCATATCTGGACTTTCATTTTATTTTATTCAGTGTTATTTTGTTTTTAAGTTTACTGTTTTCCTCTTTACCCTACAGGGTGTTTGTAAATATTATGACTTCCATTTTTAATGTAATTCCTAAATGTTCAAACAAGTTTGTCTCTGCATTTATATCTGTATTTATACCTTTTCTTAGGTTCTTTTCCTTCTCATTGTTTCTCCCTATTCCAATTTGTTTGTTTTGTTTGTTATATTTTATATTTGTTTGTTATCTTGTTATATTTTATTTTATTACTATCCCTTAAATGACTGTTTATTTTCTAAGGAGAGACAGCAAGAAGGTGAATCTGGATGGAAGGGAAAGTGGAGAAAAACTGGGAGAAGTAAGGAGGAAGATTGTAATTATAACATATTCTATAAAAATCGATTTTCAATAAAAGAAAACTGTTTTAAAGAAAGAAGCGTATACTATAGGCCCAAAATATTTAAAGTATTCTAAAAAATTAAATTATTTATAATTTTATATAACTCTATAGTCATCATCATTTATAGTAATACATCGTTTTTCTTCTGCTTTCTCCTCAACAAAATTATACTGACCATAGACTTTGATATGAAGAGACTATCAATATATTCTAGATAACCTGTAGTTTCATTTTTATTCCCCTTTTATTTCCATAATACAAAAATTGATAGTACTTGAACTGACTATATTAAATGAAAGCATTCATTCACTGACCTTTGAGATAACTTGAATAAGTACTTCACAAAACTCATATTTATGAACTATTGAGAGAATTTTTAAATTAATAGATAATAAATAACATTTCTTTCGCAAATCAGATGAAATTTTTTCCAAAGTTGGAAGAAGCACAAAGAATCTCTGAACAAAGTTTTTCAAAGGAATAAAATTGCTTTAAATTAAAGATCAAGAGAATATATTAAAGGTAGCCAGATAAAATAATACCTTAAAAGAGATAAAGGAAGAAGAGACTTAATCCAAAATCAGATGCAATGATGCAAAACTTTAAAAGCTAAAAGAAACACAACTCTCCAGCTATAATCCAATGTCTAACCCAACTATTTTTCCCAAATAAGTGAAACATATCTTTCATTTTAAAATGGTAAGCCACTTCAACCCTCCTACACAGAGGACTATTGGCAACTAGGAAAATCTGGGAGAGGGAGAGGTCTTCCCAAGCAAAGACCAAGCAAACTGACTGTCCAGTACAAATGGTTAGCTCAGAAAACACATACATACAAGTACAATTATACAGACTCAACTATTGGGAATGTTTTACATACACATGCACATAAGCGTACAATAATGATTAAGAGGAAGGAAACCATGAGTTTGAAAGAGAGTAGGAAGGGGACTATGGAAGGCTTAAAGGGGAAAAAAAGGAAAAGTGTTGTAATTATATCATAATCTTAGAAATTAAATAAAGACTGAAAGTAGTCTCTTCCAAAGAGATAATCACTTCAGAAATGCATGAGGGTAGTCATAGGATACTTGAAAAATTCAGAGGAAAAGGTAAAAAGAAAAAAATCAAGCAGAAATTAGATCACAGCTTGCAAAGCCAAGTGTGGTCTGCAAGTGCTTATCAAAAGGAGCTTTTAAAGACAGCACTGATGAGTATTAAATGCGTATAATCCATGATCAAAACCAGTTCTACCAATAATAGACAACCCTACAAACCAACTGACTTTCCACTGTGATTATGACTGGTAGCTTCCAAGATTCAGAATCCCAGAAAATATTGCTCCAACATTTGATCTTACCATGGAATCTATTGTTTTGTCCTTGTGCTTCATTTTCTTGTTATACTTTTAGTAGTAACTTTACATTATGTTTCTTTTTAATTAATATTTTTTAAAAATTTTATTCTCCTTAATATGTTCATCTAATTTAATTTGCACATCTATTTTCATAACTTGGTAGTATTTACTTCTCTTTTTCTTTTCTCATTTTTAATCTTCTTTGCCCTATTCTTTCTTGATTTTATTGTATTCTACTTTTTTGATATTTTTATTGAGAACTGCATCATTAGTAAAATATTATTTCCACCATTTCTAACATTCCTTTTATATTTTCCCCAAATATCCCCCTCAAACTTGAAATTTAAGCAAGGAAATTATCATTTGCCCCCCAAAAGAGAAATGTTGGAATGAATTTAAAAAATTAAAAAGACTACAGTTCACAGTGACCACATTACATTAAAATTTTTCATATCCAAGCATCTGTGTGGAAAAAAAAACAAAGAACACATGCGTTAACACAGCAGACATGAGCTCTGGTAAATAATCAATAGACTAAGCTCAAGAAGCCACAGGATAGAAGAAGGAATGAGACGAGTACAAAAAACATAAGGAAAGGAAAAAGAAAAGATAGAGAAAGAGAAGACAGAGGAGGAGATGGAAGAGAGAAGGAGGAGAGAAAGGAAATGAAAGAAAAAAAACCCCACATATTCAATAAAAAAACATACCAGAAAATAAACAGAAAAATAAGTGAAATAGATAATTGAAACAAATGAGGCATTGGGAATTCTAAAAAGGACATAGCCAGACTAGTGATTGGCATTAAAATAAAATGTTATTATAGTTTGTCTCCAAGGAATATATCTCAAGGACAGAAGGACCCACAGCCTGAAAGCCATAGGCTGAAAGTCAAGCAACGAAAGAAAGAAAGAAAGAAAAAAAGAAAGAAAGAAAGAAAGCGAGAGAGAAAGAGAAAAGAAAAAAGAGCCCAAACCAAGCTATGGTACCTATCCTGATAAATATGAGTTATAAAGTAGACTTTAAACCATACTAATAGAAAGACATGAAAAAAAGATAATAAACTATAAAAAGTTACTTCATATTAATAAAGGGAATGATCTTTTAAGAATATGATAAATGTATAAACTGTAACTATGTAAGTGCAAACAAAGAAAAGAAAAAGCTTAACAAGTTCTCTGTCTCTCACCAACACTACTGGAAATATGTAACGACACTAAGTAAAATTCCTATCAGTGTCCTGGCTCAGTTTCATCACAGGGCAGAAGTACACATGAGCACATGTTCATCATTATGGCGTCTAAATTTTGGAATAATTTGTTAATTACTCAGTCATATATTGTGATTAAAACTATGACATGAGAGGCTGGAGAGAGGAGTTTAAAGTGATTCCTGCTCTTCTAACGATTGCATTCCAAGTTCCATCCAGCTCCAGGGTATGTAATGCCCGTCCTCTCCATGAGAACCTGCACTGACATGTACACATATGCCTGTCCCACCTAGCAATACATAATTAAAAACATAGAAACAAATTTTTAAAAGGAATTTTTTAATTGAAACTGTAGTATGAAAACTCCAAAGAAAAGCAGGAAAAAAGAAAGAAGATAAAGCAGGACCCCTGGACACAAGGATGGGCCTCAGGAATTATGAGGCAAAGGAAGGATGCACGAGAATAACACCAGAGCTTAATTTAGCAAACTAACGTTCATCACAGCAATATTTATAATAGCCAGAAGCTGGAAATAACCCAGATGTCCCTCAGAAGAGGAATGGATACAGAAAATACGGTACATTTACACAATGGAATACTACTCAGCTATTAAAAACAATGCCTTCATGAAATTCGCAGGCAAATGGATGGAACTAGAAAATATCATCCTTAGTGAGGTAACCCATTCACAAAAGAACAGACATGGTATGTACTCGCTGATAAGTGGATATTAGCCCAAAAGTTTGGAATACCCAAGATTCAATTCACAGACCATATGAAGCCTAAGGAGAAGGAAGGCCAAAATGTGGATGCTTCAGTGCATTTTAAAAGGGTGAACAAAATACTCACAGGAGAAAATGTGGACACAAAGTGTGGAGCAGAGACTGAAGGAAAGACCATCCAGAGACTGCCCCACCTGGGGATCCATATGGATACAGCCACCAAACCTGAATACTGGAAGTGCTTGCTGATGGAAACCTGGCATGGCTGTCACCTGAGAGGCTTTGCCAGAGCCTGACAAATACAGAGGCAGAAGTTTGCAGCCAACCATTGGACTGACCCATCAGGAGTCCCAGATGGAGGAGTTGGAGAAGGGACTGAAGGAGCTTAAGGAGATTTGCAGCTCCATGGAGGGAGCAACCATGTCAACAGGCCAGATCCCCGGAGCTACTGGGGACTGGACCACCAACCAAAGAATACACATGGAGAGACTCATACCTCAGGTTGCATATGTGGCAAAGGGGGGCCTTGTTGGACATCAGTGGGAGTGAGGATGTTAGATGCCCCAGTATAGGGGAATGTTAGGGCAGGAGGACAGGAAGGAAGTGGGTGGGTGGGGGAGCACCCTCATAGAGGCAGGGGGAGGGAGGATGGGGTAGAGGGTTTCTTTCTTTCTTTCTTCTTTCTTTTTTTTATTTTTTTTTATTTTTCATACTTTATTTACAATTCAAATGTTTCCCCCTTTCCAGATCTCCCCTTTGGAACCTCCCTATTCCCTCCCCTCTCCCCCTGCCACTATGGGGTTATTCTCCTACCCACCCACCCACTTTCATCTTCCCTCCTTGGCATTCTCCTATACTGGGGCATCTAACAGCCTCAGGCCCAAGGGCCTCTCCTCCCCCTGATGGCTACCAAGACCCTCCTCTGCCGCATATGTGGCCAGCACCATGGGTTCCTCCATGTGTATTCTTTGGTTGGTGGATCAGTCTCCAGGAGGATGGGGGTGGGGTGTCAGGCCAGTTGCCACTGTTGCTGCCTCTCCGGGGATGCAAACTCCCTCAGCTCCTTCAGTCCCTTCTCCAAGGCCTCCATCTGGGACCTCACACTCAGCCCTACTGTTGCTGCTAAGTAACTCTTGGGTATTTTGAACTGGAACTCACTCTGTAGACCAGGCTGGCCTTGAACTGGGAAATCTGCCTGCCTCTGCCTCCTGAGTGCTGGGATTAAAAGCATGCACCCCCACTGAGTTTCTGAAGGGGAGACCTGGAAAGGGGAAAACTTTTGAAATGTAAACACACAAAATATCCAAGAAAAAAGAAAGAAAAAAGAAAAAAGGATAGATGCCATTTTTAGGGACTGGGGCACTTTGAATGAGAATGGCCCCCAAAGAATAGCTTATTTGAATGCCTAATCACCAGGCATTTGAACTTTTAAAGAAGGATTAGGAGGTGCGGCCTAGTTGAAACTAAATCAGGGACTGAGCCCTTAATGTAATTAACTCATCAGCCAAAGTTTCTATATCTAATAAAGCTAGCTTCAAATCAATGGAGAAATATTCCAAGACAAGAACACGGTATCTCTAGGCTGGATTTCTGTCTTCCTATTTCCTTACTTGTTAAAACAATCACACAGAAACAACTGTCAATTCTGAAGTCTTACAGAGAGAATGAATGGCCCAAAAGGCAGTTTGCTAGTCTGGTACTTTATAGCAGTTGAGCCATGTCCAGAACTGGACTGAGGAGTGCTACCTTCAGGCTTCCTGATGGACATTAATTTCTGGGCTAACATATTTAATAACATGAGATATTCATGATTTTAGCTAGGCCTTACAACCTGATACTTTAAATGGCTTATTTATTCAAAAGGTATGATATGCAATGTGAAAGAACCCAGGAATTGAGACATTTCTGAAGCCCAAAGATTCTCTGCAATGTGGAGAATGTGGTTTTACATGACTGAGTAACTGGCCTGCTTTCTATAGGAAGTTGCAGACATTCATTGAAAGAAACAATTAGAAATAATTGAAAACACAGGATCTGGTAAGTGGCCTGTCAAAAATGAGGGAGTGACATAGTTTAAGAGGGAAACTCTCATCAACCCTATTTCTTGCAATGTAGCTGAAACTAAACTGTGTGAATCCAAATAAAAAGTGATTTCTCTACCACTCCAAGCATCCCCATGACCATGTAGCTGTAGGAAGTATAGCTTGCACTATAAGAGTTATGTTTGGGGAAAAATCATTGCCACGGAATATAAGAGGAACTATGATTCATGTGGGGTTTAAAAGATGACACCCTTTCAACATCTAATATCTAAGCAATGAACAGGCTAAAGGAGACTGAGACCGGGGAGGTAGAGGAGGTACAAGGTTCCAAAAACCAGAAGAAGGACAATATAAAGATGTGGAGAGAGAGAGAGAGAGAGAGAGAGAGGAGAGATAGATTATAAATGATATAGATGGTACATGTAGATAGAGACAGAAATACAGAGATAGAGATAGATATATACTTAGAGTCAGGTTTGCTGTAACGTTCTCAGCTTCTTAGAAAGAGCCTAACTGGCAGGATTTCGAAAGGAGAAATTAACCACAACCTGAGGATTGGGAAGTACCCAAGGGGCTGCCTGAACCTCTCACCTACAATTTCCAGTGCCTCTCAAAACGCTAGTCCATCTATGCTGATAATTTCCTGAGATCAACAGAACACATTTGAGTTTTATTAAGAAAAACAAGTGCCATTTGAGGGTCTTAAGTCAACCGCACATCTCTTCCTTGTACTCTGAATCCCAGGGCCTTAGGAGGAGCTGATTACTATGCATTACAGAGTCACACAGTGAGGAAGAGTTGGAGCTTTAAGCAGTATATTGGCAATGTGCCTGTTCCACCTGTGCACTGGGCCTGGTAACTTACATTGTGGCAGGATAATTTATCAAGCCATCAATTGCTATACCCTGCTCCTTGACTGAGTCTATTCCCCAAAGGATAAAAATGTAAGTTCTGCCTTCCTCTGTTCGCGGAAGTTCCAGGCTTTTAGTCTGAACTTACTAATCTTGTTTTACTTCCTAACCCAAACTGAAATTGATAAGCAACAGTTTTCTCAGCTTATATTACTTACTTTTCTAATCACAGTGGCCGAACACCTGACAGAAACTTTTGTTTTGACCATTTTGAAAATTCATGGCTACTTTATTGGGGATATGGAACCATGCAGAAGATACTCACTCCAAGGCTGACCAAGACCTAGTGGAGGAGATGGCACTCTAAATTCTGTACATGGCTTCAGGCCATGGGATGGTAACATATTCATTTAGGCTGAAGCTTTTACCGTCAGTTAATCTACCCTGGAAACACTCTCAGAGACATGCCCAGAGATGTGTGTCACCAATCTCTTAGTGGATTTCTGAATCCAATCAACTCAATAACAAAAGTCAACCATCACACAATCCTATTTAGATTCCTTAATGGGATAAATGCTTTGTAGTGGCAAGGACTTAGGGAATTAAATACTATTATAGTTCTTTAGTGGTAGGTTCTCATGTGGTGGCAGTGAGACTTGGTTTGGGTAAGTGGATATGCTGAGAAACCAAAGGTCTTGGAAGATCCACTAAATGATGTCAACCCCATACATGGATGCTATAGAAAGCCGTAGCAACTGAATATTAAAAGCCCTTTTCTAAGTAACCTTTGAAGAGTATATCTCACTACATTAACAAGATGAATTGTCATCATAGCTGAATGAATATTTTAGCCTCATAAATGATGACTGAGTTCCAGAGTTAATTTCAATAAGAAAAATTTAATATGCTTTCACTCAAAACACAGTGCTCTGGAACCAACTTACGATTTTATACTTACCATTGCATTTAATCATTCCTCTTTAAAGAAAGTAGTATTTATACTTACTGACATATAGACAGCTGGTAAATTTTTAATAAATGAATACAGGTGATGGAGGCAGTGATAGGGGAGATTCTGGCACTACCAGGATAATCACAGGCTGGGAGCACAGTTTACTCTAGGCAGTAGTGCTGTAGGCTCTGTGAACATAAGGGGGATTTTGGCTCTGTGTTCTATGCTGGCTTTATCCTTGGGCCTCAGGAAGTGACTAGATAGCTTCTAGCAAGTTGTTAGGTACAGTCTGCCAGGTTTAAGAGCCCAAAAAATGTGACACTTTCTCCCAACAGTCCCTGCAGGTGGCACCAATTCAATCATGAAACAGTCATTTTATGGCAGGTTGAATGGAATCAATCCTCTGTAGGCCAGGTATGAATACAGATGTGGGAATGTATCTTCCCAAGCAGACATGGACCAAGGCTGAAAAACTGATTTAGTGTCCCAAGTGGGCAAGGGAGTTTCAGTTTACAAAATGTGAATGAACCATACGTGAGAAAATATAACAAAACCAAACAGACTTCTACCTGTTTTGTTTGGTTTTGGTTTTTTCGAGGCTTTTTTTTTTTACACTGCCTAAATCCTAGCTATGGCTTACCACCGCACTATCACTTGTTCAAGCTGCAAGGCTTGCTGTTAAAAATGGATAGGGTTTATTTAGAGACCTAGGGTAATGAGGAATAGGTATCCTAAAGGAAAGGAAAGAGTGTTAAGGGAAGAAAATATCTGTGAGATATCTAGTTCCCCCAAGATGGGATAATTTGAGAAGATCGCATCTCAGGTCCTAGCTTGGTGATCTCAGGTTTTCTGTCACTCTTAAAAACAGTGATGGCAACGACGTAGAATTGCCTTGAAAAACAGTTCTTTCTCCTGAATGACACCATCTGACCTCTGACTTCAGTTTCTTGTCCCATCCTGTTTCAAATGTTAATTCTGCAGTGGGAATTGATTTGGTGAATAAACACATTTGCATGGAAGAACAAAACCAAATAAAAACTCTTGGTAGATGCCATAAATATACACTTGCCCACACAAGGCACCAACTGAGCATGCTCAGAATGCTGAAGGGATTCATAAGAACTGAGTGCCAGAGACCTTTGTTCTAGGATATTTGCCTTTCTTTACTCTCTCACAACAGGTCTTATGTTAAGTTATAACTCCCTAATTCATTAAGCTGAATTAAAGTTTTAACTTATCCCCACATAGAAAGTGCTAGAATCAACTGTATAAGTCCAGGCACTTCGATTCCTCTTGTTCAGAATAATTTTTCCAAGGTCTTACCTTTCTATGAGACACACAGGGCTAATTCTGATGAGTTCTGTGAAAATAACCTGCTAGGAGACTCACATATTTTACAGAATAATCTGACAGGAGTACATGAACTTTTCAGAAGTCATAGACAACACTGAGCCCAAGAGTGATACAGTTATCTCTCTCCATAACCATGAAAGTAGCATTTGTATCAATGTCATATATAGCTGCTCTTCACTTGGGTTGTACCTAATCCCCAGCTAGAATAAGTCAATGAGCCTGAGTTTCAAGCCTCAACATCTAAAGAGAAATTTTAGTTCTTGCCAATGAGTCATGAGAGCATGCACAAGAATAAAGTCTTCCACAGTAGCAATAGATTTGGGGCTCTGCAGAATTGGTACAATAAATTGGTATATAGTCTTGTCATTTGAGCCCCACTGATTGCCTGCTCCATAGGAGTATGGAATGTGAACATTTTTCAATAAGGCAGAAAAGTAGAGGCAACTACCACATAAACCCCGGTTGTCATACTCATTGTAAATGAAAGTTTATAATGAGTTGTACAGCATGGTAAGGAACCTTGGCTACTTGAGGACCCATGTTTTAGCCATGGCTTGCTCTAACACACTCATCATTGATGGCTTACAGTAATAACTCACATGGTTAGCATTCTAAATGCTTACTTTTCTGTTTACCCCTTAGTCCATCAACTGCTTTCCAGATATCTCCATAATCTATTTGTCAGAGTCTCCAGTTGTGATAACTTTAAAATATAAGGCTGCGAACTAGGCATAGTGATTCAACTCATAATTCCAGCCTTCTGGACTAAGATATGATGATTGCCAATCTGAGACCATTCTGAGAATCCATCACAGGCCAGCCTAACAGCTTAATGAGACTATAACTAAATGAAGCAACTGAGGAGACAGCTCAGGTGGTAAAGAACCTACCCTACAAGTATAAGGTTCTTAGTTCAGATCCCCAGGATGCACATATGAAAGACGGTATGACAATGTGAACCTCTAAGCATAATTTAGCCAAACTGGTAAAATTCAAGTATAGTAAGAGACCATGTTTCATAAAATAAGGTACAAAAGTAATAGAGGGATACCTCTTCTTGTACACACACACACATACATACACACACACACACACACACACACACACACACACTGTGTGTGTATCTGAGAATACAGGCACCCACATATCAATGATAAAATAGAAATATCAAATAAAATGGATATAGCATAGCTAAAGAGACATTTATTTTGTGGTAAAAAGATTAATTTACGAACAATCTTACATTAAACATAAATATTTATTATCCCAACAGATTGAAAACATGTAAAGCAAATCTGGAAAATATAAAAAAAAAATTGGCAATCTATACTATAATCTTGAGAATTTTAACACCCTAAGCTTTAGAAATATTTTAAAAATAGCAAAAACATATAACAGTACAACAGTGCTCATAACTAAATTTGGTTGCCATGTACACAACTTACCAAATCAGAAGAGACATAACTACTGATCACACAGACATTAAAAATAATAAGACCTTCCTTATTGTGAAAAGCTTATAGCAATATATTTAGTAATTAACATATATTGATTATGAATATTACTTATAGACACAACTATCATTGGTTAGTAAAGAAAAAATAGGTTAGGCTGTTGTTTTTTAAAATTTCTTTTCTTTTATTTTCTTGAGACAGGGTTTTATTATACATCCCAGTTTATCAGAAGCTCCTTGTGTAGACCATGCTGCCAATGAACTTACAGAGTACCACCTATCTCAGCCCCTATCTTTTGAGTGATATGATTAATGGAATGTACTTCTATTAAAGAAAATAAATCTGGGCTTAAATATATGAAGATAAATTGTTAAATGTTAATTGTACTTTGAAACAATATAGAATAACATAAGAGTGGAGCCCCCTGAGAATGTTTATGAAAAGTTATCTCAATTACAGTAATTATTATGGAATAACCAATGCACTGTGATACCCATCCTGGACACAACAGAAGAAATGTAGTAGAACACTGGATTATGTTAATCTAATATTTTTTGCTCTCAATTATAGATGGAATACAACCTGTTCTCTCAAGATGCCAGCCACTGGCACTCTATCATGATGGACTTTAACCTGGGACTATGAGCCCAATGAAACCTTTCTTAAGCTGCTTCTGTCAGAGTATTTTATAACAGCAACGAAAAAGAAGTAAAGACAAAAGATTTCATCCAAACATGTATAAGAAATACATAGGGCCAGATAGAGTCATCAAAAAATTCTATTAAACACAGCAGAAATAAATATCAAATTTAGAAATTTCTCACAGAAATTAAAAGTAATGTTTCCAAATATAAAATATTCTTTATCTTGACTAGTGTTTTGGGGTAAAAATTCATATAACTGTGTTGATAACATTTTCAATATAAGTAAATCTTCCAAAACACAAACACACTTGAAATTTTTAATGCTAAATGAGTATAAAGATAATTCATCTATAACGTGAACATATCTTCATATAAAAATGTTAAGATTTCTCAACTGAACTTTGGTATTTACAGAAAAGTATACTTGAGTCATGAACTATATAATATTATAGAAAACACATTTAGGAAACCAATGGCTATTTTGGTAAAAAGTTTTTAATATTTCTCAAGAAATTTAAATGAAGCCTTTAACAGAACAAGTCAACAATACTATTTCAAAATATAGACTTTGTATCTTTGACTGTTCTCTTGGAAAATAGAAATATTTTTTAAAAGTTTTTTAAAGGCCTCTTCTACTCTACAACCCAGAGTGGAATGCAGGCTGGGATCCAAATTCAGAAGACCTAGAAGATAATGTAAAAGGTATACATTTTTAATGTTGCCAAGATGTTAACATTAAAGGAACTGGGCAGGGGGAAGTTTGAAACAAACATTGATAAAAAGACTATCAGAAGAAATGTCAGGGGGGAAAAAAACCAAAAATAAAAGTTCTGAATTGCTTCTCATCAATTTACTCTGCATTTCTCTGTCTTCATTTCCTTTACTGTATACTTAGTAAAGACTACATTTGTTTTTGTGAAAATATAAAGGACATTAAAGAGAAGCAATGAGTTCTACCTGGACTGAAGGAGACAAAAGCCATCTTGTGGACAAAAAAGGCAAAAGCGTACCAAAGTGCAGATCCATGTGAATTAACAAAATAATCTGAGAATATAAAATGCTCAATGCTTGTGAAATGGGAACCTTTCAGGAACTATATTTGCAAAGGTTATATAAATCCAATTGTAATTGATCTTCGGTCAAATTAAAGGGAATTTCAGGGCTGAGGGGGTGGCTCAGTGGATAGTGATTTATTTCATATGCACAGTGCCCATTTCACATAGTATGCCTGGTATGCGCACATGTCTATGTAGCCCAGTAACTGTAGCATGAGGTGGGGAAAGGCAAAGGCATATGGGCCTCTGGGACTTGGCAACCAACCTGTCTATCCAAGAAAAGAGTGAGCTTCAGGTTCAGTGAGAGATTCAGTCTCAAAAATAAAGTGGAGAGAGATGAAGCAGACACCTGATGTTGACATCTGGATTCCACATGCCTATATCTGTCACATACATAAGCTATAGAAAAGTCTTTAGAGGATAAAATTAAAATATTTAAGTAGAAAATGTTTGTTACAATGAGAAGGCATACAGATATTTCTGAAAATTCATCTAAAGTATACAGTGGAATGAGGGGATATACACTTCCTCATAGTGTGCCAACATCAAGAACCCTCTGTAAATGCCCCACAGATGTAATGAAAATGAAGAGCACAGGGCTAAGAGTGTATTTTCTGTTGAGAATGTTTTTGCTAATACAGAAAACTCTCTTTTATTCTGAAGAAACTCACATGGTTGGCATATACCTTTATTTCCTGAGTCATAGTGTTTAACTCCTTTTTATTCATTGTGGAGATTTTTTTCTCATACTTAAAAGGATTTTACCAAAACCAATTTTACCAAAACTTACAAATATATATATAAAATCACAAGAAAACCACAGGCTCACTAACAGGTGTATAGATGAATTTTATGTCCACTTTACTAGGCTTTGAGATTCAGTTTGTGGTTTTGCTGTTATTATAAGGATATTTTCAAACAATTAGAAATTTAATCAATGTGTTTAGCATAAAATAGACTACTCTTATCCAATCAGCTAGTCTTCATATGAAAAACCAAACTGAAGTTCTCAAATAAAATGACATTTTGTTTTCAGATAGACTTTAGTCGAAGGATTGTAGTATCAACTTTTCTCTAAGGCCTCAGAATCCAATATGAAAGCCAGCCTTGAAATTATGACATTTGGAGCCCTAGTAATTGCATGAACCATTTCCTTTAAACAAACCTATTAGTTCAGTCTTCCTGGAGAACCCTGATTAAAGCATCCAGCAAGGACTAACTCTTCTTTTTATGTTTCTCTTTCCGTTTTAAACTTGATTCTGCTTTAAAAAAAAAAAAAATAGATCAAGACCTAAAATTAGATTCCTCAAGACAAAAGGGAACATCCTTTCTGGGGAAAAATTGGATAAGGCAGATGTTCATGTAAAATTCCCATTTTTTTTTCTGAAGATCATAGAACTTCAAACCAAAGAAAAAGTGGTCTCCATTACAATATTTCAAGCATTTGTGCTCATCGCCACAGTTTGAACAATGTTTCAGTGAGCAGGGATTAGAATAATAAGAACAAAATCCCTCAGCACTCTTCCCTGGAGATATTCCTGTGCTATATCTTACTGGTGGAGCAAGGCAGCATGTGAGAAAGCCTTTGCTCATTTCCTATAGCCCACACATGTATCTCAAGACCGCTGTGTGGCTAAGATTCTCTACTTTCTTCAACACAAGGAAAAAAACTGAAAACAAAATTTTAAATCATGGACTGAAAATTCTGACTTTATTTTTAGAAACAGGAAAATAAAAAATTGTTTACTTAAAATTATAAAAAAAATAGGATGCCATTATTTTCAATACAAAAAGCCAAATCTGTGAATAATGAATAATTCTGTAAAGAAAAGATAGTAGGTTCAGCCTCTCAGTCTTTTCTTGAATATAATTGTTATTGTGGTCATTAAGACAAAAGCTGTAACATTAAAGGACACTTAATCTCCTACAAAAATTCTTCAAGGATAAGCCAGAGTTTTCATTTCTTAATAACTGTATCCATAATCCCATAGTTAGCAAAATCTAGGTCAAGCTCTCATGAAACTGTGCTGGCATAGCAAAGGGTGAAAAAGGATGCCAGAATTTGCTTTGCATCTTGTTTTCTAATCCCACCCTCTCAAAATGCTGGGCTGTGGGCATTGACCACAATGTAACAGGATGGGAGTGTACTGGAGTGTGAATCATTGGTTTTGGAGACTGACCAGTATGACAGGCCATTTAATTTACCCACATGCTGAGTTCCTCTTTTAGGCATAAAGAGAATACAGTGCCCATGGATTCTGTAAAACAGTGGCTGTGAAAGAACTTTCTGGATGACAAAATACTATATAAAGATGTACCTGGTTATTGGTGATATATATATATATATATTCTCCATGTATGTCTTTGCATCACATGTATGTTTTATGTCTGAAAGCACACATTTCCAGAAGAGAGCATAGGATACTCCCCTGAACCTGTAACTACAGATGATATGAGTTGCCATGTAAGGGCTGGTCATCAAACTCAAGTCCACTCAAGGAGCAGTCAGTGTTCTAAACCTCTGTGATGTCTTTCCAGCCCCTTAATATTGCTATCATTTTACATTTGTGATTGAGAACTAATTAGTTGGAATTTAATAGTTCAACCCCCAAAATTTGCATTTCTCACACTTTTAAAAATCCCTTGAAGTCTGCATCTACACATATTAATTCATTCTTCTAGTTTTCTAGTTATTCATGAAGGAGGTACAGTTGCAATTGGCATGATTATTCTCCTTAAAAAAATCATTATGAATGCCTGCCATCTTTTCAGGTCCTTCTTTTTAGCCTGTATCCCAGGGTAGCCTGAGGTTAAAACCCATAGGGAAGGGAAAGTGGATGAAAGTTACAGAGTGAGAACTAAAGGAATGCCTTGACATCTTTCCAGAGCTTCACCCTCGGTTCTTCTCTTGGCTGCATCTTGCTCTGGTCTTGTAGAGCTGACATGTGAGCAAGCCTCTGTTGATGGCACACTTCCTAACTCCTGCAGAAGATCTAATGTAAGGAGCACAGTAAGTCTCCTGACACTGGCTTTCTACCTTTCCTGGATTTCATGAAAGGTGTACATCTCCTTTGTTACATTTGGCTTCCCAAATGACTTTGATTCTTAACTAGCCAGTATCACATAGTAGATACTTTAGGAAGACAATCTTTATGTTCTTTGTAGGAGCCTTCATGGCTTCTTGCCTTTCACTTTTAGCATTATGGGACACCCTGTCCTACATTGTCACTGACTTTTCTTGTCTTTCTTAGTTTTTCTCATCCTTTATTTACTTAAGTTTTTAGAGTTTTCTTTGATATTGAACTTGTGCAATTGTCACATTTCTTTCATCCCTCCCACTGACCATGCTCCTGTTTGTCTCTGTGGAACTTACTTGGTGTAATTTTCCAAGGTTTCCCTCAATGCCCTTAGCCCTGAGCTTTTCTCTCTGTCACTGCCTCTACTCTAATGACCCACTTTTATGCTTACCTGACCTTTCTTTGTTCTCCAAAATGAACTCCTATGATGTCCTCTGTTCTCTATCTTCTCTTCTGTCTAGCTCCCACCATATAGGCTGTGACCCCAGCCAATCTCAGGATATTAAATGCTCAGTAAGCCTGACACAGCTTCATTGACTCATCTACAAGCCAGCCATAATCAGGAATGCCCTCTTCCAACACTACTAACTACCTGACCTGATTCCAGTCACACTGAGCACGGTCCTTAAGACATCCTTTCCACTAAGAAGTACATATTAGCCTCTTTGATCTCTGCTATAGTATATATTTAATTTCATATCAAGGTTTTTACCCCACCTTCTATCATTCAGTTCCCAGATATAAAACACATAGCTTTTATATTTACAATAAGCTTTTAATGTACTAGAGTTGTGCTTGTATCTACCCTCTTTCCCATCAATAACCGCAAATTATAACTTCCCATGTTCCATATGGGCAACTCTTAACTCCAATTAGCCAACCCTCACAGCCATGTTTTCATGATTCACTTACCCATGGCATCTTCTCCTCTCTCCACCTTTCTCCTCCTCCTCCTCCTCCTCCTCCTCCTCCTCCTCCTCCTCCTCCTCCTCCTCCTCCTCCTCCTCCTCCTCCTCCTCCTCCTCCTCCTCCTCCTCCTCCTCCTCCTCCTCGTCCTCCTTATTCTCAGTCCTCCTCAGATCCCAAGCCTGGGAATCCAAATCTTGCCTCTCTCTCTTCTGCCCAGCTATAGGCTGTAGACATCTTTATTCATGAATCAGGGATAACTTAGGAGGCAAGGTTACATAGCATCAATTATGTGTGTGCAGATTCTCTCATACTGTGGGCACCCAGGCCTTGGGGGCCAGGATTTAGCATTACAATACATAGCAAAAGACCAAACTTCAACATATCTCTATACTATCAGCCTTCTGTACTGAAAGACATCACCAAAGAATTCTCTTTACCTTTTCATACTATGAGTTACAGCAGGAGCTCAGTGCTCACGATCCATCTAAGGCCTATCTCTGCAGAGTTGGCCTGCAGAGCCTTCATTTGTTATTCCCTGTTGCTTTGATGAATACAATCAGAGAAAGTGGATTTCCAGGTAAAGAAACAAAAGAAAGGTGGCTATGCAATACATTTAAAGTTGTGCCACTCAGATAATTCATTCCTTCAGTGCTTTATATCCTTGCTGGTAAGCAGAACCCCACTATTTGAGTGACTTAGCTGATACTGTTTTAGGAAGCTTAAAGGAAAACCCAAACCAAAAGCTACTAAAAATCCAATAATGTCACAACAAGTAAGACTAAGCTAGCCCTGTCAGGATTAGGTAAGTACAGCTGTTCTCATAGGCTATTTCCTGTCAGAAACACATCGCTTCCTCCTAAGAAATACCATATGTGTGATGACAACAGAAATCTAGCAACCTTAGTGGAATGTCATCCAAACATCCTTCCTTGCATAGATTACCAACCTCTGCTAGAAACTATTATCACTCTCTTTGAGGTGTGGTAAAGTTAAGGACTCCCTATCAATGTTCATTATCCCACATTGATGTTTCAGACAGAAGCAAAACTGCAGCTCCTGCCTTCTTGCTTTCTCTGCCTTTCTTATTTCAGAAAATAATGCCATAGATGAATATCATAAGCATTTGCTGAAAATCCTCAGGTATGTAGAAAGTCCAGGAAGCTGCGAAAATGTTCCAGTTTCACACTGGGCAATCCCCTACATACTGTTCCTTCTCTGGGTCAAAGGTTGATAAAAGGACCCAAACTGAGGAAGAATATAGACAGTTCATTCATCTCCCATGACAACACACATACAGAGACAGAGAGAGACAGAAAGAGACAGAGAGAGACAGAGACAAAGAGACAGAGAGTCAGCATTCATCAGTGAAATGAAAGAATAAATATGTGTGTATATGTATATGTGTATATATAAGTTTGAGTGTGTCCACAAAGCTGAATGACTCAGCTAGTCCTCAGTATATTCTAGAAAGTGGAAGAAGTAGGCTCTAATGCCAGTGAAAGAATGAACTTGCTAGCAAGAATTAGGGCAAGCAGAAAGCAAAAGTTTCTTGAATCATGTTCCTTACATAAATTTCCACCAGAACATGTGGCCCAGATTTAAGGTGAGTCTTCCCTTTTTATGCCATGTCCAATAACATAGCTATTCACACTTTCAGATTTTTTTTGTTGTAGTTCTTGAGATGTCTTATTTTCCTGGAGAAAAGCATCTGTGACTATGCTCTGACTTAGTTCTGTCAGTTTCTAAGCTTAGCATCAACACATTTCAAAATAGTTGAGATAATGAAAGAGTTAAAAGAGGGTTACTCTACAAGATCCATGTGCTTTGGTTGCTGGGCCACTTTGGGGGTGTTCTCTCACCACTCTACCTTTGTTCCAGGCTTCATAGTGACTATATTCCCAGCCCTTATTCAGAGTTTTGAGATTCCTATGTTGAATTGCATATGTAACCTCAGCAAAACCTTGGCCAGGTTTGAGTCAATGGAAGCAATCCTGGTGATTTGAACTTAAAAAGGAATGTTACAAGATAAGCAGGATAGGGAAGTACTAGCTGGTGTGTCCCCACTGGAGTCAGTAGGAATTTCCTATTTCCATGGAGGCGGTCATGTCTTCAAACGGTCCTCATAATCCTATGACCTGCTTACTCTTTTAGAATCTGAGATAAGCAAAATGGGCAGATAAAATACAGGATAACCTGCAACCCAATGACCCAAAGAAGCTAAATAACAAGGGGGGCCTTAGGTGCTTGAATTTCACTAAGAAAAGGAAATAAAATAGATATGTGGATGGATGGTAGGGAGGACCTGGGTGGGGTAAAGTGTGGAGAAAGGGAACAGTAGGGATCAAATGTGGGGAGGACAGAGGGAGAGAGAACTAGGATGGTTGGGGGTCCATCTCTGGGACAAACTAGAAATCTACAATAAGGGAAACTCCCAGGAACCTATGCTGGTGAGCCTAGCTAAGACTCCTAGCAATAGGGAATATGGAACTTGCAATGGCCACTTCCTATAACCAGGCAAAACTTCCAACGAAGGGATGGCAACACCAAACCACCCACAAAACCTTCAACTCACAATTTATTCTGCCTACAAGAGGTTCAGTGATAAAGATAGAGTAGAAATTAAAACAATGGCCAGCCAATGAATGGTCCAGCTTGAGACCCATGCCATGAGAGAGAGAGAGAGAGTACACCCTTGAAGCTATTAATGATAATTTCCTATACTTGCAGATAAGAGCATAACACAACTATCATCTGAAAAGCTTCACCCAGCAGCTGATGGAGACAGATGCAGAGACGCACAGCCAAACATTAGTAGGAGCTTGTGGAATCTTGTGGAAAAGGGGGAAGAAAGATTGAATGAGGCAGAGGGGTCAAGAACATCACAAGAAAATCCACAGTATTAACAAACCTGGGTACACAGGAGCTCACAGATCCTGAATCATCAACCAAACAACATGCATGAGAAGGACCTAGGCCCCCTATGCATATGTAACAGATTGCAGTGTGGTCTTCATGTGGGACCCCTAACAACTGAAATGGGCTGTCTCTGACTCTGTTGCCTACCATTGGACTTCCTTCACCTAACTGGGCTGCAGTGTCTAGGCTCAATAAGAGATGTGTGCCTAATCCTGCTGCAACTTAATATGTCAAGGTAAGTTAATATGGACAAGAGGCATATCATTCTCTCAGCAGAAAGACAGGGGGAGGAGAGAGTGACTGCTAGGAGTAGAGGGAAGGAAAGACATGATTAGGATGTAAAGAAAATAAGTTAATGAATTTTAAAAGAAAAAAGAAAGAAAAATAGGCAGGCGATTGAATATTTTCCAAGTAATACCACAATGAAACATTACTGTTTAAAAATAATACCTACTAATTTTAAAAAAGAAATAGTGTTCAGAGTTAAGGCCAGGTGTGTCCAGGTTCTTGAAATCCTATTTCAAAGTAAAATAAAAGGGTAATACAGACTGCAAACTAGCACAAATACTATATTCAAAGCAGAATGATAGTACAGATTAGAAATAAATTTGTCGTGAAGCATTACTGGGGCCCACATGAGGGAGGGTACTCAAGGACCCTGTATCATCGCCTGGGTCTTTATTTATGTGGTACACTTGTCTATAACAGCCCTAAGCATGGCTTCATCACTCTTAGAATAAAATGTGTTTCAGTGCTTGAGTTCTATAGAAAACACTATTCCCTAAGTCTAGCCAGGGAGGTGTAAAACCTCAGAATCTGATGTTGCAGTAGTTCACTGGGTTGCAAAGGGAATAATCTCAGATATTTCCTGTCTTGGCTGATTTCTGGGCTTTCGTGAAATACTCATCATGATTCCATTTGTTCTTGCTACCTACTAGTGAATGATAGTTTCTTTGAATGGCTGATGAGACTACTCTATATCACTGGGTGCATAGTTAGGCAACTGAGTTTACACAAAGCCTGCTGCATCTGGAAACCTAAGAATGCAAGGTATTTAGAAACCTTCCCTAGAAGTGGTAACTGAGAACATATGCTTACCTGACAGGCTTGTCCTAAATAAAGAGAAGCTTTTCCTCAGTATTCTCAATTTCCAGTTCCCACTCAGCTAAGCGGGAAACATTACTCATCACAACATTGTCTTCATCTTCTCACAGCTAATTTTCTTCAACATGGTACTGAAATCAAATAATGACAACAAAAAGAAAACTAACCATCTTCCCTGATGCAGATGTATGCAGTCTTTCTTAATAAAATGCATTGAGTTCAAAAGCACATTAAAAAGATCACACACTACAGAAAAGTTGATTTCATAGCAGAAATTTAAGGATAGGACAACATATACAAATCGATGTAATGGAACACATTACAGATATAAGAACATAATTATCTCATTCCTTAACCACATCATTACCTTCATAGCTACTGAAATAGCCATTGAAAATTTTAATATACCTTCTAAATAGAATTCCTGGACAAAGCTAGGAATAGAGGGACCATCTCTTTATATTATAAAGGCTGTATACAATAAATCTTTAGCCAACATTGTACAAAATGGTAGAAACATAAAAGCGTTGCCTCTCATATCAGGAATGAGAAAATTAATAATCTCTACTTTTACTGAGTACAGTTCTAAAAGTCTTACTACATCAAAGAGGAATTGTTTGGATCAGATTGGCCTTAGGGCATTGTGTGGAGTATTTTCTTCATTTTTAATTAATGTAGAATGATCCAGATCACTGTGGGTGACACTCGATCCCGGAACTTGTAAGTGTAGACCTAGCTGAGCAAGTGCATGCATTCATTTCCATCCGCTCTTAGCTCTGAAAGTCATGTGACCTGACCAGCTGTCTCAAGCTCCTGATTCTTTGCCTCCCCATACTCTTGGGTTATAACCTGTAATTTAAGGTAAAATAAACCTCTTCTTCCTAAGTTGGCTTTTGTCAGGGTATTTTATCACAGAAAGAGAAATAAAACTAGAACATCTATATAAAAATCTATGCAACTTGGATTAAAGAAGTGAATGCATCAGCTGAAACTGGAATTGCTGAAGGAGAGCAGAAAGAAAGATCTCTAAACCACAGAAGAAGGCATGAATGTATGCAGAGAACTCTATGTTTTCAAAAAATTACTCAATGAATTAAAAGACAAGATTTCGTGAACTAACAAAGTTCCTCAGGGCAAAGAATGTAGTTATTTGAGTTGAGACATCCTAGAGGATGGGAGAAAGTCTCTGAAACTTTCTGACAGAGACAAATAATCTAAACTATAAAGAACTCAGTAAGCTATACACTAAAGGTCCATATTATTTTACAAATTAACTGACAGTTTTCAGAACAATAAATATCAATTATTAATTAATATGTAGATTTTTCATATTCTTATTCATCAGACATGCAAATTAAAGCCATATTTGGGTTCTGTCTCATCCTAGTAAAAATTGTCGTGAGTAAGAAAACTAAGAGCAGCAGATGTTAATGAGGATGTGGGTGAAAGGGAACTCTTATATACTGCTGGTGGTGAGAATAAACTGGTGTTCTGGTTGTTTGTTATTAACTTAACATAGTAAGTCACCTAGGAAAAAGAATCCTTAATATAGGAATGGTCTCTATCAGATCATACTGTGAGCATGTCTTTGGGGCTTTTATCTCAATTGATTATGTGTGAGGAACCATCCAACTACAGAGGATACTGTACCTGGGCAAGTAGTCCTGGATAGTGTGAGAGGACAAGTTGGTCAAGCCAAGGAAAAAAGTCAGCAATAGATGTTCCTCCATGGTCTCTGTTTCAATTCCTACCTTGAACCCCTGCTCTAAGCTACCCCAATGATGGATTGTAAGCTGTAAAATAAAATAAACTCTTCCCCAAGTTCCTTTTAGTCATGGTATTTATCAAAGCAACTGAGAAGTAAATGGAGAAAGACATGTGATGTAGCCACTATGTCAATAAGCTTGGAAGTATCTTTTAAAAATGCAAAAGAGAAAATAATCTAAAACTAGAGCTATTCTATGATACAGATGTTCCATTCTTTTATATATATCCAAAGGAATGTACAAAACAATAAAACAGAGGTACTTGCCTGTTTGTTTTTATATACAAAACAATCAAGACATGGAACCAGTGTAGACAGATACACATCAACAGAAAACTAGTATAATATATTGTAGTGTAGGTAAAAAGATTTCCATTAAGATATAAAGAAACATAAAATTAATCACTCTATGATAAAATAAATAGAACTGGAAATCAACATGTTTAATTAAATATAACTTAAGACAAATATTATGTATATTTTGTGCTATGCCGGATCTAGTTTGAGGATATATTTCTCTATTATTTTACTTATATAGTGGAATATTTAGTCTGCATATTTATCTGTGCACCTGCTACGAGGAGGCCAGAAGATATTGGATCCCTGGAGCTGAAGTTACAGATGTTTGTGAGTATCTATCTAGCTGCTAGAAATTGAATAAAAGGTCCTTTTCAATTCACTACAATAATTGTTCAATATATATAATTTAGTACAATAAGTCCTCTTAACAACTGAGCCATGTCTACAGCTTCTAGCATATTTAAAAATATAATATATATTCTCCTTCATGTCATTTATGTATATACACATATATATGAAGGAGAAAAGGATCACTGAGAAGGAGAGGTAGGGATCTAATGTATAGAACCAACATGAGAAGTAAATGGGGAAAGAAATACAATACTTTGTATGTTTTCAGTCATATATCAAAACTATATTTAGCTATATGCAAGTGTATATGTGTATATACTATAAAATATAAATATGTGTTTACATATAGTATAGAGATAGCTGGGCAGAGAGAGGGACTTGGGTAAAGGGGAGAATGGCAGTGGTAAATTCTAATCATAGTACAGTGATTTATATGTATGAAATCTTAAAATTTGGTAAATCCTTAAACAAAAAGAATAGCAAACCTCCTTAGATGTTTAAGTCCTAAATGTAACACATGTTCCTTTTAGAAAATAATTCATAGAAACAAACATACATGTCCAGTATTTTTTGGTTTCCACATTACTGCATTAAATATATTTGAATTTGTCAGTATCAGTTTCTCAAATTTTTTCTGAATAAAACACCTATTCACTTTTGAAAAAGCCAAAAATACAAATATATAAGAATACTTTTTGTCAGTATGTAATAGTAATTATAAAGGCTGAGAATTAAATATTTGCTTTAATAGCAGTATTAATTTTTAATTTTACTGAAAGTGAACTCAGATGATATTTTAAGAGACTCTATGAACCTTGAAATGATTCACCCTTTTGATATTTCTCATAGTCCATGAAAGCTGAATTAAAGAAAACTTTTATTAGAAGCATAGAATAAATTTTCATAAAATAGAATATGAAGAAATGACAACAGCAGAAAGTAGTAAAAAAAATCCTTAATATAGGAACAGTTGTACAGAGGCTTAAATCAGGACAGAAATATGAGAAACTACACAAGACATTTAAATTGCTAAGAAACACTAAATATTATTAACTCACAATGTTCAACTGAAACTACATAAAGAAAGACAATATTACATCTCTAAATGTGAAATAGGTAAGATGAAAACACTTGAGGATGTGGGGCAGGGGATTCAGCAGTGAATACAAGTGGTGAGGTCTCATTTTTTAGAAGCTTCAGTTATCCTGATGGCAAAGAACTATAAACAAGTAAATTATGAACAGAAAATAAATAGAAATTGTGTTCAGTATAGGAAATAAGCAATATGAAAAAGGAATCATGCCAATGTTTTCTACATATTTTTTTAAAATCCCAATAATGAACAAGAATTTACAATTTATCCAACAGAAGATTTCCTACCCCGAAGAAAGAAGTGAAGTATCACTGAACTCAACACATTCAAGATAACTATAAAATTGATTTACCTGTGTAGATGAATGATGACATTAAAAATCTTCCTAGGGGTAAGGGTGCAGCCCAGCAATTAGAGTCAAGTTTATTACATGTGGTCTTGCACTCAATACCTAGACCTACAGTACATGTCATAGCAGTTCACTATGCTGCATCTGTGTCAGATAATAAAGTATAAAGGAGTTCTTTCCTGGATGACAGAAGTCTGTACATATTACATAGTAATTAAGCTCTCCAAACAGCCCTAAATGATAGGAAACAGTTTTAAAACAATAAAAATCTCTACACAGAGCTACAATACAAGATAAGATGGAATTCTTATAAACTACAAAATAACTCTGTCCAAAAGAAAACATCCAATAAAATTCAAAAATATCAACAAAATTGTTACTAATGTATCCAATAGGCTAAAGAGATTTTATGGTATAGAATTCAGAGGAAATCACTATGAGGTCATGTTAATTACTATATACATAATCAAGTAGGTATAAAAATATAGTTGTGGGTATATTAATTAGTTAGCATAGCTACATATGTATGGTTGCTATGCTTAGAGAAGATGGAAACAGTACCAAGCTTACAGCAATGAGCACACCTATCACCCATCTACTTATCTCTAGACGCCTTCCTCTAATAGAAGGTACCAGACGAAGGGATGATGCTCCTACACTGAAGATTACTCGGTAATAACTCTGCATGAGGATATGTACTTAAGCAAATGCTTCAATAGGTTTAAATTAATCAATCATAGGTGGACTTGTCAAAAGAACAGATGAACCTCCTTGAGGGGATTATTTGTGGTCAAAGATGAAGTAGTTTGAGCAAAAATAAATAAAACATTACATTTTAACCCATGATATTTTTAAAATCTACTTTTCCAAGTTGATTTAGACCACTAATTAAATAATTTGATGTTGAAGAGAGAATGGCTATTGGCTGTGGTGGAGTTCCAAAAATTCCAGTAGTTCAAAAAATAGAGGAGAACAGAAAGTAGAGGCCACCACTAGGCAAACTCCCCAGTGGTGACTGCTGGCCCAGTGAACTGGAACACAATTTCCACAAATTATCTTTTCCAAAATATTTTTGGTCTTTATTCCAGTCACAAGGAAGTAAAACCCACCCAAATTAAAAGCGAGTCTGTAATATTATCTCACCAACCTTCGTCATAGACAAGAAGATTTTTAAAAATAAGGAAAGACAAAGAAACTTCAAGCCGGGCAGTGGTGGCACACGCCTTTAATCCCAGCACTTTGGAGACAGAAGCAGGTGGATTTCTGAGTTCGAGGCCAGCCTGGTCTACAGAGTAAGTTCCAGGACAGCCAGAGCTACACAGAGAAACCCTGTCTAGAAAAAAAAAAAAAGAAAGAAAAGGGAAAAGGAAAAGGAAAGAAAGCAAGCAAGAAAGAAAGACAGACAGAAAGAAAGAAAGAAACTTCGAAACGTGAGAGTAACTGTGGAGAAAGAACTGGAAACAGTGCAGGTCACTAGATGTGCTGCTAGACCATGAAAAGGAAAGCAGTGGGGAAGTAATGGAAGTTTCGAAGAATCTGAAATCTCATTAAGAACATTGTACCAATGTCAACTTCTCCACAATTCTGCTGTGCTCATATAAGATGGTAAGATGAGAAGAAGCATGGGAGTGTGGGATGTGGAGGGGGCAGTACAAACCTTAGTCTCTATCTCCTTTCTCATGCCTAACATTAGCTCAAAATAGTTTATATTTAATGGAATGAATGTGGCTACAATACACATTCCGGTAACAGCAGCATTTAGGAACTGAGACAGGAGGATCTCAATGTTTTACCCCAGCATGAACTATTTAATGAAATGTTGTCTAAAGTAAATTAGAAGGAACAAAACTGAAATAAATGAACTACAGAAGAAGGTGAAGGATACTTTTCCACAGGAAGAATAAATGTTTAACAATGTCATACAATAAGGAAACACAAATTAAAACCATACTGAGGTTTCCTCCCACCCCACTCAGAATGGATAGCATTAAGATAATAACAAAATTGTTCAGTTGTGATGGGGAAAGGAACGATTAGACCCTGCTGTGTGAATATAATGGCCACTCTGAAAATGAGAATAGAGATTCTTTTTTTTTTCCAATTGTTTTTTATTATTATTATTTTTCCTACTTTATTTACATTTCAAATGTTTCCCCCTTTCCAGATCTCCCCTTTGGAACCTCCCCATTTCCTCCCCACTCCCCCTGCCACTATGGGGGTATTCTCCCACCCACCCATCCACCCACTCTTGTCCTCCCTCCTTGACATTCTCTACTGGGGGATCTAACACCCTCAGACCCAACGGCCTCTCCTCCTCCTGATGGCTAACCAGACCCTCCTCTGTTGCATATGTGGCTAACACCATGGGTCCCTCCATGTGTATTCTTTGGCTGGTGGATCAGTCTCCAGGGTCATGCCAGTTGACACTGTTGCTGCCTCCCTGGGGATTCTAACTCCCTCAGCTCCTTCAGTCCCTTCTCCAAGTCCTCCATCTGGGACCTCACGCTTCACCTTACTGTTGCTGTGAAGTGACTGTTGGGTATTTCAAAGTTTTGGGCTAATAACCACTTAACAGTGAGTACATACCATGTTCATTCTTTTGTGACTGCATTACCTTGCTCAGGATGATATTTTCAAGATCCGTCCATTTGTCTGTGAATTTCATGAAGTCATTGTTTTTAATAGCTGAGTAAATATACCACATTTTCTGTATCCATTCCTCTGTGGAGGGACATCTGGGTTGTTTCCAGCTTCTGGCTATTATAAATATGGCTGCTATGAACATAATGGAACATGCATCTTTATTGCATGTTGGAGCATCTTCTGGGTATATGCCCAGGAGTGGAATAGCTGGGTCCTCAGGTAATATTATGTTCATTTTTCTGAGGGTCCGCCAAACTGATTTCCAGAAAGGTTGTATCAACTTGCATTCCCACCAGCAATAGAGGAGTGTTCCTCTTTCTCCACATCCTCGCCAACATCTGCTGTCACCTGAGTTTATTATCTTAGCCAGAGATTGTTAAAACAAACAAACAAAAATAACCACATAAGTAGACATAGACTTATCAATCACTAAGTATATCACCCCTGTTTGGTTATACACCCAAATCACTCTTAAGTGAGATAAACACAGAGATCTCTGCACAACCATATTTCTTACAGCAATATACCAAAAGCCAAAATATTCAAACAACCTCTGCATCCATCCGCAGATGAATAGATAAAGAAAACATGGTATTTCTATGCAATGGAATTTTACTCGGACATAAAGAAAGACAAAAATTGATAAAATTTGTGATAACTATATTAAGTGAAATTAGACAAAAAAGTAAATAGTACATTTTTCTCTTCTGTGTGGATTCTACATGATGTGTAGATACCCATATCCACTGTGTATTTGCTCCTCTTACCCTTTAGACCCGTATCTGTCTCATACAATAATCCTTTCCTTTTTATGTTAATATATGTTGTTATTTCAATAGACAGATGAATTATAGGTGAGTTGGTAGATGGTGATGATACATGATAGATAGATAGATAGATAGATAGATAGATAGATAGATAGACAGATAGACAGACAGACAGATAGACAGACAGATAGATAGCAATCCTAAGGGAAGAAAAGATGATCAGGAAAAAGGCTACAATGGCATTGATATGATCAAAGTGACAGACTTGAATTGAAAAAGGTCTTTATGAAATTCATTACCATGACCATAGAATATATAGCAAAATAACATTTTAAAATGCTACTAAGCATTCTTTTCATACTAATGACAAATTTATATAAGAAAACTCTCAGCATGTAAGATAAATGCAGTACTCATACCATCACAACACGGACAAATTCTATCACTGAATTAATAATAGAAATCTGAGTCCTGCTACTCTTTCTTTCTACTTGAGACTATTGATTTTTTCCATAAAGTCCTATACATAGAAAGGAAAAGCGGGTACATGATGGGACATTTAATATTCAAACACTTGCTGTTACCATCTAAATCTTTATTCATTATTTTTAAATAACTGAATGAATAGATTCATATTTCATTATCCTAGAAAAAATGTTATGTTCTCTTTAAAGTGCCTTTTCTATGTAGGCCATGTATAGTATGTATTATACTAGATGCTACTGATAATGACAATGAGAAAAACACTTCTTTGCATGACAATTTTATAAAGCACATATAGAGAGATTGCTAAATCGTTCTGGAGGCTAATAATTTGAGAAAGCCAGACAGTAATAACTATGAAAATCAATATGAACACATACACTATATTCAAGCTGCATTGCTCTTAAGTACATATTTCATCCATGTTTTATTTATTTATATTATATGGATAACAATAATGTAAAATATACCAATTTCTAAAGTCAAAATACTTTTTCTTTGGCATTATATTTTGGCCAAAGTATTACTTTTTAGTATTAAATATTTCATGACAGTTCTATGAATGAGTTAAAGCAAAGTGAAGAGACCCTTTGTTTGTCTCTTTTCTGCATTTAGAAATATCACTCCGTAACTCTCTGGTGTTAATAAAAAAAAAAAAAAAAAACTTCAATCCAATCCAGCAAAAAGTGGAAGCTCAGTGGCTATTCTTTAGCATTTCAGCACCATTAGATTGAACACACACATTTCTCTCTTTAGTACAGGGCCAGAATTCTAATTCCGTCACTGAAATGGAACTTTCTTTCTCTAAATGACAGAGGAGATATATCACAGGAAAGCACTAAAGCTATTCCCTGCTCCTGCTGCAGTTTAATGGCAATGAGGATGAATGCAGCATGGCAAATATGGTATAAATATTAGATGGGAAACGGTGATGTTACCATTATTCAAATTGTCCTTCATTATTTTCAGCTCAGTAATTTTTTATAGCTCATGCCTGAAATGGCATTAAGCAATCTACAATATATACTAATTGAAACTATGTCAGCAGTTAGCTTTGTATGAACCAGTCTAACTTCCAAAGGGTTTGATATTGGCTACCACAGTCCTTTAGTATTAGTACTTTCTTGCCTGTGAGCCTTTAATTGTGCATGCAGTGTGCCCGATGGATTCTATTCTTATTTTGAGAAATTAGAAGGCAGACCTAGCAAGAAGATTGTGTTTGCATGGTGTATATTTGTTTATCATTACCAGTATTTTGCACCCTTATACTGATCTACAGATAAGTTAAAGTGAATATCATATTTTTTAATTATTTATTTTTACCTACACATAGCAGACACTTTTATCCTCCATCCCCTTAGTGAGAATAGGCCAGATTTCTGAAATAGTTGTGCTATTACAGAATCTGCCAGAATGGCAAGTTTATCAGTCTAAACTGGGATTACTTAAGGTGCTGGAACTGCAAGAAGCATGGTCTGGACCATTTACTCACTAAAGCAAGCAATGGGGATTTCTTAGGCAGGGATGATTTGAACACAGCAAGACTGGAGAAGCTTACAGTCAGGGGAACAACAAACCTGAATAAACAACCTGATTTAAGTAATTTTTCCTTCTAGCTTAGCTTCCACTCCTCTTTATGCTACCCTCAGCCAATACCTCTTATTATTCCCCCTACAAAGTATATCTGAAAAAGGACTTACTGAATGCTGTATCTAAAAAACAAACAAACTACAAAACACATCCTTAATCCCTGTCTCCTGATCCCTGATACCTCACCCCTCACCACTGATCCATCACCGTTGATCTCTCACCCCTCACCCATCACTCCTGACCCCTGGATACAAACTTTCAGTTTCATAGAATGAATAATTCTAGAGACCTAGTGTTCAGGAAGAGAAGTATACTTAATAATATTGCACTGTATGTTGATAATTTGCCAAGCATAGATTTTAGGTGCTTTTAAAGCACTTACCAAAAATAAAATAAACTGTGTATGTTAATTTATTGGATAACCATAATCATTTTACTATGTATTTGTATAACAAATCATTATGCTGGGCCTGGGGATATAGCTCAGTTGTTAGCCTCACTTGCATGAGGGCCTAAGTTCCATCCCTGAACTGAGTTCCATCCCTGAAACCCATGAGAAAAAAAAAGGAAGAAAGGGATGGAAGGAAGGAAGGAAGGAAGGAAGGAAGGAAGGAAGGAAGGAAGGAAGGAAGGGGCTGGACATAGTAACACAGGTTTGTAACCCAGATACTACAGAAGTTGAGACAAACAGGACAATAATTTTGCTTCAATGCACAGCCAATCTTGTAATTCCTGTGCTATAGAAGTTGAGACAAACAGGAAGATATTTTTGGCTCAGTGGCCAGCCAGTCTATTCTAATATTCTAATTGATAAAATGCAGAACATTGAATGACCCTATCTCAAAAGGAGGTAGGCATCATTCCTTAGAATGGCAACCAAAGAACTTTTCTGGTATCCACATAAAAATACACTCACACATGCACACTTGTGCATACATATGGACCAACCTAGAGTGAATACTCAACTTGTTAAAAATAATGACTACATTGCATACCCCCCCAAAAAATACAGAATATGTCAGTTATTACATGGGAAATTCTCCTAAACAGCCCCGTTTTTCTTGAGCTTAGAGTGAAGATTGTATTTTTTTTTTTTTTTGTGGTCCCAGTTGTTCACGGGAGACATTTCCTCAGTCCCTTGAATGTGTGTTATTACTGATCCTAAGAAACATGTAGCTTTATCTTTGGATGATGGCAGGATGATGACTGACTTTCACTTAATGTGTACAGTATACTTAGTTCGAATAGACACTCTGCTGCATCACATAGGATAGGATTGTGACTGGGTTACTAACCTACTCCTAAACAGAACACGAAAAGTTTAAGTCCAATCACAACTCGTGATGTGGTCCAGCACACCGGAATGGATGAGAATGAACTTTGCCTCAGTACATTCAATAGCTACTTGTGGACTCCATCCACAAGTGGATTAGTGAGGCAGTGGAGCTACATTAATCATTCTGGAAACTGAAGTTGAGGTTATAGTAAATTGAAGATGAGAAATGGAAATAGTATTTTTGAAATACTCTCAAACTATCTGACTGTAAGATGGAGAGAGATTGAGTGAGCAATCATGACAGGACATGGTACCTAGATTGTGTTTATTGTGTATCTGATGGTATGTATGATACACAGAAATCCTATAATACAGCTTTATTTCACCATTGTGAAAAGGCAGACTGGAGATTAGGACATGCAGAAGGTTCTAAAAGTAAGAATAAATATTAAAAATTACATGACCAAATAATCTCATATTCATGATCTATTCATATGGCAGTAAATATATGTGGTCTCCATGTGAAATTCAATATTAATTTTTACTTTTATTGAAATAGAAAACATGAATAATTTTCACAAACTAGACAGCAGTTTGAAAACAGATTTAAGTATAAAATTAACTGCACATATGCTATGCTCTTGTGATACAACAATTACTTAAAATGTAGCCAGCATTAAAACCCATTTAGATAATCTACAGGTAATGCTCAGTATTCCTAGAGGAATGATCCTCCTCCCTGAAAACTTAAAACATGAAAAAGCAAAGAGGGATGAGGGAGGATTACATTTAAATTTTCTTTTAATTCAAGACAACTTCATCTGCAATAATTTCATTGAGCTGTATCATGCCTTAATGCTAAGTAAATTGAGTGAATATTAAAATACAAAGGGAAAGTTAAAAGCACAAATTGACTGGTTAATATACCTATGCATATTATTTTCTTTAGGGTAAAAGAAGTCTGATCTTTAAAGGTAGTACTGTCATCTCATTGCTTCGACTATTTTGTCAAAGTTGGAGGGACAGAATAGAACAAAGAAAGGATCGTTTACATAGCATGAAATTTGGCTTGATGGATAAAGGTCTATTAGCTTTATAGAAATAGCTGTGTAGGTGGATTCAGGAGAACTGAACTATGTCCACATAAAAAGTAGTGGTGAATGGTGCCTTTCCAACCATCGGTGCCTGCAGAACCCAGCTCAGCAAGCCAGGGAATCTGCAGGGTAGTGTGGAGATCAATGTCATTATCCAGAAGGCATTACTGAAATAGATTTTAAATCCTTTGATGTAATTGCTCGCTGAGCTTGCCATTACAGCCTCTCCATCCTTCAGACTGATTGAGGGCCTTTAATAGCTCAAGTTTTACTGAGATTGCCAACATGCTCATGTTGGAATCCTAAAATGAGACAGATGTTTGATGTTTAATTTAACTAATATGGCACATCATGAGTCAACAAAACACATTTTGTGTTAATGCCCAAAAAACAGGTGAGGGACAGCAGAACATGCAGAGTTAATCTCACTGTCTCAGCAGACAAGCCTTTGCTCTTAGGAATATTAACACGAGTTCTGATTTGAAAACCCTGCGGCATTTTTCCTGCCCTTGAGGAAAGCAGTCTTATTCCACTGAAGCATTTAAGACAGAACTCAATGAATAAATTAGCAGTGCATAAAATCCTCAAGTGAAGTAGAAGAAGCATTGGGCAGCTGTGTGTATATGTGTGTGTCTGTGAGTGTGTGTGTGTGTGTGTGTGTGTGTGTGTGTGTGTGTGTTAGGTTCTATATCCTCCACTATTTCTTGACAAATTCATGGACTTTGGGACTCTCTCTCATTTTCATTGTACAAGTACCTTAGAAAAATGGGCATCTAGCAATGTGCATCTAGTTTCCCTGTCTTGCTGAAAACTGATTAACCCAAAGCCAATGATACCCACTCCCTATGCTTACACTATAATTGTGGCTCACATTTAAAAAACACTGTATTTTCCTTCATCAAAAGAAAGATATTCTCTTCTCTGAAAGACAACAGTGGTTACACACTTTCTTTTTCATTTTGAGATTACTCTATAATGAGATTTCTCCCTCCTCTTTCCTTGATAAATCACTCCTCTGTACTCCTCATTGCTTCTTTCAAATCCACAGCCTCTGTATTTATTGTTACTGTATATATGCATGCCCACTCTTTATAATGTTGCATGTATGTATGTTTTCAGGGCTGACCTTTTCCTTTTTAAAACTGGTGTGCCTCAGATTGTTGTCCTGTCCAAATGTTATCATTTCCCTAATTTTAAGGGAGAAAAAGAAGGGACTTTTTTGTTCTAATTTTGGGCAAATAATGAAATGTTTCTTCCTTTCTGTTGTTAATTTGTTTGTTTCATTGACTGCTTCCTTTGCCGGGATTCAAACCAAAGGCCTTTTTCCTGAGAGGCAAGAATGCTAAAACTGAGCTAAATCTCTAGCCTCGGAATTACTCTTAATGTGGCTGTTGACTGATATATGACTACATGATGCCCTTGGTTTTTTGGTCCTAGGATTTACAGCTAATGGCGGAAACTGTGTGGTGGTGGTAGAAGCAGGTATTACAGAATTAGAAGTTTTAGAAATTGCACCAGTGACATCAATTAACATGAGGTCAGCACTTATGTTCAAGTCCTCAAATGTATCCACACCAATATGAGATTTTCACCTTCATAACAACTTACAGTAAAGGGGAGGAGCTATTGTCGACTAATTTAATAAACAATTCCTAGAGAATGTTGGAAACTTAAACTTAATGATATTCAATTATTAAGCAATTACATCCAGATCATTAGGACAATTAGGACTAACCTAGTTATTCAGTTCCCAGCTTCCAAAGGTTAAACTATCCAGTGTGGCCTGAGCTTTTGGGGATAGCCTTACCTTCAAGTGAATAAAGTAACCCTTGTCAGCTTGTATATGCTAAATGCTTAGATATTGTGTGCATGAGTTGGTCAGGTGCCAATTTATCTTTGAATTCCGAGTTTAGATTTTCTAGGGCAACATGTTGATTCATCAGTAACTGGAATTAGTCTGTTTGTCATATGTCTTACTATGTTTTCACCATTTACCTTTTATCATAAGTATCACAAATAGCAGCAACAAAGCATGTCTCACAAACATGCCTGGAACTTTAATTAATACTTCAGAAATTAGTGATGAATTTAAGGTGGACCATGAAGATAACAGTAAAATGGCTACAAAAATGAGAACATTCCCTAGTATGAGTCTTCTCAGTTATTTTGATATTTTTGAAATATTAAATAATTTCATATTAATTACATATGAATCTAGTAAGTTCTCATCTCATTTATCAGGAGTCCTGACTATGTCTCTTCATTCTTTTAGAAATCAATGTTTTCAACATACTAATTAAAACATACCTTTAATCAAATCCATTTATCTCTGTTTAAGGCATTTTGTTAGGCATATTATTTTTCAGCATCACTACATTAACAATTTGGTCAGTCTTTCAGGGAGTTCCATAACACCACACTCCCTTTGATCTATCCTCCATCACCCCAGCCTATAGTAACAGTGTTTAAGCACTCTCAACTATGGAATTCTTTTTCCTCTCTCCCCAAACACTAGACAGGGCTATAGTTTAGATATAGCTGCATTTTAAGTTGGCTAATTACTAGTGGGATTAACTTTTTTTTTTACATAAATCAATTCAAGATTTTGTGTTCAACATATACTGCCTATCATTTCTCATGACTAAGTGGTTAGCCGCAGTTGTTTGGATTATTTTAACCTGGAATTTATTATGAAGATTCAGCAAAATATCAGCCAAAAGCTGAGAGGGCTGACAGGGCTTGATGCTAAAGATTGGTCATCTGCATGTCACTCAGTTAGTACCAATCATTAGCATTGGGTTTCCTCTCCCTAAAATATTCACATTTAGCCATCAGTGTGACGATGACATCTGGAAACTGTAGGGGAGGTAATTATGGTTAGATATGGTCATAAGAGTGAGACATTTTCTAATTATGTTGCTCTCCTTAGATGGCTTGTCTTCACCTGTTCTCTGTCTCTCTCTTTCCGTGCCTCTCTCTGTCTTTCACTGTCGCTCTATCTCTCTCCCCCATCTCTCTCCCCTCTCTCCCCTCTTCTCTAGGTTTCTTTTTCTTTCTTCTTGCAACCTAATGAAAATGTAGCCTTTGTAAACCATAAAGATACCCTTGACCAGAAACCAACCAAGCTGGCAACTTATTCTCAGATTTCTAATCTTCAGAACTGGGAGGAAACATTCATTTATTGAACCTAACTGAGTAGCCCTTTTCCCACTGTAAATATGAGACCTAGGGCACTGATTCCCACAGAGAAGTACTAGAACAGAAAGAGGAAGCTTCATAGAGAGTAATCTTCTCCCTTGTATCGCAGAAAATGAACTATACTTCTGAAAGCTTCACCCCAAAATTTCCTATAGGCATTTATACTTAAAACAAACAAACAACAAAACCCACTGGGTCTTCTAGCACCATCTGTTTGGCTATGGGGTCCAGTTAGTTTCTCAGAGAATTGGAAGGTTTTATCATGTGATCGTGGGAAGAGATCTCAATCTCTCCAACTGTATCCTCTTGGAACTGGGCCTCCTGATCAAAACAAATATCAACATCTCTCTTTTTTTTTTTTTTTGGTGACAATTTGACAGTAAGCATTGCTAAGTTTCACCTTCAGAAAAGAACAGTTATTAGGAACTCTGCAACCCTATACAAATCCTAGAACGGCAGTTCTCAACCTGTGGGTCATGATCCCTTTAGTGGTCAAATGAAGCTTTTACAGGCATCATCTAAAGCCATTATAAAACACAGATATTTATATCTTGATTCTTTTTATTTATTGGATATTTTATTTATTTACATTTCAAATGTTATCCCCTTTCTTGGTTTCCCCTCCAGAAATCCCCCATCCCATCCTTCCTCTCTCTGCTTTTATGAGGGTGTTCCCCCACCCACCTACTCACTCTAACCTCCCAGCCCTGGCATTCCCCTACACTGGGGTATCAAGCCTTCCCAGGACCAAGGGCCTCTCCTCCCATTGATATCCTACAAGGCCATCCTCTGCTACATATATAGCTGGAGCCATGGGTACCTCCATGTGAACTTTTTGGTTGGTCATTTAGTCCCTGGGAGCTCGGGGGGGGGGGGGGTCTAGTTGGTTGATATTATTGTTCTTCCTATGGGTTGCAAATCCATTGATTTTTTTATCTTTTATTTTTGATACTTCATTTACATTGCAAATGTTTTCCCCTTTCCAGATCTCCCCTTTGGAATCTCCCTATCCCCTCCCCCAATGGATGGAACTTGAAAATACCATTGATTCTTAATAGTAGCAAAATTACAGTTGTAAAGTAGCAACAAAAGTGATTTTGTGGTTGGGGATCATCTCAATATGAGGAACTATAGTAAAGGGTAGCAGCATAACAAAGATTGAGAATGGCTGCCTACAAAGATCATCCCATACAGCAGCATTTGCTACTTGCTTTTATCTTTTGCCATCTAGCTGATTCTCTGTTTTGCCTTACTTAGTATTTGTTGATAAGTTCAAATCTTTCCCTGAGGACTTTGAGTCTTGCTTGATTCTTCACACTGAACATTATTAGAATCATCTTTTACTACTCGGTGTGGTTTTCTTTCTATATTGTACTTCATAATCTTCAGTCAATTTTTTTTTTCCTGCACGAAACAAACTTTCTCTATATTGGACTCTTCTGCTTTCTTATCAGCTGTATGTTCAAAGAAAGCTATCACAACCTTAGTTTGCTTTAGTACTTGACACTATGACTGAGAGTCATGGGGAAAGCAATGCTAGGCTAACGGAAACTACCTTGAGTTGGGCTAGAAGAAGGAGCAGAGTAAATGGGTAGGAAACTCCATGCAGAATGTGGTTCCTTTTGCTTTATAACTGCATTTACTTTCTCTAGTTGACCAAACATCCCATGCTTCCTCAGTATAAATTTTTTTCAAAAATCTTCTTATACCAGAACTTTTTGCATTATTTAAAAGGACTTCTAGTTATATTTACATTTATTGCCATTTAAAATTCTAGCTTATCAACGGTAATTAATATAAACTTCCTTCATGAACATGATTTAAACAAGTTACACCATCTTAGAGATCATTCTTCATTTTGATTTACTTAAAATAACTCTTCATATTTACTTTAATTTTCCCTGATCTGGATGGAAGGAAAAATTAGTATTTCAGACAAGGAGAATATTAACCTTAGGTACTTTCTAACTGAAAATATAAATTATCAAACTCCTAACTGGTCTTTTTACTTTCATTCTTGGTTCTTCAGTCAATTCTCAATGTAACAATTGACTGATCCTATAAAAACAAATGGGAGATCTCACCACTAAATTGGCCCCTCCAAATTGCTGTGTCACCCAGTGCAAGAGCCAAAGTTGTGATACAATGTCCTAAGGGCTCAATACTGATGGCTTCCACATATGATACACTAGCTTTCACATGTGTCTGCTACTGTTGTTCTTCAAACTCACTCTGCACTTGCTACATTGAGTTCTAGATTGTTCATTTAATTTACCAGACTCACAGCCATTCCTGTGCCTGGGGAGCTTCCCTTCACTCTTTATTCAGTCACTCATTGAGTGTGAACAAGTATTTTATTACATAAGCACTGTCTACCATCTAGGATATTACAGGGAACCCAATGTTCCTAGTCACTGCCCTCATGGAGTTTGTATTCTAATGGGGTCAATAAACAAAAAGGTATCAAGAAAGAGAGACAGACAGATAAATTAATGTAGATATAGAGACAGATGCACAGGAAGTTACACAGATATAGAAACAGACTAAGGAAAAGTTAACAGAAATAGAGAACCACAAAAATGAGATTCCAAGAGAGAAATGAATGCTACAACAAGGTCACCAAATTGTGTAAGAGAAAATAGAAACTTTCGATGATACCTTTCTGGACTATCTCTTTTGTTGTTGGTTTAATTTCCTTTTGTTTTGTTGAAACAGGGTCTCATGTAACATAGTGATTCTCACTCAAAATCACTATCCATAACTCAGGCTAACTTTCGACTACTCTTGATTCCACAGCCTTTATCCCCTGAGGGCTGAATTACTGAAATATGCCACTACTCCTTTTATAAACAACAACATATTCACATCAACACTGTCAATAATGCTTCCTTTACCTTTTAATCTAATTGAATTATTGATAACATATTTATATTATTTTTATTCTATGATTCTAGTTACAGCAATTAGAATAAAACAACATTTGTTTACTATTGCACACTCTAAGCATAAGGAAATGATTATGTGAACTACTCTACAAATATTGATTTGAACCAATGAATGATTACATCAAGAAAATACTAAGATAGCTTTGAAGCATAAATGGAAAAATGTACCAACTAAATCTGCAGGAATTTAAATGTATGTAGGAAAAAAATCAGTATTATACAATGTACGCTTACAGAGAGCAGAACTGAGACTATCAAAAGAAAAAAATTTCACTACTACATAAATGACATTGTGGTGTTTGTTTGTTTTTCTTGTGCACTGTAAAGTGCCCCCCCCTTGGGATACTGTTTGAATCATTGTGGCAAGATGACTACAACAACTTAAAACTACTAGATCCATTTCAACTTAAATTTACCTCATACTCATTTCCAGTCTGTGGAATTTGTGTGCAGCCATGGTGTTAAAGACATGTGGTGTTCAATGTCTCTCACACAGTCCTGCAATACTGAGTCACAGCAGTGCTGGCTTAGTTTAGTCAATAAGACTTACAGTGTTATTGAAAATCTATCTTTGTGCCAAATTAAGACATGCCATTTTATGCATGTAAGTACAAATCTAAAATTTTTCATCTTCTATTTTGATTTGTTAAAAACCTTACATTTATGAAGAGTTTAATTTAAAATCTTAAGTATAGAGTCTCATCACTAACCCTGTAGCAGACTGCTTGCAGGTACTTCTCCTTCACCCCATTTCCTGAAGAATCTCTTATGAATCCAGCTTTCCCTCTTCCTGTGGATCCTCATGACCCTCCCTGCTAACACATCACCCATTCCTGTGTGAGCCCCAATACAAACAACAAAAACCCCCACAAAAAAAAAAAAAAAAAAACTTTCTACCTGGAATTCTCAGTGGCCACATCTGGAAGAGTTTCAGGTTCACCCTAACACTCATTTTCTCTACAAAGACAGTCTCATTCTCACCCCAGCTCAACTCCATTAACTGGAAACTCCAACACTTGTTTTAGACTCAGGCTACCCCTAGAATTTTTATTCCTATCTCTTCAAGTTATTATTTGCCTTACTGCAACCTACTGTCGGGATCCTGTCTTCCTACCATACCACCATACCAATATGATTCTTAGTATAGACAGCTTTCTCCTTAGCTTTTTCTTGCAGCCCCTCTCAGCATAGCCTCTGAGCCCATGTCTATTATCTTTCATCAACCAACAGGCTGCAGAAATACTCTCTACTAGACAAACCATAGCAATCACCCTTTCCTAAAACTCAGAGAAGGCAACAGAAACCAAGAAACAAAACACACACCCAACAAGGACAAGACAAAATAACAAAACCTAGAACAATCTCAGACATTCTAACTCAAGATGCCTAGACACCAGCACAAAATTATGAATGTTAACAGTCAAGAAAATATGTCCCCACAAAAACTCAATAACCGTACTCTAGGAGGCTCTGAGAAATACAATGTAGCTTACCACAAGTACCTCAACATAGCAATTATGAAAATATTTAAGTACCTTAAAGAGTATATAAATAAATACCATAATGAAGTTTGTAAAAACACAAACAAATAATGAAAACAATTTAAACATGAAAGTAAATTCTGAATCACTAAAAAAAAAAAAATGAAATTTTAAAATAAAATTAAAAATTTAGGAATTTTAGCAGAAACATAAATGTAAGCCTCACAAAGAGTATATAGGTCATACAACTTAAAGCACAACTAAAATCTCTAGAACAGAAAGAAGAAATAATAAACAAAATGAGTAGATGGCAGGAATTAGCCAAACTCAGAGCTGAGATCAATAAAATAGAAACAACCAAATAATCAATAAAAAGGAATCAATGAAATGAAAAGTTGGTTCTTGGACAAAACCAGTAATAAATATATATATATATATATATATATATATATATATATATATATCCTTAGCTAAATTAAATAAAAGATGAAGAGATAAAAATCAAAATCAATCAGTTACAAACAAAAACTGGGACATCACAAGCGATGCCAGGGAAATCCAGAGAATTATAAGGACATTCTTTAAAAATCTATACTCTACCAAATTGGAAAACCTAAAAGAAATACACATTCTTTTGATATACACAATTTACCAAAGTTAAATCAAGATTGCATAAGCAATTTCAACTAATCCACAAAACACATAAACCCCAGAGAAATAGAAGCAGTAGTTACAAATCTTGTAAACAGATAAAGATCAAGAGCAGATAGATTAAGCTAAGAATTCTATAAGACTTTCAAGGAAGAATTATTCCCAATATTACTCAAATTATTCCTAAAGTAAAAATGGGAGAATTATGGCCTATTTTTTACTAAAAGGTCACAATAACCTTAAACTTAAGCCACATAAAGAAAGAACATTATACACTAATATCTTTCATGAATACAGATACAAAAATCTCAATAATATACTTGCAAGCTGAACTCATGATACATCAAAAATATTATCCATGATGATCCAGTAGGTTTCATTCCAGAAATGCAGAGATATAAACATATCCTAACATATATAAATCAATAAACTCAATTAACCATAAAAACAAACTGTAAGACAAAAGCTACATGGTCATTCTATTAGATGCAGAAAAGGCTTTTGACAAAGTCCAAAATCCCTTCATAATAAAAGTCCTTGGGAAACAATATAAGGGACACACCTCACCATAACATAGACAATATACAGATATCTCATAGCCAACCTCAAAGTACATGGAGACAAACTCAAAGCATTTCCACTAAAATCAGGACCAAGATAATAATATCTGTTCTCTCCACAGATATTCAATATAATATTAGAAGACTTAGTTCAAGCAATAATACAGCTCAAGGAGATTGAGTATATATAGAGAGAGAGAGAAAGAAAAGAAGTCAAGTATTTTTGTATACAGATATGATTTTATATATAAGAGAATATAAAAACTTTACCAGGAAACTCCTACATCCAATAAATACTTTCAGGAAAGCAATAGACACAAAATTCACAGGTAAAAAATGAGTAGTCTTCCTATATACAAATGACAATCAGACTGAGAAAAGTATCCTTTGCACAATAGCCTGAAAAACTATCTGAGTAATTAGAATAACTCTAGCAAAGCAAGCAAAAGACTGGTATAATAAAAATTTTAAGACATTAAAGAAGTTGTCAAAATGGAAAGATATCCTTTGCTTATAGATCGGTAGTATTATTATAGTAAAAATGGCCATCATATCGAAAGCAATTTACAATTCATTGTAATCTCCATCAAAATTCCAACACAATTTCTCACAGAAAATGAAAGGATAATTTTTAGTTTTGTATGGAATCAAGCAAACAAACAAAAAATCAGGATAGCTAAAAAAAAAAAATTAAGAACAATAAAATAACTGCTGGAGGTATCGCTATCGCTATTTTTTAGCTGCCTAGAAGCCAGTCGTCTTCTCTTTGACTTCTGAACAAGATGTAGAACTCTCAGATCCTCCGGAACCATGCCTGCCTGGATGCTGCCATGTTCCTTCTTTGATAATAATGTACTAAACCTCTGAACCTGTAAAGCAGCCCCAATTAATTATAAGAGTTTCCTCAGTAATAGTGTTTCTTTACAGCAATGAAAATCCTAACTAAAACAGATGCGTACAAGTTGGCAAAGATGTGCACCACACCAAAGTATAATCTATACTCATAATATGGTGGTGAACAACTTATGGGAGTGACTAACCAAGGATTGGTTCAACTTGAGTCCCATGATACAAGAGGAGACCATGTCTGGGAAACTTCCCAGAAGAGGGGAAGAATGATTATAGGAGCCAGAAAGATAGAGGTCCCAAAGAAAACACAGCCCACAGAATACACAAAACAGGGCTCATAGTAGCTCACAGAGATTAGGCAGCCTGTTAGACTGGCCCTCTGTATATATGTTATAGTTATGTAGCTTAGTGTTAACTGTGCGACTCTTAACAGTGGGAGTGTGCGTGTCTCTGACTCTTTTGCCTGCTCCTGGGACACTCTTTCTCTTACTGAGATGCATTGTCCAGCCTTTATATGAGGTTTGTGCTTAGTCTTGTAAATTGTTAAATGCTGTGTAAAGTTGATATTCCTGGGAAGCCTGGTCTTTTCAGAGTGGAAACTTAAGAGAAATGGATGGTAGGGGAGAAAGGAAATGAGGAAGGGGCTGGGATGAGTGGAGAGAGGGGAAACTGTAGTAGAGATGGAATATATGAGAGAAGAAATTTTAAAAAGATAAACAGATATATCATTATTCACAAAAATGATTGCTTTGGCATAAACAAAAAATATATACAAGAAAAAAATCAACTATAAATGGTTTACAAAGAGTTTCAAAAGGTAATTTTCATGTTCTTTAACTATAAGGAAAATGAATAGAAATAAAAAGCAAAGATCAAAATAAAATCTACATTTAAAAAGAGCTTTAAAATTATACCAGTGAATGATCCATGGGCTTAAAGGACAAATTTTGGGGTCAGGAAAGATTTTGCAGTATTTAAGAGTACATACATAAGAGTAGGAAGTAGGAAGTAGAAATACTTCTACTTCCTACCATCCACATCAGTTGCTCACAAACACCTGTAATTCCAGCTCCAGTGATAATGTCTATCTTGAATGACAGACACACTCACATGCATGCTCCCCCAACTCTTCACACACACATAGATAGAAATAGACACTTTAAAATAATAAAAATAAATCTTAATAGTATACCAATACTAGGATTGAGGAGATGACTCAATGACTAAAAGCATTTGTTGTATGTATATGAAGACCTGAGTTTGAATATCAGGCAACCCCCTCCCCCAAATACAGGGAAAGCTTTGGATGCCTGTAACCACAGTGTTGGGAGGGTGAGATTGCCAGATCCCAGGAGCTCATTGGCCAGCCTTACTGACCAAATAAGCAAATTTGAGGTTCAGTGAAAGACACTGATTCAGAGAAACAAAGTAGAGATCAATGGAAGAGAACACCCAGTATTCTTGTCTCATGTATGCACACCACACACATAAAAATCTAAAATATGAAAAGTAAGTAAAACTTTGAAATATTGAGAGCTCACAAAAGTGCAATATATATGCTGTTAGGGAACTAAAAATCTATATTATACATCAATTAGGCAAATAGAAGGAAAATGGACACTTTAAAATCCACATGTAAATAGGGTCATTTTATAAAATTCAAACACTATTTAAATTCTCAAATTTACATGGCAGCAATAAACTCTATAAATAGATAAGTTATTTTAGAAAACTTAATCTGAAGAAGAAACCTTACAGATCCTAGAAATACAGTGAAAATTCTATGTATTATAGAGCAACAAATAGTGAGAACATACAAAAATGATAATTAGGGATTTGCCAAACAATTCTAGGTCATGAAAAATGTAACTTCCAGACAATATTAATGATATTTAATTCATGCTCAATTCCAAATTTGTACAGTGAAGCACAAATCAACCACAACATTTAAAATTATACATATATATATATGTAGTAAGAGCATCCATAGTACTAATTATCTTGTTTTGGTACTGCCATTTATTAAAATTTCCATTACAAATTGGAAGCAATGTCCATACAAGATGAGCCTTTATTATTTAGTACAGCCCAAAGGACAAAAAAAACAAAAAAAACAAAAAAAACAAAATAGAAACAAAACCCCCAAACTCAAGCATGTCATATATAGTCAAAGAGCCAAGAAGTAATAGGTTTTATATTGGCTGGGTACTTCATACTACTCCAGACTCAAGGCTGACAATCAGTTACAAACATTCTCCTTGATCTTGTAAATGATCCTTGTTTTCTTGGAAGATTACTAGATTTATAACTAAAGACTCATTTTGAACATGTTTTGTTTTGTTTTGTTTTTCTTATTTTGGCTTTTGTGCTCTTTATTTTGAAAACTGTTTGATAACATCAAAATATTTTCAGTCTGTTTAGATGAGACTTAGACAAAAATACATAGAGTTGACGACAGCAGCTCTCTGTTAAACACTTATCAAACTGGCTGTAGAAAAAAAAAATGTTTGAAATACCTGATAGACTAATTGGCTTCTATCCATGTCCTCTATCAACCAGCTACCCTTTTTTGTTACATTTATTTATTTGGGTGTACACCCACTACAGGGTACATGTGGCTCTGGGAGGACAACTTCACTAAGTTATCTCTTTACATCAAGTTGTCTTCAGGACTGAACTTGAATCATTTTTCTTGGCTTCAAATGACTTTTCCTACTGAACAATTTGACCAGACCACAGTTATCTTTCAATCTTTCTCTACTCTTACTCTCTTTACTTGAAGATTTCATGAATAGTTTTAAATTATGTATTGCAGAGAGAATGTTTATTGTATCACCTGTCAATTAAAAAGTCTATAGCCTATAGCTTAGGCAGGGAATGGGATCTGGGACATCTGGGAGGCACAAAGGATTCTGGGAGAGTGCCAGGCAGGAGATTTTCCAGGAAAAAGTAACCATGGACTTAAGGTACCTAAGCCGAGGTAACTGGCCACATGGTAGAATGTAAGTTAAAATAAATTGGATATTTTGAGTTATATTTAGTCAGAGTTGAGCCTAGCTACGTGGCTGAGATATTTGTGAATTTATTTTGATTTTGAGTCTTGTTTCTAGGAGCATGGGTCTGGGAGAAAGAACCAAGACCCAATTTCTACAATGCATAACCCATTTGAAATCAGCTTTATTCCTCATTAGTATTATGGATTTTAATTGTCTTTCCTTTTATACATTTATTTATTTACAGAATGAAATAAAATCAACTCTTTTGTAGGTACTTACCTCATTTAGAGAAACAAAGGCCAACTTATAGTTTGTTTTTCAGTAACAGAGAAAAATCTCTGATTAGGTCATATAGTTTCTTCAAGATCATAAATGTTTACTATCCAGCATTTTACTAGTTAGCACTGCATGAAAATAAAGAATATAGGTAAACTGAGTAATGAATGCTCTTCTGTCTCCAAGGCAAAGAGTAGAATGATGGGAACTGAAATGTTTGAAGTCAGCTATGGAAAAAACAGAGACTGACATGGTCATTAAGATGGGTTTGAGTTGAATATGTGTGTTTAAGAGAACAGATAATAGAGAGTAAAATTTTAAGTTAATTAATTAATAACATTAGTGAAGTGTGTGTGTATGTGTGTATGTGTAAATGATGTGTGTATGTGTGCATGCATGGCACGGGTCAGTATGTAGGTCATAGACCAACTTTATGCAATTGATTCTGTCCTTCCCCATTAGTATAGGTTCCAGGGACCAAACCTAGTTCCTCAGACTTACAGCAAGCATTTTTACTTTATCTTTAACATTATAAAAGTTCATTATACACTGAACATTTAACAAAATACTAGCACTTTACTAGTAGATGATCATTTCTTGTATGAATTGAATAAAAAAGACATTTATCCAAGAAGAAAAGCAGCATGAGCAGAGCTCAGGTATGGCTAAACACTAAATAAAACTTTTCCTCATCATTTTACGAAAATAATTTTTTAAAAATTGATTTTTATTATTTTTAATTTTGCATCTATATATTGGTATGTACATGTGCATGCAGAGGCCCTGGGGCATCACATCCCCATGCAGCTAGATTATCAAATATACATTTAGAACTTAATATTATTATTGCTGCATAGAACTTTTGTAAACAATGTATAAGAAATACTGGATAATGGGCTTTGTTTCTATAATATCTAATAAAAAGTACCATGATTGAACATTCATCTGAATTTCTTTTTATGAATGCCAGGGACTATTTTATTCCTAAAAAGTCTTAAAATAATTTTTTGAGAATTAACTTCTGAAATATTTAATATTAATGCTAACTGAACATTTTAAAATAGTAATAATATGGAATTCATATTTTATATCATGGGTTTTACTGTTAGTTTTCATCAGAAGGCATTAATTTGCTTTTTTATGAGAACATAGAGACAACAAATGAATTTTGTTTCCATGTAATGCATCTCCAATCACATAAATAATTCTAAAAGTCTTTCTTCTCTACAAAAATAATTTGATAAATTTGGTGATAAAACATTTAATTATACTAAGTTGTTTGAAGCTGACCTTTCCAAATCTGCAATAATCACAGACAAGTAAAGAAGATCTGAGGCAATCAGAGATCCTTTCTTGATAACAAAGTAAAGGAATAAAAAAATTCATAAATATGTAAGTGCAAATTCCGTTAAATGACAATAAATAGATGTATGAAGGAAATTTGAAATCAGTAGTGTGACTGATATAGCAGAGGCTAGCTTACATAACTGGAGAAATCTGAACAGTATGTTCCTCTAAAGGCAGATTTTTGGGGTGCTATCAATGCTAGAGAACGGTTTGGTAGTTTCTACAGTTAGGAATTAGATGACCAGGCAACACACAGCTATCTAAAGCAGCCAGCTAGTCCCCAACTGTCACCACCATAAAAGAAGACAATATGCCTACTCTTTAAAAACCTCAAGGGGGGTTTCTAATAGGCTGAAATATTCTGTATTCTTAACTTGGATGAAATAAAAATGTATTCAGACAGCAAAAATGATAGCCCCCCTTTAACATGTCTCCAAAATCAATAGCCACATATACACCATCAGTGACAGGAAATACAAAGAATGTTTTCTCTGAAAACAAACTAGACTCAAGAAAAGATCCATAGACACTAACATTTTGAGCATGTATCTCACGCTAGCTGGACTTCTGCTACTCCCACCACAATAAAGTCCAGAAGAAGAGATTCCAAGAGATGTTAGAGCCTTAGGCTTAAGAGTAGATAAGAAAAAAAGTGATTGACACAGATCTGAAAACAGGCTTTATGATTACTGACTGGGACAGAGATAATACAACATAAGAACTCAAAGGAAGCAGAAGCTCCCCAGGGAATTAAGAACTTTACTTTGGATAAAGGAAGTTCTATGGGAGGAACAGCACAGTATCTAAGAGAAAATTTGTTGACTGCTTATTTTGTAGCTGTTCTTAAAACAAAACTGGTTTGTTTAAAAAAAAAAAAATGCCCCGGAATCACAGCATTAAATTAAAACACTGTAAAGTTATGGAAATTGTCAGTGTTATTCTTTAAAAAAAAAAAATTTGTGAGGGTAAACTAGGGAAAAAAAAGCGACAGAGGCCCACTCAAGGAAATTTTAACAGTGTGTTTGATGTTCCAGAAAAAGAGTCTACTTCTTTTTTAGAAAAAAAAAAAAAAAAGAGGAAAAGGAAATAATTATAAACAAGAAATTATAAAATTATTTCTTAGAAATGAAGAAATATCTGCCACACTGAAAAGACAGGACAGATGAATGTCAAGTGAGAGAACAGAGGTGCAAGTGTGTGTCAGCATACATGTGGGGGGGGGTGTGTACATACACGTGTGCATGTGTGTGTGTGTCCATGCATACATGTAGTTCTAATATCACAAGCTACTTCATAACATGCTGCAGATAGAGCCAGTTGAAAAGGATTTCTGCTATTAGCTTTTTTATAATAACTAAGATGTGAAATCAGGATAGGTGCCTGACAACAGATGAATAATGGAATTGTGAAATAAACAAAATGAGGAAAAATGAAATCTTGTTATTTGCAGGGAAATTGATGCAACTGGAGGATGCTTTGTTAAGTGAAATAAATCAAACACAGAAAGAGAAATATGGCTACTTCTCCTTCATATAGGGAACTTGCCAGATGTACAACCAGAATAGTCATTACTAAGAAGTAAAGAAAGTTGTGTGTAGAGCCTGATAATCATGAAGAAGAGAAGGTTGGCAATAACAAGGCCATGCATATGCATATAAGAACATATCACACTGAACTGCATATATATATATGTATATATATATATATATATATATATATATATATATATATATAATCATATATATGATTAACTACTATTAGTAAAAATAATTTTATGGGTAAACTACAAAAAAATGAATGTATAGCTATCAAAGCAAATTGAAGATTAAAGATTTTTTAGACCATCAGAGTTCAAAAGTAACCCTCTTATGCACCCTAACAAAATATGTATGTGTGTGTGTGTGTGTGTGTGTGTGTGTGTGTGTACATGTATATATATATGCCATTTCTTGGCAAGGAATAAGAACAAGGCAAGCACTGGTGACAGAGAAAAAGGTCTCTAGCCACAGTCCTGCCAGTCATGAGCTTAAGGGCACACCATTCAAGTGATACACAACATGAAATTAGCATCATTCTTCATTTTACTTTTAATGTATTAATGAACAATTTTTGAGATTTTAATTGCATACCATTCCTCTTCCTTTTCCTTCCTCCACACTTTGCCATGTATCATGGATACTACCTCTCTTTCAAATTCATGACTTCTTTTTTCCAATTTGAACAATTTATAATGTCAAACACAACAAAACCAAAGCAACATGCATGGGTACAACACAAAAGTTGTGACTCTATTGCCGTAATTTACAGTCACAATGGGTAAAGTCTTAACTAGGAAATAAGTAGCACAGTCTACAATGTATTCACAAAATCCTAACTCATCCCAATATGAGAAAATTCTTCTGAGTACACAGGCAAAAGAGATTTCATAAAAGCTGCCCTCTCATTTTTCCAGAAGAGAAATATGTGGAAATTTTTCCAATCCAGTGATAAAATTATAACCTGTAACTCTTAATTTGTGGAGAGAATCCAAATTAATACATCCATATATCAAAATATGATCAAAATTGTCTTTTCTCTACTTAGTTCAACATCCAAATAAACACTGTTACACAACTGAAGAGATAAAATGATTTTGAGATAAAAATTAAAGGATTTCTGGGGAGGCTTAAGAGGCACAACTGCATGCTCTGAGTCCCTCAGCTAACACTGCTGGAAGGAGAGACATGATGTTGCATAGCACCAGCATAGGTTAAAGCCTTCCGATTTTTCAACATATGTCAGACTATTTTCTCCCTCTCAGATGCTGAAAGAAGTAATGAAAAACATCTATGTTCTCCACTCTCACCCTTTGTGGTCACTTGGAAATACAAGGTTCTCAGAAAGGCACTTTACTCTAGGTTTACAGGAAAAGAACTGAAGGTATCATTTCAATCAAGATAGATGTCAAAAAAAAATTGTAATATGACATGGCACTTTTTGTCAAGCCAGAAATTGAACTCTACCATGTTAAATTTGTTTTATTAGGTCCTTGAGAATTTTACACAATGCATTGTGTTCATATTCATCCTCTATCTGAAAACTCCTCAAAGATCTATACCCTCTCCACAACCTACCGTTTTATTTCCTTTTCCCCATCAATTTTAATATGTGTTGCCCATATACTTTTGGATGTGAGGATTCCACTGGAGCATAGTCAACTTACCTGGGGCCACATTCTTAAAGTAAATTGACTCCCTCTCCCAGCATTTATCAATTGCCAAAAGTTCCTTAGCTACAAGCTCAACTCTCTGTCTACCTTCCCTAATCATTTTGTTTGCTATGTGCTTGCATGGGAGTTGTACATGCTGCCACAGTCACTATGTGTTCATGTGGGCAGCTGTCCTGCTTTATCTGGAGAATACAGTTTCTGTATAGTCATTCACTGCTCCGGACATTGACAGTCATTCTTCTCCCTCTTTCTTAATGATCCCTGAGCCTTTGTAAATGGGGATGTGTCCCATTTAGACTGAGCACCCCATAGTCTTTTATTGTCTGAATCTTGGCCAGTTGTGTTAATCTGTTAGTCATCAAGTATTGCAAATAGCTGCTTCTTTTATTAGGGTTAAGAGATGCATTAATCTGTGGGTTTAGTGATTAATCATTTAGAACCACTGGCCTGGAGGTCCCATAGATTCCCAAACTTTGGTTACCCTAAAGAATGTAGCAGTAAAACTTTATTGCTCAAGGTACCATGTACTTGAGATATATAGAGTAGATTGGTCAATCTGGTACTTAACCTGGAAGCTTCATACCTACTGGTTAGTTTTCATAGTTACTAGTAGGTGCTATGTACATTACCAGAATATAAAAGTCATCAAGTCATCATGAATCTTATCAATTGGTAAACCCGATGAATTACAAAAACATGTGCCTTAGAAAGACATACTCACTGGTACAATAGTGGTACAAACATGGTGGAAGTAACCAATCAGTGTCTGACAGAATTTCAGTTCTCTTCCACAACACCAAACCCATATCAGCAGCATTGTAGAACCAAGAACCTTATGGCTATACAGGTCATAGACCTTAGGGAAAAACCTTCCACTGTTATTTTAGTATATGTAAACAGCATTAAACCATCATAATTTTTATAATATATTCATTTAAAAATTCCTTTTCCTACACTTGATACTCGTTGATTAGAAAATAAGAAATGAGCAACAGAGAACCTTAAATGGATAGGAATGAAGATTGAATATGACTAAGTAATCCTTATGAGAAAAATCACAGCAAACAATAAATCTATGCATGTCAAGAAAAGAAGCATGTACTACCATACATCACAAAGCTCAAGGGCTTTGTTATTTGTAGCCCTGTCAATTATGAATCTTGAAGCCAGAAACTGACCACATAATGATCATCATAAATTTTCTCAGTTATCAAGAAAACACTAACTTCAATTAGGGTATATATATATATATATAAAATGTTTTAATTCTTGGTGTTCCAATAGTCCAAGAAAAACAGATAATTATTCAATGAAACTTTTAGGTATGAAAACTAGAAAAGAACCTATAAAAGTACAAGAATATTTATTAGGTATGTAGAAATGATGGTCTCTTAAGAAACAGATATCAGACGTACAGTAAGTAAGAAATAGAGAATAGTTTGTGTTTTATTGTAATTTAAAAACTTTGTTGTCAAAGAATATATAAGAAGTAATCATATATCATTCCTTACCATTTAAAGCAAGGCACAGGAATTATTTTTTTCAAGATAAAGGAACCTTAGACATCAAATTTAAAACCATGAAAACAGTCTCCATCCTAAAAGTGCTAAATGACTCTATTGTTCCCCTACGCTTTTATAAGAGATCTGTGCATCTTGTTGATGAATGAAAGGTCTAAGCAAGGATGGAAAATTGGAAGGAAGTACCCATGGCAATGGGCTAAGAGACACCTTGTTGGTGGTGTTCTTCTATCAGTCAGTAGCAGAGCATATGGCAGTCCTTTGTTCATCCTAGCTTGATCCTTGGCTTAATGGTCCAAGCTGTCTTATGCTTAGGACTTATAAAAAATCAAATCAAATCAATCCAGACAGTGCAGTGCAGGAGGAAGAAGGCAGAGGCCCACCAATTGCCATGCCACCCACAGACTTGCCCTCCAGCACAAGACACAAGAAGGCCATAGACACCTGCTTGCCACCATCCATGTAGCACAGCTAGAGAATGTGACCCAAGGGTCCTCCAGTCATGTGGCCAGCCTGCAGCAGGAGCCACCATAATAAGTATGTAGTGGTCAGATGGGAGATAAAGAAAGATGAAACAGCTTGAGTATTAGGAAGAGAGATAGAACTGTTAGACCTGATAATAGAGAGAAATATTCTGTTGTGTTGAGCTCTGCCACCTGGGGCCATAGTGAGGTCCCTGCTTAGGGCCATAGTCTGTGACTATGCAATAGCAGGGATCAGTGTCTAGGTCTGTGGTTCATATTACTACTAGAGAACATGGGAATATCTCTGGTTGGGGCAGCTGCTGGGGCCACATGAATATCCAGGGTCTGTGCATAACTGGTCTCACCCCTCACCAGAAGCAGCATGCTATAGAGCTGGCTCCATCTCTCACCAGCATTAGCACTCAGGAAAGCAGGCCTTCCATCTTGTGCAAGCAGCACAATGGAGGTGGCCTTGGTGGCCAGGGTGTGGGTGAGTAGGCTGTCTCCAGGCTGCTATGAGGTGGCATGGGTGTGAGGATAATAATGCCCCCTTTCCAACATCACTATCTGCTACAGTCAGGGGAGCTGGCTCTGGGGACATAAAAGCAGAAAAGCTGGCCCTGTACCTTGCCTGGGCAGCACAGTAGGCCTGGCCCTTGTCAAAGGATCGTGAGTGAACCAGCCTCTGGGTGAGAGCACTGGAGAGCTGGCCCTGACACTCGTCTGCTGGGAGGTGTTGTGGGTATAGGGATGATTCACACACACACACACACACACACACACACACACACACACACATACTTGTGGCAGTCAGGAGAACTGGCCCCTAGGGTGCTTGGGAGTAGTAAAGAGAGAAGATGAGCTGGCCCTGTCCATTGCTTTACTGCTGTAACAGCCAGGAGAGAGGATCTTGTATCTCATGTGGACAACATGGTAGTGCTGACCCTTGTAGATGAGGAACAGATAAGCAATCCCTGAGGACAGAGCAATGGAAAGCTGGCCTGGCCACTTGTCTGGCATAAGGTGGCATAAGTGCAGTGGTGATGCCCTCCCTCCCTTGTGTCTCACTACCTGTGACTGAAGGGAGAACTGGCCCTGGAGTCATGAGAGCAAGTATGTTGGCCCTGGCCCTCACAGGCTGCAACACTCAGAAGAACAGGACCTGCACCTTGTCTGGACATCATTGTAGAGCTGGCCCTGGTGGTGGTGACCAGGTAAGCCAAGCCAGAGGGTGCAAGAGAGGGACAGCTGGCCCAGCCCTTCATATGCTGCAGCTCGTGGGAGAGTGGTGCCAGAACCTTGCCTGGATAGCACAGTGAAGCTGGATTTGGAGATGTGGGTGCAGGTGAGCCATCCCCAAGGGCACGAGAACAAGAGCTGACCCTGTCTCCTGCAAATGGCAGTATTGGGTGGCCTATCTGGCTCAGTGATGGAGAACTCACCCTCATGGTGAAAATAATGAAGCTCCAGAAGGCTGACCAGCTCAGCTACCATTCAGGCCCAGATCCACAGCTCTGAATTGTCCCACCCCCAAATCTATATCATCTGCAAATGGTATGGATACATGAAAGGGTCCTGCTGTTCCAAAGCTGCAGGACTGCCATGACACGGAGGAACAACAGGATATTTGGTAGGAAACCCAATGAGGATCCAATATTAATGGTGTTCCAAAAGCCACCAATCTTGAACCAGACCAATGATTAATTGCAATCAACAATAGCAAGTGAAGATGTGTGGACAGAGGGATATACTGTGGGACACACAATGAAATACTACAGCTTCCACGATGAGATTATTCCTATGCTTTGGGCTGGTGGTGGTGGTGGTGGTGGTGGTGGTGGTGGTGGTGGTGTGTGTGTGTGTGTGTGTATCATTTGGGGTAGAGTTGGTAAAAGTAAAAGGTCGATATGAGAGAACAGGGAGATGAGCGGTACTGGGCCACATGTTGTGAAATCACAAAGAATCAATAAAAGGTTCTTTAAAAAAATGAAAGAAAGGGAAAATCACTACTTTTGTGAAATTCAGATTCAACATTTGCAGAAAGAACCAGGGGCATATATGACTACTGTATGCTCTATTCTTGCATAAAATATCACAGAAACTCCCATTAACATGCACAATTAATGAATTTCAATAAAACTGCAATCAGCCCAAATGTTCACCAACAGATTAGTTGATAATAAATGGTTGGTGCTTTTGTACAATGGATTTTTTTTTTCAGTTTTAAAATGTTTAATGAAAGAATTGATGTGGGTAAAATGTAGATTATTAACATACTTTTCACCATTATTTTGAAGGTGATCATATGATATCAATCTGAAAAAAAAAAACATAAAAATACAATCAAGAATCTCTTATACCTTAGTGCATGCAGCTGGCACACCTCACCAGAGAACTTTCTTTCTGCTGTGCATGATGGTCAACACAGAAATTCATAGCTCATCAAAGTACAGAGAATAAGGGACTCTGCTGCAAATGGGACAACTGTATGACACCTATACACAGGTGCAGGGACTATCTTGGAAGAGGGGATAGGAAGACTTTAAGAGCCAGAAGTGTGTGTTTGTGTGTACAGTGGAATTTTATCTAGCAAGAAACACAAATCATGTTTCCTGAGAATCATGAAATTCTTAGGAAAATTAAAGGATGTGGAAAACATTATATTAGAGAAGGTTACCCAAGTCGGAAAGACAAACATCATATGTTCTCTCTCATACAGATATTAGCTTATCCTAGAGAATGTAAATATGGCTAAAAGCTAGGAACCTTTAAAAGGACACATAAATCTAGCAAGAAGAAACAACCAGTCCTAAATGGGATGCCTCTATCACATCCCTCTCCTTAGAAATCCTGCAGAACCCCATGGAAGAAGAAGCAGAAACTGCAAGAGCCAGAGAGAGTGGAGGGCAGGGCACCAAGGAAGCATGGCTTCTAAACACAGCAAGAGTGACACACATATGATATCACAGAGACTGAGCCAGCATGCACAGGGCCTTCACAGGTTTGCACTAGATGGGGCCCTGCAACTGAGAGGAATAGTGAACACAAGCCTCCATCCCTAACCCAGAAGCTATCTCCAATTGATAATTGTTCACAAATAAAAAATGAGGTTTTTTTTTTTTTCCTAACGGAGTCTCACTGGATACACAAAACATATGTAAGGGCAGGCTGTATACCTAACAGTAGATGGCCAGCAAAAAAAATTGAACTCAATGTCCTTTTTAAAGGCTCTTTTTCTGATAGGCTTTCTATTCTTTATTTCTTTCTTTTTATTTTATTTTATTTTTATTCTTTCTTCTTTCAGGTCCTTTGCAAATATGTTGTTGGATTTCAGTGTGTGAAAACATGTCTTTTGCTACATCTATGTCTGTGTGTATTTCTCTTGCTTTTTTTCTTCTGTTTGATTGATGTGTCTCATTTAATTTGGTTATGTTTTCTCTTATTTGTTTATTTATTTCATATCTATTTGTATTCTAATGAGAGAGAAAAGGAGAGTTGTGTAGATTGGGTTCATAAGGAAGGGGAGAGACTGTGGGAGGGCTCTAAGAGAGGAACCATTTTCAGTGTATATTGTATTAAAAATAAGAACTATTTTCAATGCAAAAGGAGGGAGGAAAGACAATGCCAGATGGGAATAGCCACATTGGTGGCAGAGGTCCAAAGGAGAAGGTAATCAAAATGGAGAGGATGCAACATGAAATGTATAAAGACACGACAGGGAAATCTGGTTCTTTGTAAGCTAATTTTTTAAAATTAAAAATAAACTATTAAGATCAAAAGAACAGAGGCATCCTTAACAACTCACAAATCCTTTCAGTTCTAACATGGAACATTTTAGATGAACCTAGAGTTACTGCATCCCCATTGAGAACTGGATGGACTCTCACCTCCTTGCCCCCACCATTCCTCCTAAACATTTAGTATTATTTCAAGTATTTTATGTAAATATATGATACAATTAGTATGTTGTTCTCTGCCTTAACTTCGAGGGAATCTTTATCAAGCCAAAAATATATTTGTAGTGCCAGGGAAATGTTAGTGATCCCCCCAAAAAACAAAACAGGATACAATCTGATGTAACTCACAGCAGGGTCTTTATTCTATTTGAGCTAGCTCACCTCCCCGCCCCCCCAATGTACCACTGTCACACAGGATGGTTTTGGTGGTGGTGGGACCTCGAATACCTATCAGAGCAAGACTTTATAATAAGCAGCAATTGGGGGGGGGGAGAGTGTGCAAGCATCTAATTGAAAAGCTATTGTGGCCTTTAACATAATTACCTAATGTTGGGAGTCATATCATAAACTTACTTTCTGCTCCCCTCTGCATTGGTGGTTGTTTGGCAGGGGGTGGGCTTGTAACCTGGGGGTGCTGGTTTGTTGGAGGAATAACCTGGAGATGTTGGTCTTATTGGGAAATTAACCTAGAGACTGGAGCTAGGCTCGGGTTTTATTGGGAAGCAACTTGGAAACTGATGTTAGGGACCAGCCTGTTGGTTTATCTGAATTTAATCTTAGGTCAGGTTCTCTAAAATGGAGTCTGAACTTACATTATTTGGTCTCACATATTTATCAGTCACCTATATCTTACCCATTACTAAGGAAATATAAGATCACCCAAAGCATAGCAGTCATTTAGTAAATATTTGGTGATTAAAGTTGCCAATTTCAAGGTCATGTGACAGTCCCACTGCACAGCATCCAATCATTTTTTATGATGTGACTAATCAATGCAAGAAGATATAAGCGATTCTGTGACAGAAACATTGTAATTAAACAGAAGGGAGAGATAATGCATGTGAGCCCACATCTTATTCACTGTGGCATTTTAACAAATAACTCAATTTGATTGCAGAGCACATTGCCTTCCTTGGTGTGGCTCATATCACTTTGCAATAGGCCTAAAAGCAACACTGCACTTTGACCATCATACTTGTGTTTCATAGTACATACCATTCCACCAATCCACAGGGCCTGGGAAGAATGTGATGCACATCCATGCTAAATGGTCAAAAGCTGAGTGATTCAATCATTAGCCCTTGATTCTGAGTCATCATTTATTAATGCTTATCAAAGGTAACTTTAATTTTATGTTCTTTTAGATGGAAATTAAATCAAATGTTCTAGATATCTTTGATGTTTCGTGAACATCTTTGATGTTCATATCCCTTCCTGAATACAAGTCAGAAAAATCTAAAGTCTGTAACCCAGATAGCTAACATTAATATTTGAATATAATCTAAGCAAAATTGACCACATCCAAATGAATTAAGGATGAATCTAGATATACCAGCTATCTTTCCCTAGAGGATTTTTTTTTCTGTTTTCTGTTTTAGGTTCCTTTTTTATTCTTTGAGAATTTCATATGAAGCTATGATCAAATCATAAGGGAAAATTTGTGTTTGGAGATAAACTCTGAATTCCTAGATCATTTAATATGACGTTAGCCCGTGTGTGTGTGTGTGTGTGTGTGTGTGTGTGTGTGTGTGAATAAATGACTTGACTCATGTTTCTTTGGAATGGTATCTGTTTCTAAATGATACAAAGAAAGCTAAAAGTAAAGTTTGTTTTTGATTTTCTCTAAAACCAAATGTTTTAGCTATCCTCTCCTTTTTCCATTCTTCTGACTTGGTGTGACAGAATCAGAAAGGTCCTAGGCACTTTTGTTTCAAGCCCAAGGGCCTCTCCTCCCCTTAATGGCTAACAAGACTCTCCTCTGCCACATATGTGGCCAGCACTATGGATCCCTCCATGTGTATTCTTTAGTTGATGATCCAGTCTCCAGGAACATCAAGGGGTCAGGCCAGTGGACACTGTTGCTCCCTCCATGGGACTGCCAACTCCCTCAACTCCTACAGTCCCTTCTCCAACTCCTCCATCTGGGATCTCATGCTAAGCCCAACGGTTGCTGTGAAGTGACTCTTGGGTATTCTGAACTTTGGGGCTAATAACCACTTATCAGTGAGTACATACCATGTTCATTCTTTCGTGACTGAGTTACCTCGCTCAGGATGATATTTTCAAGTTCCATCCATTTGCCTGCAAATTTCACGGTCATTGTTTTTAATGGTTGAGTACTATTCCATTGTGTAAATGTACCACATTTTCTGTATCCATTCTTCTGTTGAGGAACATCTGGGTTGTTTATATTTTCTGGCTATTATAAATATAGCTGCTATGAACATACAGGAGCATATGTCTTTATTACATGTTGGAACATCTTCTGGGTATATGCCCAGGAGTAGAATAGCTGGGTCCTCAAGTAGTATTATGTTCATTTTACTGAGGGTCCTCCAAACTGATTTCCAGAGAGGTTGTATCAGTTTGCAATCCCACCAGCAATGGAGGAGTGTTCCTCTTTCTCCACATCCTCGCCAACATCTGCTGTCACCTGAGTTTTTGATCTTAGCCATTCTGACTGGTGTGAGGTAGAATCTTAGGGTTGTTTTGATTTGCATTTCCCTGAAAACTAAGGATGATGAACAATACTTTAGGTGCTTCTCAGCCATTTGAGTTTCCTCAGTTGAGAATTCTCTGTTTAGCTCTGTTCCCCATTTTTGATAGAGTTATTTGGATCTCTGGACTCTGACTTCTTGAGTTCTTTGTATATATTGGATATTAGTCCTCTATTGGACTTAGGATTGCTAAAGATCTTTTAGCAATCTGTTGGTTGTTGTTTTGTCCTATTTACAGTGTCCGTTGCCTTACAGAAGCTTTGTAATATTATGAGGTCCCATTTGTTGATTCTTGAACTTAGAGCATAAGCCACTGGTGTTCTGTTCAGCAACTTTTCCCCTGTGCCCATGTGTTTGAGATATTTCCACACTTTCTCTTCTATTAGATTCAGTGTATCTGGTTTTGTGTGGAGGTCCTTGATCCACTTGGACTTGAGCTTTGTACAGGGAGATAGGAATAGATCAATTCTAATTCTTCCTCATGTAGACTACCAGTTGAACCAGCACCATTTGTTGAAAATGCTGTCTTTTCTCCACTGGATGGTTTTAGCTGCTTTGTCAAAGATCAAGTGACAGTAAGTTTGTGGGTTCATTTCTGGGTCTTCAATTCCATTCCATTGATCTACCTGCCTGTCACTGTACTAATACCATGCAGTTTTTATCACTACTGTTCTGTAGTACAGCTTGAGGCCAGGGATGCTGATTCCCCCAAAAGTCCTTTTATTGTTGAGAATAGTTTTTGCTATCCTGGATTTTTTGTTATTCCATATGAATTTGAGAATTGCTCTTTCTAAGTCTATGAAGAATTGAGTTGGGATTTTGATGGGGATTGCATTGAATCTGTAGATTGCTTTCAGCAGAATGGCCATTTTAAATATATTAATCCTGCCAATCCATGAGCATGGGAAATCTTTCCATCTTTTGAAGTCTTCTTCGATTTTTTTTTCAGACACTTGAAGTTCTTGTCATACATATCTTTTACTTGTTTGGTAAGGGTCACACCAAGACACTTTATATTGTTTGTGACAATTGTAAAGGGCGTCATTTCCCTAATTTCTTTCTCAGCCTGTTTATCCTTCGAGTATAGGAAGGCTACTGATTTGCTTGAGTTAATTTTGTATCCAGCCACTTTGCTGAAGTAGTTTATCAGCTATATCAGATTTCTGGTGGAATTTTTCGGGTCACTTAAATATAGCATCATATCCTATGCAAATAGTGATATTTTGATTTTTTCATTTCCAGTTTGTATCTCTTTGACATTCTTTCATTGTCTAATTGCTCTAACTTTAACTTCCAGTACTATATTGAATAGATAGGGAGAGAGCAGGGCAGTCTTACCTAGTCCCTGATTTTTGTGGGATTGCTTTGAGTTTCTCTCCATTTAGTTTGATGTTGGCCACTGATTTGATGTATATTGCTTTTATTATGTTTAGATATGCTCCTTGAATTCCTGATCTTTCCAAGACTTTTATCATGAAGGGATATTGAATTTTGTCAAATGCTTTTTCAACGTCTAACAAAATGACCATGTGGATTTTTTCTTTGAATTTATTTATGTAATGATTACATTGATGGATTTTTGGGTATTGAACCATCCCTGTATCCCAGGGATGAAGCTTACTTGATCATGGTGAATGATCCTTTGGAAGTGTTCTTGAATTCGGTTTGCAAGAATTTTATTGAGTATTTTTGCATCAATATTTATAAGAGAAATTGTTCTGAAGTTTTCTTTTATTGTTGGGTCTTTGTGAGGTTTTGGTTCCAGTGTAAGTGTGGTCTCATAGAATGAATTGGGTAGTGTTCCTTCTGCTTCTATATTGTGGAATGGCTTGAAGAGTATTGGTATTAGATCTTCTTTGAAGGTCTGATAGAATTCTGCACTGAACCCAGCTGGTCCTGGGCTTTATTTGGTTGGGAGACTTTTAATGACTGCTTATATTTCTTTAGGGATTATGAGACTGTTTAGATAGTTTATCTGATCCTGACTTAACTTTGGTAATTGGTATCTTTCTTGAAGCTTGTCCATTTCATCCAGATTTTCCAATTTTGTTGCATATAGGCTTTCGTAGTAGGATCTGATGATTTCTTGAATTCCTCAGAATCTGTTGTTATATCTCTCTTTTCATTTCTAATATTGTTAATTTGGATACTGTCTCTGTGCCCTCTGGTTAGTCTGGCTAAAAGTTTATCTATCTTGTTGATTTTCTCAAAGAACCAGCTCCTGGTTTGGTTGATTCTTTGTATAGTTCTTTTAGCTTCCACTTGGTTGATTTCAGCCCTTAATTTGATTATTTCCTGCCTTCTACTCCTCTTTGGTGTATTAGCTTCTTTTTGTTCTAGAGCTTCCAGGTGTGCTGTTAAACTGCTAGTATATGCTCTCTCCAGTTTCTTTTTGGAGGCATTCAGAGCTATGAGTTTTCCTCTTAACGCTGCTTTCATTGTGTCCCAAAGGTTTGGGTATGTTGTACTTTCATTTTCATTAAATTCTAGGAAGTCTTTAATTTCTTTCTTATTTTTTCCTTGACCAAATTGTCATTGCATAAAGTGCTGTTCAGCTTCTATGTGTATGTGGGCTTTATGTTGTTGTTGTTGCCATTGAAAACCAGCCTTATTCCATAGTGATCTGATAGGAGGCCTGGGATTATTTCAATCTTCTTATACCTGTTGATGTTTGTTTTGTGACCAATTTTATAATTGATTTTGGAGAAGGTATCAAGACATGCTGAGAAAAAGGTATATTCTTTTGATTTAGGGTGAAATGTTCTATAGATATCTGTTAAATCCATTTGGCTCATAACATTTGTTAGTTTCAATGTGCCTCTGTTTAGATTGTGTTTCCATGATCTGTCCATTGATGATGGTGGGGTGTTGAAGTCTCCCACTATTATTGTGTGAGGTATAATGTGTGCTTGGAGCTTTAGTAAAGTTTCTTTTATTAATGTGGTTGCCCTTGCATTTGGGGCAGAGATATTCAGATCTGAGAGTTCTTCTTGGTAGATTTTTTTCTTTGATGAGTATGAAGTGTCCTTCTTTATCTTTTTTAATGACTTTTGGTTGAAAGTCCATTTTATCCATATTAGAATGGCTACTCCAGCCTGTTTCTTGGGACCATTTGCCTGGAAAATTGTTTTCCAGCCCTTTACTCTGAGGTAGTGCTTGTCTTTAACAGACAGGTGTGTTTCCTGGATGCAGAAAAATGCTGGGTCCTGTTTATGGATCCAGTCTGTCAGTCTATGTCTTTTTATTGTGGAATTGAGTCCATTGATATTAAGAGATATTAAGGAATAGTGATTGTTGCTTCCTGTTATTTTCAATGATATTTTTATGTTTGTGTGGCTATCTTCTTTTGAGTTTATTGAAAGATTACTTTCTTTCTTTTTCTTGGGTGTAGTTTCCCTCCTTGAGTTGGTTTTCCATCTATTAGTCTTTTTAGGGCTGGGTTTGTGAAAACATACTGTGCAAATTTGGATTTGTCATAGGATATTTTGCTTTTGCCATCTATGATAATTGAGAGTTTTGCTGGGTATAGCAGCCTGGCATTTGTGTTCTTTTAGAGTCTGTATGAGATCTGCGCAGGATCTTCTAGCTTTCATAGTCTCTGGTGAGAAGTCTGGTGTAATTCTGATAGGTCTGCCTTTATATGTTTCTTGACATTTTTCCCTTACTGCTTTTTATATTCTTTCCTTATTTTGTTTATTTGGTGTTTTGACTATAACATGATGGGAGGAATTTCTTTTCTGGTCCAATCTATTTGGAGTTCTGTAGGCTTCTTGGATATTTTTGTTCATCTCTTTCTTTGGATTAGGGAAATTTTCTTCTATAATTTTGTTGAAGTTATTTACTGGTCCTTTAAGTAGGCAATCTTCACTGTCTTCTATACCTATTATCCTTAGGTTCGGTCTTCTCATTGTATCCTGGATATCCTCGATGTTTTGGGTTAGGAGCTTTTTGCATTTTGCATTTTCTTTGGCTGTTGTGTCAGTGTTTTCTATGGTATCGTCCACATCTGAGATTCTCTCTTCTATCTCTTTTATTCTGATGATGCTTGCATCTATGACTCCTGATTTCTTTCCTGGGATTTTAACTCCAGGATTTTCTCCCTTTGTGATTTCTTTATTGTTTCTATTTCTGTTTTTAGTTCCTGGATGGTTTTGTTCATTTCCTTCTTCTGTTTTATTGTGTTTTCCTGGAATTTCACCCATTTGATTATGTCTTCCTGTAATTCTTTAAAGTATTTTTTTTGTTCCCCTTTTAAGGGTTTCTAGTTGTTTACCTGTGTTCTCCTGTATTTCTTTAAGGGAGTTGTTTATATCCTTTTTAAAATCCTCTGTCATCATCATGAGAAGTGATTTTAAGTCTGAGTCTTGCTTTTCTGGTGTGTTGGTGTATCCAGGGATTGCTCTGCTGGGAGACCTGGGTTCTGATGATGCCAAGTAGCCTTGGTTTCTGTTCCTTATGTTCTTGCCCTCGCCTATTGCCATCTGGTTATCTCTGGTGTTAGCTGATCTTACTGTCCTTGACTGTGACTTGTCTTTCCTGTAAGCCTAGGTGTCAATACTCCTTGAAAACTAGTTCTCTCTGAGAGGAATTTTGGTTTGGAGATCTGTAGTACAGGGTCAGCTCAGGGGTGCAGACAGAAATCAGAAGGATATAATCCCCAGCTGTTTCTTGCTTCCTGTGTCCTGATGGCTCTGCAAGGGTCTTTCTTGGTCCAATGAATTTGAAAAGAAGTAATGGTCTTGCCTGTGCTTGAAGGTATGTTGGCACTCCTGGGATACCAGCTCTCTCCTGGCACTATTTGTGTATGGATCCCTGTGTCACAGGATCTGCTCCCCAGCCACCAAAAGAAACTAGAAGCCCACTCCTCAGTCCCTGTTTCCTGGGTATTCTAGATGGGTCACTTTGAGCAGACAGGCTTGCCCACACTCCTGGGAGGTTATATTTCTCCCAGCACTTTTTGGCCATGGAGCCCTGATGGCCCAGGAAGAGTCTCCTGCCACAGATGGAAACCAGAAGGCTCCTTCCTCAAGGCTGTTCCTCAGTCCCTGTGTCCTAAGGATTCCAGGCAAGTCCCATTGAGCAGTGTTACTCCACTTACCTCCTCTCATGGGCTTTTTAACACTCCTGGGAGGCTATCTTTCTCCCAGCGTTATTTGGCTATGGAGCCCTGGTGGCCCAGACAGAGGTCTCCCCTGTCTTACCATTTTAAAACACTGTCATATTGGAAATACAGCATCACTGTTGCTCAAAACAACCTATTGATAAGCATAGAGATATGGGATGTCAAGGTAAGGAGGGAAAGAGGAAGAAGGAGAGAGGGAGAATGCAGGGAGAAAGGGAGGGAGGGAAGGAGGGAGAGAGAGCGAGAGAGGGGTGAGCAGAGACAGAGACAGACAGAGACAGAGGGATCCAACAGAGTTCAGGGTTTGAGGCAGAAATTCTGAGGTGTATTAAGACTGATTTACCACTGATGTATTGAGAAAAGAAACAAATGAAATGGTAGGTTTCTCACTATCAGAAAAGGGGATTACAAATACATAAAAGAAAAAGAGTTGAGGCAGATGTTGAGCTTTCATTAAAACCACAGAAAGTTAGATGAACATACAGTTGAGAGGAAATTTTGTATGAGAAAGAAATATTTTTTTTTTAGTTTATTCAATTAGCCAAGTGAGCAGGGTAATCCAGGAGCCTGAGTGTCAATGGTCCACCTAGATTAGGATACTCTGTTCTCAAAAACGATTCTCACTAGTAGGAGACAAGGTTTAGAGAAATTGCACATTCAGGAGCTCAGAGTAAAATATGGAAATTAGCCCAGAACACACCAATGCCCTGGACAATAAGAGTCCTCAAGCAGGATGGGAAGTGTCGAAAAATGACACAGAAACTATATAAAGAATTTTTACCCAGTAAATTTGCTGAGGGTTGAAGAACATAGAGCATATTGTTAGTTGATATTCTATAGAACAGAGGACTGATGAATAACATCATTAGTGTGTGTGTGTGCGTGCGCGCACATGCACATAGAAATGCACATGCATGCACATGTGTGTACATAAAATGATGATTATTTTAAGCAAAAATCTTCAATGGACACTTTAATGATATGATAGAAGTTTATTGAAGAGATTGAAATCTACCTTCAAAATGTCCTCTAGCTAAATCCAAGGTATTCTTCAGGGAGATTCTGCATTAATCAGTTGTCCAAGTAAAAACACCAGTATTGTTAAAGAGGTATGGCTATTAAAACAACCCACAGAATAAGTAAAATAAAAATGTTTCATCAATTAGGTGAAATCCTGCAAATTATAGACAGGTGCAAATAGGGAGGAAAATAGGTGCACAAGTAGAGGAGGCAGAACAATCAAGTGTGGCAGAGTGTTATCGACTACAAAACTTTGACTGTAAGTTCAAGATGTGCTTGCGGACAGGAGCCTGATACAGCTGTCTCCCGAGAGGCTCAGACAGAGCCTGACAAATACAGATGCAAATGTACACAGCCAAGCATTGGACTGAGCATGGGGACCCCAATGGGGAAGTTAAGGCAAGGACTAAAGGAGCTGAAAGGGTTTGCAACCTCATAGGAAGAACAACAATATCAACCAACCAGATACCCCAAAGCTCCCAGAGATTAAACCACCAACAAAAGAGTACTCAGGAGATACCCACATCTCCAACTGGATATGTAGCAGAGGATTGCCTTATCTGGCATCACTGGGAGGGGATCCCCTTGGTCCAGTGAAGGCTTGATGACCCAGTATAGAGGAATACTAGTCCAGGCCGCTGAGGCAGGATGGAGTGGATAGGTGGGTGGGGGAATACCGTTATAGAGGCAGGGGAGGGAGGAGAGGATGGGGGCATGTGGAGAGGAAACTGGGAAGGGGGGATAACATTTGAAAAAGCAAACAAGCAAACATCATTAAAAATTTTATTGAAAACACAAAAAATGGAAGGAAATGAAAGAGAGAGAGAGAGAGAGTTTTCAAGATCCAAAAGTGGAAATAGAATCAAAACCAAAAGACCAAACTAAGGGAAATCTGGAAATAAAAAAAATTAGGAGTGTGAACAAGAACCACAGAGGACACTTCACCACAAGAATATGTGAGATAAAAGAGAAAATCTCAGGCACTGAAAACACTCTAGAAGAAATGAATACTGATGATAAAACAGAACTGTTAAATCTAAAAACTCCAGGAACAAAACAGCCATGACATCTGAAGCACTATAAAAAGACAAAACATACAAATAAGAGAAAGAGAAGAAGAAGAAAGCCAGGTAAAGGCACAGAAAACTCTTGATCAGAAAAGAAAGTTCCCTCACTACATAATAAAACATTAAATGTAAAGAAAGAATATTAAAAACTGTAAGGCAAAATGATCAAGTGACATGTAAAGGCAGACCTATTAGAACTACACCTGACTTGACGTATATGGAAATCTGTGCTATAGACTCTAAGAAACCACAGTCAGCCCACATGACTGCATCCACAGAAACTTACAATTACAATAGATGAGGAAAATACTACATCCTTGACAAAACCAAATATGATGGCTGTTCTCTATTGTCAACTTGACTGTATCTAGAATGAACTGCTATCTAGAAAAGGAGAGGACAACCCCTGACCCAGATCTTAAGGCTGGAAGACACAATCTTTTGATCCAGATCTTGAGGCGCACCTTTAATCTGGGCCATATCTTCTGCTAGAGGCCTAAATAAGGACCATGGAAGAAGGAAGGTTTCATTCTTCTTTGCCTGCTTTTGATTACTTGCCAGGACATCTATTGGAGCCTACTATTTAGCATTCTGGCTTATACAGAAGACCAGCTAAAATGCCCAGCTTTGTGGGAATGAGCAATTACTAGATTCTGGGACTTCCCATTCACAGCCGGCCATTGTTGGGTTAGTTACATTGTAGCCTGTAAGTCATTCCTATAAATTCCCTTTATATATATATACCCTGACTATTACACCAAATTTAAGCAATATTTATCTACAAATTCACTTCATGAAGGTGCTAGAAGGAAATCTCTAACCTAAAGAGATTAACTATACCCAAGAAAATAGGGAATATATAATCTTAGACCAGCAAAGAGAAAGAAGAGAAACCCAGGCACATGCACGTATGCACGTACACACATACACACACACACACACACACACACACACACACACACAACCCCCCCCCACTAACGAGAACAACAAAAACAACAAAATAGCAGAAACTAACAAACACTAGTCATTGATATCTCTCAACATCAATGGTCTCAATTTTCCAATAAAAAGACACAGACTAGCAGAATGGATGGGAAGATAGGATTCTTCCTTCTGCTGGATCCAAAAAGCATGTCTTAATATCAAGAATAGATAAGAAAGAAGCTGGTATACCCATTTGAATGTCTAAAAAATAAATCAAACCAAACTAAATAAGTTCAAACCAAAACTAATCAAAAGGGATAGGGAAGGACACTACATAATCATCAAAGGAAAAATACACTAAGAAGACATAATTTTTAACATCTATACCTCAAACACAGAGCACAAATTTTGTAAAATAAACACTACTACAGTGTAAATCACATATCAAATGTCACACGCTAATTGGAAGATTTCAATACCCTACTCTTACAGAAAGACAGGTCATCCAGACAAAAACTAAACAGAGTATTGTTGGGGTTAACTGACATTATAAACTGAACACAATCTTCACTCTTTCTATCCTTTGTCCTGTGCTTTGTCTTCAGTCTCTCTAGTACTTGGCACTCACTCCTAATCAGAAGGGACTATGTTTATCTCACATTCTGCTTTCCCTCTCCTGCCTGGTGTGCAAATGCCCTGAGAGGAAACATAGACCATTGACCCTCGGTTCTGATTTTCTCTCCAGGCAGTGCACCATCAGCACCTGGGTACCCAGAGAGAAGAACAGGAACCACAACATTTGTCCCAAACCCTGCTGTCGCCCTTCCAGTCTGGCATGATAGGACTGTATGACACCCCAAAGAGAAACACAGGCTGTGGACTCCCAGTTCCGTTCCAGTCTTTGGTCTTCCTTCTCCGGGCCAGTGTGCTACCAGCATCCTGACGCCCCCTGCGGAGATGCAGAACAGCACGTGGCACTACAATAAACAAGCAAGCATCAGAAAATAATGTCTCACACATTATTATTCTGAGAAAATTGCTGCAATATATTAAGTTCAACAGCACCAACAAAAACATTGTAACATTGACTACAAGGGATCAAAATGAAGAAATCACCCAAAAGCCCAAATTATATTCCTATATATCTGTCCAATAGAGTTCCACTCAATTATTAAAATTGTATTTGGGGAGGTGAGTTAGTGAGATCTTAAAGACTTCTGTGCAAGTATATGTAATGTGCCTTGTATTGGCATACTTATGTCAAGTGTCTCCCAAAATCCCTTGCTCTGCCAGATTTTATTCTCTGGTTCTGTAGAGGGGAAAACAGCGAGCAGCTAAGGAAATTGAAATAATTAGCATCACGCCCCAGAAAACAGCTGAATGGTCAACCATTTCCAATAGAAGTTCTACTCTTGTCCCATTATATAAAAGTGCTAACAGTGAAAAAGAATCCAAAAGTCCTACCATGGGAACGAAACACATCTCTGGAGGGAAAGCACAGTCAAGAAGTCCAGCTAATGGCCTCAAGGTTCCTATTGGTTCCTGCTGGGGTTTGGAACCCTGATTTGATGATGTGACTTTATTGTTCCTATCTGTTTTCTGACTTGAAAATTTCATCCAGGGAAACATGGTGCTTTGCCCTGGATTCCTTTTATTGGTAACTCAAGCTGACATCCTTAATGGGGCTTCCCAACACAATTTCTGAAGAATGTTTTAAGCTCCTACTCTTATGACACTTGGCTATCATCTAGTGGTCTAGTGATATTTATTCTTTTACTTCTGCTTGCTATATAGTTAATAAAGTCACTCATTCAATAGTGTAAAATATGACTGTTGTGGTTCCTCTTTGTTCCATACAGAACAATATGTCAGGAGAAAATGTGAAATCAAGTTATAGCTAATATTTACAGTTCTAAAAATATAAATCCACATATACCTAAATCTCAGCTGTTTATGCTGAGTGATGAGATTTTTGAGTAATTATCACTAACTCATTTTTATTTTTTGCATTTTCTGACTTTTTGTTGTAAACTTTTCTTGTTGCCAAAAATCAAGGAAACGTGCTAATTTCATTCTACAAATAAAACATGCATATTGAGTGTGTTTCCTCTCTGTTAGCCTAGGTATCATCCTGTTTCTTCGAAAGCTTTTACAGACTGGAGGGAAATTGAGGTGATGTTTACTCCCAGAAGTCAAATTGACCCGTTCTAGCTACTGTATTTGTATTTGTATTGTATTTGTATTGTTGGCCAACGAAGATTAATGAGCAATTCATTATCTGTGGTTTGCCAGTACTGTCTCATTTTAAAAGCTAGAAGTCTTGCTTTAACAAAACATCTAGTTTAAAAAATAAAACCTTCTCACTATGCCTTCTTGACCAATGTTTCCCAACATTAATTAAAATTCTTCTGCTTATTTTGAAATTTTGTTATTTTAATTATTTAAAATTACTCCAATCCATGAAGACTCTCTCATTTAATTATTTGTGTCACTGTAGGAAGGGCTTTATCTTTATTTTTTTGTTTATTATTTTTACATAAGAGCATTTTATTCAGATATACATTGTGAGTTGAACCCTATACACTCTAAAAGTTTAAATTATGACAGCCTCTGAAAATATATTTTCATAGAATAGAGCACAGGACCATTATAAATGTAAATTATTTTGAGGTTTTTGTGATATTTTAATACAGAAGATCCTGGGTATGAAACAAATGAGATTATATTGCATCCTCAATAATTCATGAATCTTTAATACATCTAATAATTACTTATTGAATGGCTAATATTATAGTAGAAAGTAGAAATAGTTATCTGCAGGTGAGTAAAATAAAATATTTGAGAAAATTGATTTTTTTTTGCTTATTAAATTTAAGGCTAAACCTAAAATAGCAAAATAATTGCTACTAAATTAGACTGAAATAACATTTTCTCTAAAAGGAAAGGTAAAGGTAAGCATTAACTATCATAATAGTGCAATCATGCTCAGCTCTGCACATGCAATCACTGTCCAGGAGAAATTCTTCCAGAGTCACAGGGACCTGCATACTGTCAGAGTCTTCATGGGAACTAGAAAACGAGAAGAAAAATTATTATTTGTACTTGCCATGTTGTTAGTGGTTTATAGACTCACTCCAAATAAAATCAAACTGCCATAGCCTCCTAAGTCCTAGACATAAGCTATGCTCTACAGTCCAAATAGATGAAGTTAATAAGTGAGTCTTGGACCAGTGGAAAAATGTGTGATCATGTCACCCTGATGGACAATTGTCATTAGTGGTGAGTCTGAATTAAGTGTAAGGTGACCTTGACAACATATCTATTTCCTTTCTAGGACACAATATAATGATCACATTTCCACATCATTACTGTAATGCTGTTTTGTCATTATACAGAGAATATGGGACATTTTTCACCCATCAGTAGAAGATGGTCTTAAAATAGAAGGGAAAATAGTCTCCTTAGAAATTTGTATGATTTTTTTTTCTCTTCAAGGAAAGCAAATGTTTACAAGAACTGTTAATGAAGCAAAAGGTTTCACAGCCCCATCTAGTGCTCAGGAGATGATTTACTGCAAGCACCGCCTAGTTCTGTGGTTCAGAGCATTGCATTACGGCAGTCTTGGAGTCTTACTGGTTTCCTAGCTGATACAATACAGGATTAGATGATACAATACAGGATAAGCACGGCATGCTAAGTGGAGATTGAATAGTAAGCAATTCTCTGCTCACATATTAATCCTTAAATAGCAAGAACTATCACTTTCAGATGTAAATTTACTGCTGAATTCTTCTAGAAAAGTACTGAACACTACAAATTACTCATGGCAAGCATTTTGATAATAGAATCACATACACAGCTTTTAATATACCAAAGGACTTTGGCATTACCACAGTCTTAAAATTAAGTCAGATCTGTGTGTGGGAGCTCATAGTTGCCAATCCCAGCCCTCCGTTGGTCTAGGCAAGATTGTGCCGTCTAGTCCAGCTTGAGGTACAAAACTGCCTAAGAAATTAATATAGGATGGAAATCAAAATCAAAATTAAATTGATAAAATTTCAAAAACTATCTCACTAAAATTAGAAGATTTGTGATTATAATTTGTGTATCATTTTGGAACTAAATAGAATCTACTAAACATAATGCCAAGCTTAATTCATAAACTCCTACCATCAATCACCATACCTCAAACACTGCGGATTTAAAGTCTTAACCTCCTAATAAGATGGCAATAACCTTTAGTAATTTATTCATAAAGTAATATCTTTAATGGCCTGGAGACAGATCAGTTGTTAAAGTGCTTGCTGCACCTACAGGATATCTGGGTTCAGATCTCCAGCACCGACATAAAATGGTGGGAATAATGGCATGCACCTATAATCCAGGCCATGGAGATGGAGGCAAAGGATGCCTAAGTTCACTACCTAGACAGTCTAGTAAAATCCAAGGATACAGTGAGAGGCCTTGTCACAAAAAAATAAGGTGCAGACCCTTACTGGAAGATACCCAACATTAACCTCTAACCACCATATGTGCGCACACACATGAATGTAATAAATGCATACTCATTAAAAGAAAATTTTAAATGCACATTTTATATTATAGTAAGATAAAAAGTAAAGATCAAGGACTGTGTGTCCTGCAGCAGATCAAGCAGGCATCAAGTAAGTGGTCACATGGTGCAAAGGAGCTCAGGGAGTGTGTGGGATCCTAACCAGCTGCCAGGCATTGGCAGTTCAGAGATGCTACATCTGGCCTCCTAAGCAGTTTCACGGGCATCATCAATAACCCATAATCAGCATGTAATGGTCCGACAAGTTTACCAACGAGACCATCCTGGAAGTCAGCCAGTCCTTCAGCACTGACAGGAGCTCCCTGCAATCCAATCCTCCTGAGTTAGACATTTTTAGAGAATAGATGACAAGAAGAAGTAGAAAGAACAGCTGTTGGGAAAGCAAACACAGAGAGAGAACAGGGGAGGTGAAGGAAATATATCCGATAGTTGAGGTGAAGCACATCAACAAGGTTGAAGGAGCAGTTAGATTGGAAGGATGGGGGAGCATGTTGCCACCTTGTAGTCAGCTTCAATATATCAACATTGATGAGTCTGGAGCTTCCCAAGTCAAAAATCAGAGTCATTTTCAGAGTTAAGTTCACATCTAATGGTGATAACTGAGAATATTCTTAGGTTGCTCTAATTGAAAGTCAAAACTAGAAAGCAGTTAACTCCTCACTACTGATAGTGATCTCCAGGGTTAATTTTGGCTACATGCATCTTACCTGGATATTTATATGACTTTTAATTAACTGTGGTTGGAGACCTTTAATCTCTTATTACCAGGAATAAGTATAAATTAATGAATGTCAAGAAAAGGCTGTATCAATTATGCTGAAAGGAAAAATTACAAGGGTCAAAACCAGAAAAGAATTGGATTGCTTGTTCCATGCAGAATTTGTGAGTAGCTGTATTGTAGATGAAGCTAATTTTTAACCCCTGATTTCTAGTCTGGCTGGCTACTAGTCTCTTGGACAATCGAAAATCCTTTGATTCCCTTCAGCCAATGAGAGGTAGAATCACAGTACTCCACTTAAAGTGGCCAGCACTGTCAACCATAATCACCATTGCAACTTTGCCTTTCTTTTAACTTCAGCCTGGAAATCACTGGAGAGAGGGACAGATGGTTAGCATCTGACTGGCTGGCTGAGATCCCTAACTGTGTAATTGGGGAGCAGATAGGAAATAAAGTCTGAAAATGTATGCCTGCCCTACCTCTGCACCCAGTGGCATTGCTGTATTCCCATATAACTCTCTGTGGTTCTTTCCACATTTAAATCATTTCTCCCTTGAAGACCCTTTCTATTGTTTTGCTTCAACTGGTAGAACTCCGTCTTTACCAAGGTAATCCTCTCTAACTTGTGACTTCCTTCACCCTCTTCCACACCATAACTGGAGTCCTCTTTTTAGCTACTGAGAAGATCGTCTGCTTTTCAGGTTAAAGCTACTAATAAAGCTATAATTTAGCCTCCTTGCATTCTGAATGTTTGGTTCATTGAAAACAAAGCTTTTCTTCAGCAATTCTGGGTGGGCAGGTAATCATCACTGTTACATACCATCTAAACCATTAGCAAAGCAAAGAAGGAACAGTCTAGCACCACAACCTTGCATACTGTACTAAAAATGAGCAAAGGTCCCTAAATGCCTCAATGGGAACCTAAGCAATTGACTTAGACTCACAGAGAAGTACGCCTCATCCTTCTACCAGGCTGAAGTGAGACGAGCACACCTTCACCTATCTCTTTAAAAAGTTGCATTTCATTTCCAGGTCCACTCTTGTCCCTCAGAGTCCTTCATACAGTCTGATAGATAAAAATGGAAATTCATCTTAACTGTCTCCATTTTGAGGCCTGCTAAGTGATCCAGCTTTTTTTTTCTATTCAAATAAACTGAAAGCCACGATCTGGTATTATGGAGCATCTCTTGGATTTATTTTTCCTGTAGTATGTCACCTTGTTCTATTTGTGGGATGATAGTAGAAATTCCCATGGGAAATCTGAAGAAATGAGACTCAGAAAGAGTAAAGGATAAGAAAAATAGAATATTATAGTAGACTAGGTGGCCAGCCTCTGTGTTAGTGGGGAACTCTGAAGGATAATAATAGTCATACTAGTAAGGTACAAGAAAGAGGCAGGCTGAGCATTAACTAGAATATCAATTTCAGCATAAGGCAATGGGTTGTGAGGGTCTCCATTTGAGAGAACTATCTTATTGACTAGGAAGTGTTTCTTTGTGTGTAGTTTGCAGTCATGTAATTTGAGCCATACAAAGGAGCACAGCCCAAATTATTTGGTGTACAGATCTGAGAGGACAGCAAGAACTGAGCTACGGTGTACCTAATCCCCAGTTAGGTTATCACTGCCATGCAAATAGGAGTCACACAAATAAGGGCAGTAATAGCTGATCAAAGTTCCATCTTGGTAGGAAGTCTGGGCCTGGAGTGATCTAGTATAACACAAGACTGGTATTGATATCAACTAAACTATCATGGGTGACACCAAATAGGAATAGCTTCTTTAAGGAAAACTGTTGTCCTCATATTTGTTCCCTCGAATTATACGCTCCTCCCCCATGTTATGCCACCAACTTCAGACTGGAAAGGAGGGAAGCTCTCCCAGTTAGAAAACACCTGGCTTGTCCTAGTATTTGATATACTCTCTCTGATGTCACCAACACTTTCCATTTAAAATTCCTTCTAGTCCTCCACCATTCACTGTCTCTCATGGTCATTGCCTTTCACAATTCATTTAGAACACTGGTCTGTAGTTTATGTGTCCTTACAAATGGAATATAACACTTATTTCTCACTATACTTGAATCATTTTAGCTAGCCATTCACTGTCTTTCTCCCTTCCATATTCATAACTGCCCTGTTACCCAGAGAATCACTGTTTCTGTTGTCTTGTCTTGTTCTATAATAGCTTTCTCTAGGGTTCTATTGACTATTCTAGTTTTTTAATTTCCATCTCAGAGTCTTATTTGTCAATGCTCAAAAGTGTCTTTTGTCAGCAAACCCACTGTGATTTAATTTGCTGTCTGTTGCTGACACTGCCTGGCCTTTTAATCACACCTGGATCCTGAATAGATCAGATCCATCCAACATTTCTGTAAACAAAGAAAGAAGAAGAAGAAGAAAAAAGAAGAAGGAGGAGGAGGAAGAAGAAATGGAGGAGGAGGAGGAAGAAAGAAAGAAAGAAAAAAAGAAAGAAAGGAAGGAAGGAAGGAAGGAAGGAAGGAAGGAAGGAAGAAAGTGATGAAGGAAGCAACCAAAAGAAGGAAGGAAAAAACAAAAGCTTTAAAAATCCCAGCCCATGCCTGGCAGTGGTGGCGCACGCCTTTAATCCCAGCACTTGGGAGGCAGAGGCAGGTGGATTTCTGAATTCGAGGCCACCTGGTCTACAAAGTGAGTTCCAGGACAGCCAGGGCTACACAGAGAAACAGACAGAGTTTTGAAACTCTGAATCAAAAAAAAAAAAAAAAAGATAAAACCAACAACAACAACAAAAAAAAACCAGCCCACTTGTATTCCCCATCATTGCTTCTCCTTGATGTTGTATTAACCACTTTCTACGAAACTCGGACTTTGGGAATTTTTAGATTTCCAGCTCATCACCTGCTCAATTACTCTGAATCAACTTAATGAATCAATCAAAGTTAGAAGTTTTGGTGAAACTGAGCATATAGGTGATATTTGTCCTAAAAACTGTTTTAGTCACTCCCATCCTTATCCCCATCCCCTGAGTTCTAAAGCACGGTATCATGAATAGTTATATAAAAGGAGCAATGATTTCCATATTGGAAAACAGTACTGTGGTACATTAAGTATAACTGACTTGGGAGAGACCCTCTGATTGAGTTAGGGTTGTCCTAGATTGCATTCTTAGCAACTGCACATCTTTAATTCATAGGAGGAAGAAATGATTCCAGGGCCTAGATCTTAGTTACCTCAACACAGCTCACAAAAACCTCCCCACAGTTCTCAACTCTGTCTGTCTCTAACTGTTGATGCTAGAGTGTCCTAAGTCATTTCTTTCTTCTGCTTCTGTAAACTGTGGCGTTCCACAAAGAAACACTATCTGGTTTATGTCATCTGCTGTTCTATTTGCTACATTGTCTTCTTCCTTTGATCAACCTTGTTTCCACAGTCAAATCCTTCCCCCTCCCTTCCTTCCATGAACGCCTTACCAATGGTGCGTGCTAATGAATCCACTCAGTTTTCTGCATCTCGTTCCATCCACTTTCTGTCAGTGTGCAGTACTGTCCTTCCCTCCATATGCTAAGTCTGTCTCATTATCTCCCTCAGATCCTAGTCTTCTCTCTGAACATTGAGTATTAGAGATTGAATACCCTAGATCCTTATCCCCTCTCCATTTCTTTCTAAAAGTACTCATACTTCCTAGATTATCTCATGAAATCTGCTCCTTTGAATTAGCATCTAAACCTAGAAGTTCAATGTCTCCGGTCAGATTTCAATATGTGTCCTTAGACCACATCTCTCATTCCCTACTAGATATTTATGCTTATATATCCTTAAGTTGCTCAAATATAGCAAAAGTAATTAAAAAAAAAAAAATCCCAGTATCTCCCACAGCCCAGTAAATGGGATCCCTCCCAGTCTATTCATTTCCCAGAATGCCTTGAAAGTCACCATGTGTTTTCCTTTTATCTTACCTCCAAACCAATTACTGTTGAACTCAACAGTGCACCTCTTTCCTTTGGTTATGAGTCATCACTTTCTCCAGGGATTTTGTTATTTAGCTGACTATAAGGTCTAAATGTATCTTCCATATTCATCTTTGCATTTGCACATTTTGTTACCATTTCCTATTACATAAACCAGAAAGGCATCATCAACCTTCTTTAGCTAGTCCTAGTTTCTCCTTCAAGATTTATCTGTTTTTAGTTCGAAACCCTTTCATGAATTTGCCTCTATGATACTAGATTCATGGTTTAGTGTATTTGTATTTCCCGGCATGGTTTTAGACTCTTAAAAATCAAGTAAGTCTCCTGCTTCGATCCTCTAATTAGCTGGAGCTATAACTGTATGCCACCATTGTCCCATGCTGCTCCAGTGAATATTCTTTTAAAGACCCTATTTGGAATGATGAGTTCAGCAGATGGCCTTTGTATTTGTATAAATACTCAAAAATTCTATAGTTCTAAAAAAGAAAGAGAAAGGAATGCAAACTTATGCACTAATAAATTGGTACATTTTGCATTTCCCTTTGTGGCTTCATGTCTGCCAGTTTCTGCTTACCCAGTTAGCAGTCTATATCCACCAAGGAGATTTCCCTTCTTCCCTGCTTCTTGTCAGTAGGTTAAGATTGAGCATGCACGAAGCACTTGATTCCCCCCAGTAACAACAACATGAAGAGGAGAGAACTTGAGTGCACAGAGGAAGCAGACTGTAACTCACATGAGAATGTGCAGCGATCAGCCCAGAGACTGAAGCCAAAGCTTCCTGTGCCTGTCACACATTGTTCCAAATCCTCATTCCACTCATGCTGCTATTTACCTGACAGCCCCTCGGAGCTCACTGGAGCACTGTGAGCTCTCAAATAAATATGTATTTCATTTTGTGTGCTTATCTTGAATCCTCATTTTGATTACCCAGTAGACATTAACAATATCTTCCCAGCTGTTACTTGCCATTATATCTTGCAACTGAGATTTTTGACTCTTTATGAAAATGTATCTTTGACCTAAAGGTGATAAGGGTGCTCTAGCAGTTATGACAATAGATAGTATGAACTCTGCTCAGATGTGATGGCATGGGTAGCTTACTTAAAATTACTGTCATCTGTAACTTCCATGCTTAAACATAAAATTGTGTTTAAGGTTGTCATGAATTGCAGCTTTAAAATGTTTGAAAGAAAATTTATGTATCCTTGATGAGAATCCCTACAGACATAACTTTGACTTTGTCCAAAAAAAAATGATTATCAACTAATTAAAGCTTCAGATTTCAAACAACTAACAATTTATTTAGCCCATCAAATTTGACAAGCTTTCTATCAATATGTAAATACATGCAAGCACAGAACAAACTGCACACTGACATAGCACATGTATAACTAGGAAGATGATGTCCTTCCTCAATCCCATTGTTACCACAGAGCTTTGCTTCTCAGACATCTAAAACCAACTTTGGACTTGATTGGTTCCTGTTTTCTAAATCATTCTGGTCTTAAGCAACTCCGTGGATTATTTAAAGAAAACCAGTTATTCTGTTAGACTGCTTTCCCCTTACAAGAGTATATTTCTAAATCACAAAAGTCCATCTGAGAATAACCCCCACCCTGATCCTATTTTTTGACCAGATAGAAATGTATCCTGTGAGTCCTTGCAGAAACTTGAGAGAAAATCAATGGTGACTTTGACAAGAACAATGCCACTTCCTCTTGAATAGGTCACCTGGACCTATTCCTAACCTGTTCTCTCAGGACACTTTAGAAAAATCAGGGCAATCACCCCTAAGCTTACCTCATACTCTCATTACTAGCTACACATGTTAAAACCCACAGCCAAGAGGAAGCCATTTCTCAGTGGTCAATTTTATGAATAAGAATCATTCCATTCATCTGGTACACATAGCAGCTGCCACTGTAACTGTTCCCAACTTTGACTTGACCCTTAAATTTGAATCAATAAATGGAGATAATTCATGCCAGATTATCATTTATTGTTTGTATCACCTTTTAAATCTAATTAATGATTTGTGTGCTGTATGCATGTGTACACGCATGGGTGTGTGAGTGTGTGTGTGTGTGTGTGTACATGAGTGACCTGACTATGTTGGGAGAATGAAAGCCCCTCTATTGTTATGTATTTTATCCACTTATTTTCCCATATGTTAGACAGAAAAAATTGAAAAACTAATCCCCACAGTCCTTACCTAAGAATTTTCAGATTCAGAGGCAACAAATAAACTGGACTGTGCTTTAGATCACACCTAAAAAAAGTCTGCTAAGAGACTGCAAAGACTGAAAGAAATCGCACGCAATTTTGATATAGCTGGCACACATGCAACCTGTTATATTTCCAATATAAACAATAACAACTTCCCTAGAAAAAGCTGGCAGACTCTTGACTATACATTAGTAGTTCCTTCTGACTTGACTTGACAGTTGGCGGAGCCACCTATGTAAGCTAATTGCCTTTATGTGGTGGGGACGCAAACACTAAGATTTCTGGCAGCTATATTCTGCATTTTCATAATACCAACAGGGATGTTCCCTCTTTTGATGTTTACATTCCAAAAAAATGTCTCCAAACACTTGATAAATCCAGTGAAAAGATGACAAAAGGCTTCTTCTATTCTAAGAGATGCTTTTTCAAAGCACAGAGAGAGATCTTTACAAGATTTTCTTCAGCTAATAGATCAATGACATTTTTTAATCCTAGTTTCACAGCTAACTAGCTTTGAATCTTTGTATCCTGGAATATGCTGCTTAGGTCTCTAAATTGCAATTTCATCATTTACAAAATTCAGATTATGATGCTGAAAGAGTTGCTGTGATATAATATCTAGACGATGCTTTTCAAACCTCAGAATAAACCTTAATGCTGTCTACTTAGTAAAATGAGTTTGGGTGACATTATAAATTTCCACTTTATTTCAATAAACAACTTATGAATTTAGTTTTTAATTTCTGAAGAAGTAGCCTTCAGGTGCCCAGCTCAATGAAAACATCTATAACACAACCTCTGCAGCTAAGGCTTAGGGAATATCATGGACGTGGGGGTGGAAATATTTTAAGAGTTAGAAAACCAAAATGCCTGCTGTAAGATACTCTGTTCAAGACAGTAAAACTCAACAGTATGGTTGCCTAAACAAGGCCTGAATAATACATACTGTTGTGGATAGGGAAAGTTGACAGCCCCCTATCTTTAGATGCAAAGCTACAGGTAATCAGTGGTTGATGATAAAGGGAATATAGTTTAGATTAGGAAACCTCCTAATTGATTACCCAATCTCAAGTGGCCATCCCTAAACATGTGTACATATGAACAGCACTAAATGGATACAATGTATATTCATGCATGCTTGAGTATATATGTATAGAAATATATGAGTTTTAGGAGGAAGACAAGAGGAGTTGGGGGATGAAAAGGAAGGGTAGAAATGATATAAATACAGTGATCATTTAAGAACTTTTCAACAAATAGAAAAATGTGTTAAAATCCAATAGTATAGTAACCTGAATGTACTGGGACCATGTTAATTAGAATGCATGAATATATTGTGGCTGTGATGTTGTGGTTATCTTTTAAATTTCAAGACCTAGAAACTGGAATGAATGGATTTGCAGCCTAAATCTATAGCTCTAAAGATCTTTGAAGGTTTTGTTGACTTTAAAGGAAGAAAAAAAGAGTAGACAATATTTGAGATCTGGGATAAAAGCTCAGAGCATCAGGGGTTGGTAAGCAGAGGTCAGGATTAGCTTCTGTGGGTGTATTGATGTTTGTGATTGTTCATCACAGCAGCAAAGCTGCCTCTGTAAGAACCCACATCGTGTACCTAATCCTCAGCAGAAACTTCATTTCTGACAGCAGGAGAAAGTATGCATGCTTGAGTACTGGGCTCACTCCAGCTTGCTCTCTCTTTGTCTCTGTTATTTCCAACTAGAATACAAAACGTGCAAATTGGCTGTTTCTTAGCAAACCTGTGTCATTGTGGCAGTGGATAATAAGTAATGGTGACCACACAGAGCCCAGCTTCTTAAGCATATAGGACCATATAACTGAATGTAGGGGTCATGAAAACTTTGGTGACTATAAAGGGTTTATAAATGAACCATGGTCAAAAGAAAATAGTAATTCAAAGTTAAATAAGCTGAATCTCCAAGAAGCTCTTTCCTACAACAACATGCTTGCCTCTGTTGCAGCTTTGGTTCTGAATACGTAACATGTGTCCTATGACCTTGCCATCACACCACACAATTAAAATACTATTTGAAACACTGACTAATATTCAAGACTATCGTATGTTATGGACTACATGATCTTTATTGTATAAAGTTACTCTTATTGAAATGTAAAAGCTCACTTATTAAAATAAAACATTACATTTTTATCATTTCTCACAATGTTACATATCAATTTGTCATTGAATGGCATTATGGAAAGTTTGGTTTTAAAAATTGTCGTCTGATGCTCAATGGATAAGAACATTTGTTGCTCTCTCACAACTTGGGTTCAACACCCATGGTTACACATTCTGGTTAGCAAATATCTACAAATCCAGTTCTGGAGGATCTGAGCCTTCCTTTGGCCTCCTCAGGCACAAGGCATATACAAGATATACATACATACACACGTACATACATACATACATACATACATGCAGTCAAAACACTCATACACATAAAATAAATCTAAAAAATTGTTATTCACTTTCTGACAGTCTATTAAATTGCTTTACATGTAAGCCTGATGATCAGAGAGTTTAATGTTCAGATCTCAGACTGAGAGAAGAGAACCAATTTCTGTCTTCTGCACTCCATAGTCTAGCTGAGTCATGCATGTGCTTGCACATACATACCTCACCTGGCTCACTTGGAACCCACAAACTGTTCTCTAACTCATAGAGATCTACCTTCTCTGCTTCACAAATACTAGAAGTAAAGACATATGCCACCAAACTCTGCCCAGTGAATTTTCATTTTGATTTAGAACAAATCAGCAAAAGCTGGAATGAACCCAAACATATTTTGGTCATTTTGTACTACATATTTATATGAAATGTGTTCTCAGCATTGATCACAATAACATCAAAATATTATTCAACTCTGAAAAATGTTCCATATCCAACAGGATACATTCAATATTCATTTAGGATTAATTCTTTATATAAAAACAGACAAGTGTGTTCATTATTATGCAAATATGTCTGCATCTTTAGCAAGTGGAGAAATTGTATTTATATAATTAATCTCTTTATGATTTATCATCTGCTAATGTTGGATCTGAACCTCTATTATATAAAGAGAGCTATATTCTTGGGGTCTTGGAAATATTTCTCAGGTGAATGAGTCATGAGTGGAGAAAGAGTAAGTCAGGATGAGAAAACACATTTCTGTGTACTTTCAGGAAAATGTCTCACATGTCCCCAAAGCAGCACTGGGAGGCAAATGTCATCATCATCTCTATTGCACAGCCATGGAAGGAGACAACGGGGGCTGAAGAAACCCCTCTAAAAGGATACTCAGAACAGCAGGCCCTGGAACCATGGCTCCTGGGCACTTACTGGGACACATAGAACTCAGGGAAAGATAAAGACCATAGCTAATTCACCCCAGCATTGATTTTTAAATTCTACCCTGTAATGACAGTAAATCAATTTAATAGAGGAGATGAATGAAAATGGATAAGCTAAATTACCTGTCTATGCTCTCAGAGTTTTCTCCAGGTAAAAGCTAGATGAGACCTGATTTTGCTTGATTTCTGTTTTTGTTTATTTCTAAATAAACAACAACAACCAAAAACTTTTGGTCTTCTTCCCAGTGATTTCAAGTGATGTGGTAGTAAATCTACATTCAACCTCCTTCAGAAACTGCACTTTCACCCCAAGTTTTAGACTAGCTTACTTTTATAACTAAAGTTTTGAGAACTTAGAATTTAAATGGCAAGGCTAGATATACCTTTAAATAATAAACTCAGGAATTACAATTATTCAAGCAATTCTTAATCAAACATTGAAATTTAGAGAAGAAAACTAAGGTAAGAAACACTTTGGAGTAGGCATTTTGAAATAGCTATTTACAAAGGCTACCAATATTTTTCTTTTTACTCCAGTCTAAAAAAATACACCTACCACAACATTAAAATCAATGAAGAAATTAGCAGATTATTTTAAGCAGTTTTTACGTATATAACAAGCTGGTAAAATACTCTCAACTAGGGATCATTACTGGTTAATGAAATTATCTTTCAGAGATTCAAAACTGATAAACAAATGTTAACACCACATTTTATGAAGTAAGAGAAAATGCAAAGAAAACAGATTTTAGTGTGTTGTCTATCATCCAGTATTCACTATGAAGCATGAGTCTAGCTCTTCCAGTAAGAAGAGGAACAGCAAGTCCACCCTTCCCAACACAGTCATTACATACTTTACCTGATGTATTATTGCTCAGCAAGATTGAAGATCTCCCTCCAATGCCCACAAATCATCTATGAGATGTGGATAACTCCCTTGGCTTAATTTGGGGGTACACAGTAGTAGTAAAAGATGATTGCCAAACTTCTTTTCAGTATCTCATAAATCTATTTTCCACAAAACAAAGGTTGATAAAGCTGTAGCAATAGCAATTAGCAGTGAACACTGCGACTGTATTTATGTCACGGTCTGATTTAGGAATCAATCTAGTCAGGAATTTAATCAACAAATATTGCTGAAAGCATAATACAGCTGAGAATATCGTTTTTAGAAAATGTTGTGTTTCCCCTACAGAAGCATACAGCTTAGCAGGAAACATTTTCGTGCCCCAAAGCCTTTATTTATTTGTTTATAACTGAACACTGGTCACTGTTGGTAACTGAAAGCCACCAATATAACCCTTTTGTTTTGGTTTCAACAGCAAAAATCTTCAGACAGTATATGGGCCCCCCAGATATATTTCTAAATCTACACAGAAAAATCAAGCTTCTTCTTGTCAGGTCTAGAAACCACCCAGGACACAAAGACTCTGAACAGATAGTCAGAGGGCACTAGATCAGGAGTTCAAGAGTTTTCTGTCCAAGTCACTGGATAGGGTCAAATCATCTCAGGAGCAATCTTGGGATGGTGCCTGCCTGATTCCAGTACATAGCCATGGCTGTTCTCTGGGCTCTGAGGAGAAAAGTTCATATAGTAACACTCCCCAGACTCTGTTCCTCTGTTGTCCATGCAAGCATTCCTTCAGGGAGCCTACTCATGTTTCCTTTGCCGCTTCAGAAAATGTTGAAGCACATACTCAAGGAGCCTAAGTCAAATATTTCATTATTCTTCCAATGTTCCCACAGAATTCAACATTGTCATATAAGTGTAATAGATAAGTGATATTAGTCAGGGAAATGCTCACCTACTCCGCTCCTGGAAGTTCATGAGCAGATCTGGTTCACCAATAAGTTCTTGGAAGCAATAGCCAAAGGATTACTTCCCTTCTCCAAACCCCTGTTGTATCTCTGATCAAAGCCTCTGAGCACAAAGCTATAGAGTCCGGACTAACAGGGGAGAACCAAGGTCTTTCTGAGAATCAAACGGTTCATTTAAGCAATCTGCTATGACCCCTCCAGGAAACAGACGACTTCTACTAGTCTTTCCCAAGCCTCATTGGCATTCTTCCTCACAGAACAACCAAACTTACAAGCTATCTATAACATCCCTTGAAATTTCTAACTCCAAACAAATTGTAGACTATAGACTCTGAAACTGATAAGGATGTATGGGAAAATGTACCCTTGTACACTACCCATAGGACTGCAAATTGGTCCAACTACTCTGGGCATGCATATGAAGATTCTTAAAAATATTAAAAGTAGAACATTCATGTGGTCCAGATATAACACTTCAGGGCATATGCTAAAAATAGTCTAAACCAGCACCACACTGGATCTTCTGTATATCCCTTTTACTGCATTATTTGCATCACAGATTATAAAATCAATATAGATGGTCATCAATTGAATAATGAAAAAATAAATTATGGAACATATGTATATATGTATATGTGTATGTGTGTGTGATACATTCATCCATAATGGATGAAATTATATTCTTTACTAGAAAAGGGATGCAACTGATAATCATACTAATTAAAATAATTCAGACAAAGAATGACAACTACTACATATTGCCTCTTATTTGTGGGTCCTAGAATCATTGATAGATATATAATACAATACACATGTACATAATTTGCATAAAAATATATGAAAGCAGAAGGATGAGTAGGGGAAGGACGGGGACAGTAGTGGCAGTTCGAGAGGGATGAGTTGATGACTGAGGAGAGGGAAAGGGGGAGAGTGAGTATGGTCAGTGTATATGGCATCCACTAAATAAACAGTCTTTGTTACACCCAATATTATTTTCAGTGACTACACACCTATAAAAAGAACTGTTAAGCAGTTGCATAGAGCTTGCATAAAGAAGTTAAGAAATAGGTGACAAAAGTCAACATGTTTGCCCAGAAGAGAGGTCCCTGTGTGCCTAAAGATTAATGATCTAAGCTAGAACATGTTTGGAGACAAATCCATGATTGTGAGAAGTGAATATGTTAATCCCTGACTGTTGTTTCATTGAACAAGAAATTCTGACGTATTTGTAGAATTCTCATGAAAGTTGGACTCTCTAAACTACCCTGAGTGTTAGCACATAGATAATTCCTGATTATGTCAATTATCAATATAACTGAGTAAAAAACAATGCATATTTTATTCTTTGCTAAATACTTATAAAACCTTATTTATAATACATATATTTTAGAATATATATATTCATTGGTGTATATATATATATATATATATATATATATCAGTTAGAATATATATTGACAGAATGAGAATTATGAATAAACATAATTCTTTTTCTTTATGTTGATAAATCTTTAGAGGAAATAAAAATCTCAATATTGAAAATTACCCTAGAAAATTCAAAATCTGATAGTTTTCCTGTAAGTTGATGAAACAGATATTTTGTTTAGTTGTCTAAACAAAGACAATTTGAATATAGATATATATTCAATGTTTACTTTTGTTCAGTATATATCCATGTCATTATCTCAGATACCAGAAATCTAAAATTAATCCAAGAAGAATATGAACAGAGATTTTTTTTTTATGTTTTTCTTAATCTTCAAGTTACTTTTACTTATCAAAGAACTTTACTTTCTCCAATTGGACAGCTCTGAGCCATTTGCATGAGACTCTGAATTTTCCCACTATAAAAATCACATAACCTTCTTAATGCTGAGGGTTTCTTTATTCAAAAATCATAAAAGTTTACCATTACTAAAGTTTTTAAAGACTTACAATAACGTGCTATGAATTGTGTGTCATTTCAAAGACCCTGACAAGCTCAGAGTAATTAAAAATTTGGCCTCCAAGGTAGCACTGTTGAACATGGTGACATTTGAGAAGTCCTAGAAATGGTCCAGAGGATCAGAGGAATGCTCTAGAAAGGATCTTACCTTGGAATCTTTGTTAGGGTCATTATAAATGCCAAGTTTGGTCTACCTTGCTTTCTCTTCTTCTTTTTTGTCACTTCGCAAGCTTCAGTTACTATTCACCATGCATGCAATTCTTAACAAAAATGAGACCACACAAGTGCTACACAAAAGACTTTCTAAAACTGTGAGGTAAATAAACCCCCCTCTCTCTTTATAAAATTAGATTCTTTAGATTTTTTGGATATAATGCAAAAATACATACATGTTATAAATTTCTTAATTTTCAACTTTCTGTGTCACCATTTTTTGCCTCCATAAAGCAGTTAATCTCATCTACATTTGAGTGTATGAAAACAAATATTTTATTTATATTTAGTATTCTAAGCTACCTAAAGACAAAACCCTTATATTTAGCCTGGGTCAATAAACATTGGTGACAACCAGTATATTAAAGATGGGCAAGAAATTTCAGTTGTCTGGATTTAGATCTCTCACTTTAATGTTAGGTTATTTTGTCAAAATAAACCCCATTATTCTCTTCTTCTGTTTGGTAGTATGATTATGCTTCAGTAAGAAAAGACCCTACATTATCCTGTAATCTTAAAAATTCAGATTCAGAAAAAAATTGTAAATAATGTTGTATCTGAGGAATTTCACAAATAGAAAGAAGTAACATTGTGATCCTTTTCTGTCTTTAAAAGCCACAAAAAAAGGAGATACAGTGGAAAATACAACCATTATCATCTTAAAAGTGAGAATTGATATAAAGTACTAAAAGCAGGAACTAGGTGTGAGACTGTTGCTTCCTGGTTCCAAGATGAGTTCCCTTTCCTACATTCTAGACATTAAGACTGTAACAAACTGAAATTGATTCAGTTTGAGCAAAGCAATAAGTAGCTCTCCTACTATAAAATCTTTAAATTCATATTTCACCTAGAGTATATTAATGTTCTTATGAAATAGTCTCAACTTTGGAGTGTATTGATGTTTAATTTACCTTAGAAACATTAGGTATAAATATTTAAACAACAAGGGAAAGCAAGGGTTCACAGAATTTGGAAGTGTGGTATTACAGGCTTACTTTTATCATACAGGAGAAAATGAAACTTTTCTTCCTACAGAATTTCATGGTAGTTTACCATAAAATAAAATTTACAGTTTGCTAACACTGCAGAAATTCTATACAAATATAGGTCATGGTATTCAGCCATTAGTTCCATCCCTTGATAGCAATTTACTTGGCTTACACTCTGCTTTAAAATGTCACACATGCTGACAAGACACTTTAAATATGTTGCCAAACTAAGACAAAGTTCAGTCATATTACTTTACTAGCCACCAATCACAGGAGCTTTTATTGTATTTCATGAATATCGATCACTTCTTCATCAGAGGTTCTTACGAGATATTTTCTAGGATGGATAAGAAGAGAAAAATGTACAATAGATTCCTAACCAGCCTCACATCCAAGAATACAATCATGTCACTCATCGATACCATTCAACGTTTCCTGCTCACTGTGAGAGGCTGACTCAACTTCCCATGAAGGACGACCCACCCTGGACTTCATGAGCTTTTCTTTCTTGCATTACTATCTCATGGCCATTTACTCTCATGACTGTTGCTTCCTGGTTCTGAGATGAATTCTCTTTCATACATTCTAGACATTAAGACTGTAACAAACTGAAATTGATTCAGCTTAAACAAAACAATAAGTAGCTCTCCTACTATAAAATATTTAAATTCATCTTTCACCTTCGAATATATTAATGTTCTCATGAAATAGTCTCAGCTTTTGAGTCTATTTACTGTCAAGTGGATTTCAATTAACTCACTGAAGAGGGCGAGTATCAGTTTGACTAAAGAAAGATCAATTAGTCAAGAACCTTAAGTATATTTTTATACTAATCTGTATGCCAATCAATGCTAAGGGAATTTAAAAAATAAATACAATCCTTAAACTCCCTTCAAGAGCCTATAGACTAACAAAGAATAAGCATAGTACCAAAACCAAATTTCAAGGTAGAGAATGGGATACACAAGTAACAGTTAGGCAAATATGAGGAGTGTTTACAGTCAAAGAACTTGACAATTCCCAGAGCAGCAGGACTTCCTCTAATCCTCCTCTGTGGTTTCCACTATCCTGTATTATGCAGCACCATAAGATGTTTGTCTTAGGGGGCATCTGGTGTTTTCATTCCCACTTACTGATATGATTTCTCATATCTAAAACTTTGAGCACCTTGAATACAAAGAGACTTGTGTTTGTTTAATTCTGACAAAGGCTTATCTTTTAATATTTTTCTTTATAAGTTTCAACTCATAAATTTTGAAAAAGCAACCCAGAATTAACTTTCAGGTAAGTCAAAGAAGAAAGAAGAATGCCTCGTTTTCTATCTGCAGACAATGCCTCTTAACTGACTTTAAAAACTAATGAACAATATCATCCAATCTGACATGAGCCAGAATGGATTCAGATGCTGTGAAGACATATTACACTCATTCTCAAATGTGGAAAAGGAATCTCATTCCAAGAAGAGAAAATGCCTATCACAGCTTATAAATCCTTTTCACTAGCTTCAAAGGAAGTGTGAGTCAAATTTGATTTATAATGTAAGTGTGTGCATGTAACTCTCCCTGGGCATCTGTTTATGTTGAAGACAATAGCATTGCTTCTCAGAACTCTGTCAGTGCAGTAACAGCATAACTGCATAATTACAGAACCTTAGGGCATTGATTCAATTAGATACTGAAGGATCTAGAATATCAAAAGATGTTCCCCAAAATTAGTTGAATCAAGCTAAAAAGCTTAACTCCTAACAAATTAATTCCCTTCATGACTTTTTAGTATGAGTCTCAGTGTGTGTAAGTAAATGTGTATATGTAGACAACATGTATGTTCACAAACTTTAATTGGCAAGAAATTTCTTTCATAATAATTCAGCAAAGACAGATAGAAGGTTTAAGTAATAATGTCAGATTTAAAAATAAAAACAAACCTTACTTGGTAATATTACATCAGAGATTCCAGAAAAGCATCACAATTTAAGTGGATTCTTAGGATAAACACCAAAAGAGATATTTCACTGTGGTCATCATCATGGCCTTAGTTATTATATTACTTGAATGGTTTCGTGTGGGCGTGACCAGAACTCCTCCAGTAAAGTTTTGCTATTTTGCAGGAGAATGGAAGACAGTATTCTGTGTGAATTTTAAGCATACAGATTTCTGTGGCAAGGCACCTGTAATCTGAGATCAACATGAACAATACTTTCCCAGAGTTAATTTCCCAAGAGCAATATTAATCTCCTCATGCCCACGAAGGGCAAGGCCTTTTATGAAGGAAACTGAAGACAGATGACATTTAGGGGACGTGGAGTAAGTTTTTGCTGAAAGATCTGGGTTTGACTCAGAAAAAAAACAGAATAAAGCAGAATATCAGGATTGATATAAACCAAGATTTTTAGGCCTACTTCTTTTTAAAACAGGGCTTCATAAAACTGGATAAACCAGTCAGTTCTCTGCCTGTCTACCTGCATTACAAATCCCTTGCCTGACAGCTTCCATGTAAATATGTTTCTCCATGGACTGTAACCTCCTTCAGTCTGGAGTGATTACAATTAGAACATGTATGATAATCTAAAAACAAAATCTATATCCAGAAGAACCTCCATTCAATATGGAGACACAAAATGCAAAGATAGCTCTTATACTAATGTGAAACTCATACCTGGTAAATGCCTAACCTATTTTTTATAAAGTATGACAGATAAAATATCACGATGGTTAAATGGAAGTGTGAAACAAAATGTGTGTCACTCTTACTTAATTAAAAATCATCCAGATGCACAGGATGGCCATACTCAGGCATGTATTCTCATCTGATCTTCAAAGATCACTGACATGTCAGTAGCAGTATTGTTGCGTAGACAACACATGTCAGATGATTTGATCTGTAGTTTCTGTCTATCTTTTAGACTGTTGTTACTCCTCTCAGAAAGAAACACATCTTTCTTCAGTTCAAGAATATAAGAAGTTTTGGTTCAAATTCAGGGCCTCTGTCTGCTATGGCATTATGGGTTGAATTTATGGCTAGATGGGCTGGCTGGTAACTCTTCAACTAGCTGATCTTTTAGGTTGATCTAAAAAAAAACATAACATAATTAGGTCTCTCAGAGAGTTCTTGAATAGTCAAAAAAGCAGAAGAGTGGAAAAGATGTCTATATAGACCACCACGGTTTGCCTAGAGATAGCCTTGGACTTTATGTGTTCAGGAAAAGATCTATCAGCATAGTTTCGTACATGAGTAGAACAGGAAAGTCTCAGAATTCACTCTCCTGTCCCATCAGACTCACAACTTTTGATTTAGGATAATCATCTTTGGGAAATAATTTTAATGGAAGATGCACAGAAACAGAACATAAAATTATCCAGAGACAAAGTTTCTCAGGAGAACAAAGGCAGAAGTTTGATACTTAAGGAGAATAAAAAATAGTCATACCCCATGCACTTCTCAAAAAGCTAGAGTTTGACAGTCAGTGTGGACAAGGGACAAGACCATCACTTTGTGGAGGGAAAAGCTTCTGAATTGTATCAACCTTCTCAAGAGGTACAGAACCAATAGAGTAAATATAGAGTAACAGGAAACTTTTAGATTATCTTACATGATAGGGTCAGAGTGGGTAATCTAACAAAACCCAACAACTTGAAACAGGGCACCTCAATAGTCCTAATATAGTACTAAAGGCCTGTAGGGTTTCTGAAGAGCTGCTGCTGTTCAGCCCATACAGGAAACGCACGGAAAGATGGGTACAATATCAGGGAAGGAATCAGCAACAACAGCAACAAGGTAAATAAACTCCCCAGTGACAGTAAAGGCCAATCAAGTGTAAAAGCAAATAACAAACAAACAAAAAACACATTCAGTCTTCGATATCCATATGCAGGCCATTACCAGAAGGAGCTGTGCCAATTTAGGGTAGAATTTAAGGCAGTCAAGACAATCCCTCACAGGTATGTCCACAAGCCAATTTGATGTACAATCCCTCACTGAGGCACTCTTCTGAAGTGATTCAAGGCTGTGTCAAGTTGACAGTTAAAACAGGGAAACAATGAAAGGATGGATAACCAGCTCTTCAGGTGCTATATGAAGTGATCCTCAGCTCTTCAGTAATGTCAACCAAACTTGACGATATCTGTGTGGGTGTAAATATTAAACAAAACAGGCTGAAAGCTAAGTAGACACACGGAACAAAAAAATAAACCACTGAACAATGGAGGTGGGGAGGGAAGAACAAAAACCAGTAGGTAAAGCCACATAAATTTCCTTCAGTCACCAAATTTGGCTCAGATCGAGCATATTTCTACTAAGAGATTCACATATGCAGTAAATGCCCCTGATAACCTTTAATAAAGATATCACCACCTACTACTGTTTTCTCAGGATCCTACATAGCATTTTTCTCTACCTCAGATACTAGACTGCAAAATTAGAGAATGTCAAAGTATAATGCTTTTCCTAGCCTCACATTTAAATTATTTGAGAACTAAAGCTTAAGAAAGAAACTAATTAATTTCAAAATGTCAATTTTATTGCTGATGAAACCAATTAAAGGATGTTGTTTTATAGCTTCTACTCAAAAACACTATTAATAGGTTCTACTCCTACAGTCACCTCCACATCTAATCATTGGGGTCATATGCTCCCTCCTCCCTACCTCAAAGACCTGTTAGATATTACTGTCCAAGATGACTGTTTCACTAACCTCTGCCATAGTAGATAAAAACTAACTTGCAATGCACAGACTTCAGTTTATACTAGGAATGTGATACAAGGGGGGAAATGTTTTGACTTCCCAAGTCATCACATGTGATTATTTATTTAAAATGTAAGTTTTATTTCAAGTAATGAATCCCCATTTGTATTTAGTAGAAGTGGTCATTTGATAGGATTTCAATAAATGTTAATTGAATTCAGTTAGAGGCATTTAGTTTAAATGAATTCTAGCCCCAAATTAACGAAAACCTTGGATGACATCAGGAACATGGGAATGAAGATTTGTAAATGAAGATGTGTTCAGGATAACATCTGATGTGGGGAAGGAATAGCTACTCAGAAACAATGGATATCTCATTTGAGGCAGTATGGAACCACTATTATTCAGGGCCTGCTCTGATATAAAGAACAAGAACCATACCTCTGGTGGACTGTATCTACTGGGTAGCAAAGTGAGGCTCCAAGACCCTCATGATGATAAAATGGCTCAGGACTCCTCACTTGTACAGTTCCTGGGTACCAGGTTGCCTGAGACTTTGCCAACTTGCCCAAGGCCAAATATTTCTCTCTGCTAAATTTTTCCTATTTTCTTACATTTGTAGTGTTTTAATTAATGACTGTCATGTGTATCCACCTCTCTGCATCTGCTTCCAGAGAAGCCATGATGAGGAAGGAGGGGTATCCAGTAGAGGATGGGATAAGTGGCTTAGAGCTGGAGAAGGGGCAGCTTAGCAAGAAATAGCAATTTGTAACTGACCACCATAGACATGAACAGTAAGTAACTAAAATTTTATAACCAGCAGCTTGAAAGACTTGCTGAGGATAAAAACATCCATAAAAGATATGGAAGGAGAACATAAAGAAATTGTGGCATTTAAGGGAGACAGGAGAATCCGCAATGTAACAGCACATCCCAGGGAGATAGAATGAAACCTTACATGAGACCCTTAAGGAGATCAGTGAGAGCAGGCAGGTGACTTTCAGAAACAGAATATGAAATTGTGTAGATGAGATGTGGAGACAGTGAGAGCTATCCAGTACACTAAAATAGAAAATTTTGAAATGGGTAAAACAGATAAAGATGGGTATAGAGATGAGAATAAAAACAACAAAACGTACATGTGTTAGGAAGCAGAGACAGCGACAGAGATTACTGCAGCACCAGGAGTGCAGCAGCCAAGACAATAAGAGACCAGCTGAACGACAACTGAGAGAAATCAGATGACAATATGAGTGTGTACAGAGAACACAAGTGGTTACCACACCAAAGCCTCTGAGAACAAGCTCCATTCCACTCTTGAGGCCATGCCTAGGAGAGAAATGAAATGCTCTCAAACTACTGAAAGAGACCATCAGGAAATCATGCAGTCATGTAAATCTTCAAGAGGTTACTTCTATGGTGAAACCCTAGGTGTAACACACAGACTATGTTTCACTGGCCTCTCAAAGCATACAGAAGGGTAACGAGACATCTCCCATTGACAATACAAAATAGCCATCTTCTTTCAATTTCCTATTTTGTCTTCCTTTTTTGAAACACTATTCTGCAGAATTTATTTTTTTATACAAATAGCATTTATATTAATTTTATGAATATTGTAACTGAATGTCTGGAAGAACTAATTTTCTTTAATAGTTTTCATTTTTCTTTGAGAATTTTATACAGATCACAATATGTTTTTATTTCATTCACCCCACTCTCCCTGTCTACCTCTTCCTGTATCTCTGCACATCTTCCTCGCAGCTTCGTGTGTGTGTGTGTGTGTGTGTGTGTGTGTGTGTGTGCGTGTGTGTGTCTCACTATATCTATCTAGGAGAATCAATATACAGATTAGTATGGGGTCACCCAATAGGAGCATGGTAAACCTATCAGGGACCACATCTCTATACAAAACTGATTCTCCTTCCCCCAGCAGCCATCAATTCTCAGTAGCTCCTCAGCTATGACTAGGGGCTTATCTATCTCTCCTTACCCATGATGCAGTATTAACTAGTTTAATCTTCCGTGCAGGCATCTACAGCTGCCGAGAGTTGCATGAGTTCCAAAACCCTGTCTGTTTTCATAAGACAAGGTTTTGCCCCCATTGTCTCCAAGCCCTGTTTCTCATATTCTTCCCTCTCCCTCTTCTGTAATGCTTCCTGGGATTTAAGGGTAGATATTATTATGTAGAGATCCTATTTATGGTGCCTGAGTATTCCATAGACACTTGTTCTGTGCATGTTTACAAGTTGTGAGTCTCTGCATTTCCTCAGTTCCAATGAACTATGATGTTTCTCTGGTAAAGACTGAGAACTATCCCAAACTGTAGGTTTAGAGATGCATGTTTAAAGAGCATTTTGTTCAATTTCCACTCAGCAAAGTAAAAGTAATAGGGTCATGCTTTGGGCCTATGATATCCCCAGCCATGTGTTCTTAGCCAGATACAGTACAAGTGATGAATTTCTTCCTGTTGAAAAGTACCTTAAATTTAATCAGAAAGCTATTGATTACCCATAAAACATTCATGTCATTATTACACATATAGGCATATTTAGTTAGGCTCATCTTTATTGTCACCCATTGAGTTACAGCTGGATAAGTCTACTGATTACTTTTCCCCACGAGCAGGTTCCATAGCACCTTTCTGTACTATAAAATTGCCCCAGCAAAGAGAACGTTTTCTGGTAAGTAGCAGCTTAATTTCTCAATGGCTATGATCAACATGTGTGGTGTCTTTAGCATTAAAGTCTCACTCTTAAATTCTATTTGGCAACTAAGATAAATGTCAATAGCCTGAGTATTTAGATGTACAATAACTACATATAAATTCTTTGTTTGTGCTGACATTTATGTTTAAATATATACTTGTATTTTTAATTAAAATATAATTACATCATTTGTTTTCACCTCACTACTTCCCCCAATCCCTACCATGTACTCCCTTTTGCTCTCTGAAATTCTTGACTTCATTTTCTTTAACTGTTATGAAGTATATATACAAATGCATAGTTATATAAATACAATTTTATGAGTCTGTTTAGTTAGTGTTTCTTGTATGTATATAATTTCAGAGCCAACCACTTCATATTACATAACCAATTAAGTGTCTCATCCCTAGGGATGATGAATTTTCTCTCTTGTTCTTTCTTATCAGTCTTTAGTCTCTACTTTCCTGTGGTTCTCTTTATAAGGTGGGACCCTATACATTTCCCTTTCCAAAATAGCATGCCCATTGGTTTGGAGGTTATGTTTAGGCAGCCAGACTGTTGAAGTATCATGAGTTCATCTTCCCTATAATTTCTTGTAAACAAAACTGCATAGAAGATTTCCTGGTCCTCTGACTCTTATAATCCTACTACCATATCTTTGTCAATGTTTCCTGAGCCTTAATTGCAGGATTTGAGTTGTAGTTAACCCCACAATCAGGTTCTTTGTGGTTAGATTAAATGTGGTGTTTTGTAAAGATCTCCATTTGTTCCATAGACAAGCTTCTTTGATGATAGATGAGAATATTCAAAGAACTCAAAAAAAAAAAAAAAAGAAAAGTCAAAGAAAGAAGTTTAACTATTAAAAAGTGGGATATAGATCTAAGTGGTTCTCAAAAGAAGAAATTACAATGACTAATATGTTGCTGTAGGTGATTAATGTTACTCAAATCATTCAGCAGGGACAGGGGTGAGTTTCTCACTACTTGCCCCAATGTTCTGGATTCCCAAAGCACACGCACACACGCGCACACGCACGCACACACACACACACAAACACACACACACACACACTCTTATATTTAATATGCCTTAATCAGCTCAATGGATGGGTCACTCCCAAACATCCACACACATGGCTAACATACTCTCCCCTCCGATATTTCTGAATTATTACTTACTGAAATCTATATTCCATCTTTGTTGCCATAGACCTAATGGGGAACCCCTCAAGGATGCTCTTCCCTGGCTCTGTCCTGCACTTCTCAGGTATGAACATTCTGCTTTCCTGGCATGGTGGTTCTAACTCCTTCTTCTCTTTGTCCCCTTGCCCTCTAATCCTAAAGTCCCACCTCTGTCTTTCTGCCCAGTCATTGGCCACTGGCAACTTTATTGACCAATTAACACCAACTGATGGTAGGAACCTTCAGTGTCTTACATGCAAGATTCTTGTGTAATTTTGGAAATCCAATTAACATAATACAAGTGTTAAACCAAATCCCCAACAGTAATAAATATCTTGAAAACATTTATCATCTTCAGCAATTAGGGAAATGCAAATAAAAACAACTCTAGATTTTATCTTGCCCCAACCAGAATGACTAAAATACCAAGAAAACAGCTAACTGTAAATGCTGGGGAGGATGTAAGGAAAGAAGAACCCTCATTCACTGGAGGAGTCTACCTGGTGGAACCACTATGGAAATCGGTGTAGACAATTTTCAAATGCCTAAAAATAAATCTGCAGTGCAATCTAGGGTTTATCACTCATTTCCATCTGAGCTCAAAGGGCTGACATCCTATTCTGCATATATTTTCTAACTCATACCTATTGCTATTCTCTTCAAAATATCTAGGACATGGAAACAACATAGGGGCATATTAGTCAGGTTACTTTAGAGAAACAGAACAAATATAATAACACATGTGTGCCTGTGTGTGTATGTGCATGTGCACACACACAGACACATGATTGCAATGGCATACAGGCTGTGTTCCAGCTACTCCAAGAATGGCTGTCTACCAGTGGAACATTCAAGAATCAAGTAGTTTTTCAGTCCACATGGCTGAATGCCTCAGCTGGTCTTTAGTATATGCTATAATCCCAAAAGATAGGTTCTAAGGTCAGTGAAGGAATAAAGTGGCCAGCAGAGTCAGAACAAACAAGCAAAGAGAACAAGTTTCCTTTTCCTGTGTTATTTAGATAGGCAGCCAGCAGAAAGTGTGGCCCAAATTAAAAGCGAATCTTCTCACCTCAATAGTCCTGAATTAAAGGTGTATCTTATCACCTGAAATTTTTCAGATTAAAAGTAGGTCATTTCACTTTAAATGTTTTAATTAAGAACAATCCCTCACAGCTATATTTAGCTGCTTGAACTATAATTCCAGATGTAGTCAAGTTGACAACTAAGACTAGCCATTATATGCCCACCCTTTATCAACTTGACACACAATCATATCTCATGTCATGATAAATTTTCAAATGGAAACAATAACTAGTTTATAAGTATGCCTAACATGACACAACTGTCCTCATATAACTAAAAACCCATTATAAATTTAGAGTATGTTGTAACTGGTAGTTGAGTATTTAAAAAAAAAAAAAGTACATATGCACAATGAAATACCTTACAGATGAAAAGAAATAACAAACTATAACATTTGGATGTGATAACAAATGGGTAGAACTAGAAAATGTGTGAGTATGAGTGTATGAGTGTGTGTGTGTTTGTGTGTGTGTGTGAGTGTGTGTCTGTGTGTGTGTGTGTGTGAAGTTTATAAAACAGTAGGTTTCTATATCTTTTAAAATATCTGTAGGATTAATCATTCCTCCTCTTTCCTACCTTCCCATACTCCTCTCCCACTTAAACTTCCCTATTAACTCTCTTTTTCACTTATGTTTTCTTTTTTTCAAAGATTTATTTATTTAATGTATACGAATACACTGTAACTGTCTTCAGACACACCAGATGTCATTACGGATGGTTGTGAGCCACCATGTGGTTGCTGGGAATTGAACTCAGGACCTCTGGAAGAGCAGTCGGTGCTCGTAACCACTGAGCCATCTCTCGAGCCCCTTATCTGTCATTCCTTAATATTTTTTTCCTTTCCTACTAATGATTATTTTCTGGTGTTCCTTTAGAAATTACATAAAGATGTGTGATGGTTTGAATGAGAATAGCCCCTATAAGGCTTGACTACTTGATCTTTAGTTGGTGAATCTGCTTGGGAAGAACTAAAAGTTATGGTCTTAACTGTAGGACCTGTGCCACTGGGGATGTTCTTAGAGGTTTTAAAAGATTGGCAATTCTTAATGTGTTCTCTATATCCTTCTGGCAGATAAAGATGTGTTTTCTCAGCCTTTCCTGCTGTCATGCTTTTGCTCCATCATCATGGTCACTAAATCTCTGAAACCTTAAGCCTCCAGGATCGTGGTGTCTTGTTGCAGCAAGAAAAGGAACTAAAGGGGGGGGGCTGGAGAGATGGCTCAGTGGTTAAGAGCACTGACTGCTCTTCCAGAGGTCCTGAGTTCAATTCCCAGCAACCAAATGGTGGCTTACAACCATCTCTAATGGGATCTGGTGTCCACTTCTGGTGTGTCTAAAGAGAGCAACAATGTACTCATATATATTAAATAAATAAATCTTTTTAAAATAAGGAACTAAGGCAAAGAGAACGTTTCCTTCCAAAGACTAATGGTTTCCGAGATTGCAGCCTTAGTCATTGCATCTGTTGATTCTGGGTTGATGATGAACATGGCAATGAAAGGGATGGAAGGAAAAGGCTGAATGATTCATGGTAGATAGAAAGCAGGGAGAAGCAGAGGGAGCAAGAAAGGAGTATGAAACCTAGAGCACACTCAAAGTGACCCACTTCCTCCAAATACCTAAGGATTTCAGAACCTCTCAGAACACTGGCACTAGATAGAAACAAACGATCGAACACATGTTTTGTATTTGTTCACAGTACTATATCTTTTAAATTTTTTAAATTGAAAATAGATTTTGTTTTTGTTTTTGTTTTTCCGGACAGGGTTTCTCTGTGTAGCCCTGGCTGTCCTGGAACTCACTCTATAGACCAGGCTGGCCTCGAACTGAGAAATCCACCTGCCTCTGCCTCCCAAGTGCTGGGATTAAAGGTGTATGCCACCACTGCCTGGCTAGATTTTTTTTACATACAATATATTCTGATTATTGTTTCCCCTCTCCCAACTCCTACCATGTCCTCCCAACTTTTTTACCAAACAAAATCTACATCCTTTATTTCTCTCATTAGAGAATAGATATCTAAAAATATAATACTAATCATTAATAATAATATACAATTAAAAAAAAAAGAACAGAAAAAGCCAAAGAAAACATGTAAGAAACACATATTGACATAGAGAAACAAACATACACAAAACTGATAAAATAAAATCTGTGTGGTTAAAAAAAAATGCCCTGACAAAGTATTACAAAACAAAAAATATTATCCAAAAATACATTTAAATTTGTTTTATTTTGTTGGTCATATATTGCTGGGCATGGTCAAACCCATAAGGGTTGCTTATATATCCACTGAGACTCCTCTGGAGAAAACAAAATTTTCCTTTGTCAGCAGTTATCAATTGGAATTCTAGTTAGGGTGGAAACTTTGTCCGTCTACCTTCTCAGTGTTTGGACACCATCTGTGTAGGTCATGTGCATGTTCTCACAGTCTCTGTTAGTTCATATGTGCATCAGGCCTGTTGTGTTTATAAGGTCTGTTTCCTTGATATCTTCCATCTCCAGTGGCTCTTACAATCCTTCCAGCTTCTGTTCTGTAGTGTTTCCTGAACCCTAATGGTGGGGAACTGAATATCCCGAGCCTTCTCACTCTCTGTACCATGTTCAGTTGTTTCCTTCCATATTTGTTACTATCTATTGCAGGAAGAGGCTTCTCTGAAGATGGCTGAGGAAAACACTAATCTATGATTATAGGAGAATGTCATCAGGAGTCAATTTATTATCATTTCCTTTTGAAGAACAGTAGCATTTTGCTTTTCTTAGGTCTGTGACCAATCTAATCTAAAGTTCTTCGCCACCTGGGAAGTTTCAGGTATCTCGCTCACGGGGTGAGCCTTATTCCAATAATTAAGTGATCAGTCACTCCTGCAGTATTTGTGCCACTGTTGCATAAGTGTATCTTGTAGGCATGTCACCGCTGTAGACTCCATGGTTTGTAGCAGTGTTGGTGCTTATCATTGTCCTTTAGGAGAATGCAGAGTACCCTCCAATTTTTTGAAAACCAGTCAGAATGTGTGAAGGTTGTAGGGAGGCATGAGCTTGACCCCCTCATGTTCAGTGAGTTATGTAGGTTTTGTCTATAGCAATAGGACTTTACCATCAGGTTGGGGAGAACAACTAATAGCCCTGGCAATAACATGGGTTGTAGGTTTCCATGGGAACCATTTAGCCAAAAGTTGATGAGATATAACCCTCTCCCAGCACTGGAGGTTTCATTTAGTAATAAGAGATGCCTAGTTGAGGCCTTGCCTCCCTCTAATTGGTAATTTCATTTAAATTTTTTTTATATAAAACTTCTACTGCAGTAGGTTGGCATGTGTGCCCTCAAGTGGTCCTTAGTCTCAGCTATCATTCCCTGCATCCCCTTCCCAACCTATCTCTTCCCTCCTCATTTTGACCTTTCAGTTTCACTCCTTCCCATCTATCCATTACTGCCTAGCCTATTGCCCCTTCCCATGGAGACACTCAGACCCTAGCCCCTTACTGTATACCTAATCTCTGTGGTAACATAGATTATATCCTGCTTATCCAACACTTAATGGCTAACCTCCTCATATAAGCAAATATATACCATAATTGCCTATCGGGTGTGGGTTGCCTCATTTAGGATGGCTTTTTCTAGCCCCTTCCATTTACCAGTAAATTTCATGATTTTATTTTTTAATAGCTAAACAATGTTCCTTTATGTAAACTAATCATATTTTCTTTGTGGATTCATCCATTGATGATTATCAAGGCTGTTTTCGATTTCTATCTATTATGAATAGCAGGGATGAACATGGATGAGCAAGTGTCTATAGTAAGATGGAGGATACTTTGGGTATATGTTAAAGAGTAGTACAGATGATTCTTAAGGTGGAATCATTTCTTGCATCCACAACAACCTTAACAATGATTTGCATACTGACTGTAAACATTTGTGATTCTACCAGTAATGGAATCCTCTTAGTCCACATCTTTCCCAGCATTAGCTGTCATTTGTTTTATTGATCTTAGCCAGTCTGACAGGTGTAAGATGAAATCTCAGCATAGTTAGATTTGCAATTCCCTGATAACTAAGAATATTGAACATTTCTGCTAATGTTTCTCAACCATTTGAGTTCCCTTTCTTGAGAACTCCTTATTTAGATCTGTACCCTATTTTTAAATTGAATTATTTGTTTTCTTGATATACAGGTTGTTTAGGTTTTGGATTTTTATTTATTTTTAGATATTAGTCCTCTATTGGATGTATGGTTGATAAAATTTTTTTCCCATTCTACGCTTTACCACTTTTTATGAAAGTTGCTATTCTTTGCCATACAGATGACATTTTTCATATGACCTCATATACTAATTGTTGGTCTTAGTGTCTGTGGTAACCACATTCTGTTCAGAAAGTCTTTCCTTGTGTCAGTGAATTCAAGGCTGTCCCTCACTATCTTTTCTATCAGATCCAATGTATCTAGCCTTATGTTGAGGTCCTTAATCCATTTGGAGTTGATTTTGTACAGGATGATGAATATGGATCTATTTGCATTCTTCTACATGTAGCCATCCACTATAACCACCACCATTTGCTGGATATGCTGTATTTTCCCCAGTGTGTATTTCCAGCTTCTTTTTTAAAAATCAGTTATCCATAAAGGTGTGGATTTATGTCTGGCAGTTCAATTTGATTCCATTGATCAATCTGTCTGTTTTAAACATTTTATGTTTGAAAACTGTTTTTATCTTTAAAGGCCTGCCAAATCATATGTTGAAATGTGTTATTTTCTTCAGTTATATGTTGAATCATTAGTTAAGCAAAACAGATTATGACCAAATTAGTCAGGATATGGTAAATGGTGGGGGTGAGCATATACTATTAAGTTGTTTAGGTACTTTGATACTTTTGAAGCCCTTATATTGTAAAAGAATATAAAACTGTTTTAAAAATTAACTGTTTGATAATTGGCAATAAGGAAAAATGGGAAATGGTGACAATATAGAGAAGAAGAAGAAACTCCTCTTTCTCATGGTTTGGGGACAATGTAAATTAGTACAGGCACTACAGAGAATGCTCAAAACACTAAAGATACAACTACCATAGAATTCAGGTATTACTCAGAAAAGATACCACACTCCCTTTCACAGTGGCTAAAGTATTGAATCACCATTATACAAGTCTATGTACAGGAAAATGGATAAAGACAACTTTAAGGACAAACATAAGAGTCATATCAAAGAATGCAATCCAACCTTTGCAGTAAAATGTATGGAAATAGTAGAATAAATCAAACACAACAAGACAAGTATGGCATGTTCTTGATAAACAGAAGCTTAAAATGTCGTATTGGAAGTGGAATTGATAGTTAATAAAGATTTAACAGTGTGTGGATGAGGAAGGTAGATATTATTGATATGTGCTGTAGGCCTGAATGGAACTTTCAGAGATAACCTATAACTATTAACACATAATAAGTATGTGTTAGTAAAAATTGATATTATTTTAGAAGATTTCTTATACATTCGCACAATTGCCTTTATATAACTAAAAGTACTTGTATCTTATAGACATTAAAAATTTACACCTGAATTCCTAGGCTTTTCATTATTCAATCAAATCCTAACCCAATAGTGTAGGAGGCAATGTGAAGTTAGAAGTGAAATTATTGATTAGCTTCCTGTAGAAACATATGCATTAGACTCATGCAACCATGAGCCCTTAAAAGTACTTCTAACAACTCTTAAGAGGAAAACCAGGGGATGAACAGAGCAACAGTGTCTGAGAGCCTTTTGTCTGTGAAGGACTTAACCCAGTGTTCGTAGCTTGGATGAAGATCCATAAGCTCCTCAGGAATCCTAAAAGCTAAGAATGGCTCCCAGGCTGGCAGCTGACAAAGAAAGGGGACCTAATCCCAGAGTTTCAGGAACAGAAATTTGCCATTAACCTGGCATAATTTGGAATTGGATTCTTCCTTACAGCTTTCAGGCCAAAACCTTGACTTAAGCTTTATGACACCCTACTGAGAAGCAGCTGAGCCATGCTGTGCCAGACATGGCCCAGGGAAACAGATACAGCAAATAAATGGTGTATTAAGCTTCTAAATTTGTGAAAAATCTGTTACAGTAATGACAGAAGTATAGTACAGCTGATACTCAATTGAACTCAGTTTTTGTGCCCAGTTAAACCTTTTGGATCCAATGGAGATAGAGTCTCGATGCTAAAAGTCTTGATTTCAATACACAATTTATCTAAACTTTATTGTGTGATATTCGTAAAAACCTGAAATTGCTGGATCATCTCTACCTCCATAACACAAGGAGAAGGTCATCTGTCCTTTTGTCACTGTCCGTGGAACTGTTGGAATCACAATGTTCTATTACTTGGAAATATCCTCAACTTATAAGCTGTAAGTAACAATTAAGTGCATCCATTACAGATAGAATATGCTGAATCATAGGTTTATCCAGTACATTTGAAGTATTTCTGGGCTAACTAAAATAACCCAACTTGAATACAGCTAGAATATAAAGAATACCATGTAACAGGGGAAGAATTGATAGTGAGAATGAATATTTGTCATAAAACAAAACATTCAATGCTTTGAGCACCTAAAATACCAAGCGTTTGTTTTTTTCCTTATGTTGGCAACTGTGGTGAAATATTTCTCATGAACACATTGGCACAGCAGCATTATAGCTTGGCAAGGACAGGTGCAATGCTTACTAAACATATGAGGTAGTTCAGTTATTCTAAATTCATTCATGGATTTCTTACCTATTTTTAGGTTTTCAAATCTTCAGCACAGGTGGCTACTATGCATAGTGATTTCTATCAAATTTATTTATGATCTAAAGGCCATTGGGTGTAGGAGAGGGCAATTCTTACCTATCTCTAGAAGAGAAAGAATAGTGTCAGTACTTGAAATTATTGATCTTCCTTCTTGTCCTATCTTTAAAAGATACCTCAGTTTGATTTGATTGGCAAATAATTAAGATGATTCAATCTGTAACAATGGCCATTGTTCCACATTTCTAATATTCTAATGCTTTGTTTTAATATAATGGTTTTCCATTATATTAAATGCTTTTCCTGATTGAAAAGTTAACTCAAATTTTGAATGAACACTACTCATCCCAACAATAGAGCCTGATTACAATGCTAAAGTCAACTGAATCAATCATTTTATCTTACTTTACTTTCTATTTCCGTGATAACTTCATGACCTAAAGCAGTTGGGACAGGAAAGGGATTCTTTGGATTACAGTTTGTAGTTCATCATCCAGGAAATTCTGGGCAAAAATTCAAGGCAGGAACCTGGAGGCAGGAAATGAGTCAAAGTCCATGTAGGAATGCTGCTTAATGATTACTCCCTTCGGCTTTCTCAACTTGCTTTCTTACTAGGACCTCTAGTATAGGGTTGGCACTTCCCACAGAGGGCAGTTCCTCCTCTCATTAATCATGAATTCTCACATGCTTTCCTGCAGGCCAATCTGATGGAGACTTTTTCTCAGTAGAGGTTCATTATTCCCTGATAACTCTAACTAGTGTCAAGTTGGGGGGAGGGGACTCTAACCAGCACACATATCTTTTGGAGATTATTACAAACATAGAGGTGGCATTTCGTTCATGTGTAGAAGCCAAATAGAAATTTATCAAAATAGTAGTTTCTAATGAGCTTCAGAGGAACGTCCAGTTAATGTTCAGAGTATCATTATAAGATGTGGTATCTCACTTGGATATGATGAGAATATTTTGAGAAAATGAAAAAGAGGAAAGGATGAGAACAGACAGCAGCAAGTTAAATCATTAGACACCTGACATTTAAAGAGTGCTTGAAGTAAGAACATTTGGTGAACACATTGGATCATAAAGTTAACCGGTCAACTCTTGCCCTTTATCTAGCAAATGAAGGGGCAGGAACAGTAGGATAATAGATAAGAGCATGAACTTCGAGGGGAGGGGCTGGAATGATGTCTCATCAGTTAAGGCTCAATACTTCTCTTACAGATGACTCATGCTCAGCACCCAAATCAGGTGGTTTAAGACATGTAACTAAAGCTCCAGGGATCTAATACCATTTTCTGAACTTCAAGAGCACCTATATTCATGAATGTATAAACACACAGACAAGCATGCACACATAATTTACATTAGTAATATACATGCATCATTCTTTTAAAAAAAATCTGGAGTTGAAAAGATATGTTATCATTCTTATAATTTATATAACAACATTCAAATTACTCAATCCTTCCATGCCTCAGTTCTTTGTCTCATTAAATTAGGCTTAACATCTTTTCTTTAGGAATATTAAGAGGATTGGTGTAGTCTCTTAAGCTCACTATACTTTGTACACAATGCTTATGTAGTGGTATTTGCCCACACTGTCAATCATTCTTATTATATCATCCTCTTCTGATAGAAGGCAACTATCTAAAATTTTGAGTCACTTCTAGTGTTGAGTTAAATTGTTTAGCTAGCATAACCCACATTTTTAACATAAAAAATAATGATAAATCCTCAAAGCTACCTTTACAGTTTAAACAAAATAATGTTCACAACAACTCAATGATTACTTCTTTCCTTCTGCTTTGGGCTTCGTTTTTCAGGGCCAATTGCCACTGTGATGATGATGGTTGCTCAAGTGTTTTCCCTCCTGATTCTTCCACTTTGACAGTGGCAATCTTAGAATGCTATTTCTAGCCATGATTGACATGACACTTTGAGTCCAGTGAACTACCTTGAGGTAATTCACACACTTGGGAGGTATTTTGACATTGGCTTAGCACTTTGTCCACTTATCCCGCATACTGTGCATTGATAGGCAGGGAAGACATTCATGTAAATGAGATACACAGTCTTCATGCTGATTGTTGAGGTCTGCTCAGCTAGCATAGCTGTAGACATTTTGTTCCATTCCTGCCAGCTATTTCATACTGTTGCTGTAATATGCCTGCCAGTCATTGAAGCAGAAAAATAATTTGACACAAACCAGAGTCATGCTGACCACATACCCTGTTATGTTCCCGTATGTTATGAGGTTTGTTAATCTTAAGAAATTCCACAATAATAAGTTTCACATAGGACCCATCAAATTAAAGGTCAATATGAACTGTAGTGTCTAAAGTTGCTTGAGTCAGGACCAACCATAGGGCTGCACTTCCAGCATCTGTGTATGAGCTCATGGTGTGTTTTGCAGTTTTGGCCTTTATAAGCTGACATAAAAGAATGTTCAAGGTTGTAGCCTCAGTCCTCAAATTTTGAGCTTCATTCCTGATTAATCAGTCTCAGGGTGTATGTTCAGTAAACCTTCCCTGTCTGACTGAAGTCTGTATTTGTGTGTTTGCTGGGTAACTCCTGGACCCCAACATTGACCCCGTTAGTCCAGTGATATTCAACTACCATTCACACATACACAGCATGCTTGTTTGGTTTATAGCTTAATGGATTTTTTTTTTCCTTCTTGAGCCTTCCCCTCTGCTCTGCAAAAGCATAACAAGACAGGAATCTCTCTATGTCAATCTATTTTCTATCTATCTATCTATCTATCTATCTATCTATCTATCTATCTATCTATCTACCTATCTCTTCTTCTGTCCATTATGCCTAGAAGCAGTGCTGGAACATAAGAGTTTACTGTGTAAGTAATTAAATAAAGGATTTGTTTTAAGTATTATTTACTTGATCAATATACAAAGGTTTTTTTGCAATATTTGCAATAAAATATTTGCAATAAAAAAGACATTGCTCCTTAAGAGTTCTGTTTTGGAGTTAGTAATAAATATGCATAAATATTTATCACTAAAAATGAAAGCAATAATTTACAAATGAAACACAGATATAAAGGGTCAAATTATAGGCAAGAAAAGATTTCTTACTATTATCTTAAAATATTTAACAGGATAAGGTGTTCATAAAAATGTGAGAATGTGTTGAGCTTGATACTTTTTGCAGGCATTGGCAATTCCCTTCAAAATGGATTTTCTGGTGTGTCCCTGTTCCCGTTTCTAAACAGCAGATATTCTGAAGGGAATTTATAATCTATGGAATTTTTAAATTTGCACATTTAAAAGGTAAGGCAGGCAGATGACTTCAGATTGTGGGTTCTACTAAATGCTGTACTGAGGGATGAGAGCACTTTCTGATAGGCAGTTAAAGCAGTTTACTTTGCTGGCTAATTCTAACCAATGTATTTTCTCAGAAGGAACTATGAAACAGCAAAGTAAAAGTGTACAATTTCACAATAACCAATAGGCTAGCATTCTATCCTAAACATCTAGTACTTGAAAGTCTTCATTTTGCTTCTCTATGACAGATGGGGGTCATTTCAGTTTTCCTTCCCCCAAACATTCTGTGGGACCTTTGTTCAGTTAAATTAGGACATTAAACAGCTCTCCCCTGGGTAGGCATTTTTTTTTTTAAAGATTCTCCTGCATTTTATTCCAAATACAGTATTATTTAAAATAGCATCCTAGTTTATCTTAGGATTGAACGGTCTAAAAGATTGTGTCACAAAGCAGAAAGTTTATGTTCCTCCTGCCCTGGTCTCGCCATTCCCCTCCATAACAGCATGATTTCAGGTTACACCTTAAACAACACTTCCATCTCCCTGGCCGAAATAGAATCCCATTTCAGAATGTCAGTTACATGTCTTTGATGAACCTGTAGTGATTAAAATTTAATGTGTAGTCTGTCATTTTATTCACGTCTTCTTTCCCTTTAATCAGTCTGCTATATTTTGATGAGTTTGTGAATAGGAAGCAGCATTATTAATATTGCTTAGCTCATCAAGCATTCTATGTGCAGAATGAATTGTAACTTGCAAGAATAAGAAATCTAAAGGGGACCTATGGTTATGAAAGGTGAAAGAAAGGCTTTTTAAACTATGTTCTACTACACCAACAAAGCTAAGACTAATGTCACTGAAAGTTCAAAAGAAAGCATGATAATTAACAATAATTAATCTACACATGCAAGAAACTGTCCAAGTCAATTAATTTGATAATCATACTTAACACACTCATTAATTGAAAAATGAATACCATCCTATAGATAAGCAATCATGACTTAGTGATTGTTGAGTGACTTTTACCCCAAGGATCACTTATGCACCACACTCATATCTGCTTCTCCAAGTTCAGAGTCAAGTCTCCTCAGACTTCAGAAAACCAATTTAGAGTTTGTATGATACTTGTCCCTTATCTCTGTTGCCTTGTTATCACTGACTTTAAGCCAAACTGTAGAAAGCTGTTACGTGAAAGAAGATGATTTTCAACAGACAGTATATTACCTGCAAGGCAAAGCTCCCAGAACAAAGGTATTGTACACAATCACATTCACCATTGTGTGGCTCTAACTGCAAAAGCTATCCATCTGAAAATAAGACTATTGCTGCCTTATTCATCTTTTGAACTGCAAGGAAAACCTGTATGTCATGTTGCTTTTCAAATATGAGCAGTAGGTTCAGGGAAAGGATAAACATCAGAGCTAAACGAGGCCTCACCAACCTATCAGACCCACAGCTCGTTGGAAGAAAGTGAGCCCCTTCCAACCTTCGGTGAAGTTGGAACAGCATCTCCTGTCAGCACTTGCTTTTGCAGTTCTGTTTCCCTGCACAGTATTTTATATAGACAAGTGAGTTGCAAAACATGAAGAAATCAAACCAGTTTCTGAAGATTATACAGGATGACAGGTTTGGGGACTGCAAATACTGCTCACGACTTCAGGTTCAGGAAGGAAGCTGCAGTAAAAGTCAGTGCTGAAAAGAATTCTCCAAACTGGGTAGATACAAGACTTTACTTTGTTCTAATATTCAGAGGCCCTTCACACAATTAAATTAAGTACATGATTGATTGCTGAAGGCCAGATAAACTAAATTATTAGGAAGTAAAGATAAGTTGGTATAGGCAGTTGCTTGTCTGGACAATGTGCCACTACAAATATAAAGCTGAAAATTATGTAAACTGGATTGTCATTCATGAATTCCAAGATTTGTTATAAAAATCTTCACCAATGTCCTACAACGTTTACCATATATTTTTAAATACTGAGGTCCTAAAGATCATAACTGTCTCCAAAAAATAAGTAGGTGAAAGGCAAAAACATTTGAAGAAAAGGCCTTTCAGGTCACTTTTATCTTTGTGTTAGATACATTGTCCCCTATGAAAAATGTCATCATTCACCTATATTAGCTCTAGCAGAGCTACAGAGTCACTATGTTTAATATCTATGTGTTAAAGAATTCCTTCTATGAAGTTTATCACTCTGTAAATATTTACACATTCAACTGCCCAGGGTACCCAGGTAATAGATTTGATGAAATCTCGCTGAGCAAGTAAATTACTGTACTTGTGCTTTTTCAATAATTTTGATAGAAGTTATTAAAGTGGCATTCCTAAGAAGTACACTATAAAGAGTTTATATAGTTTCACGTTAAAGTGGTTTTAATAATGTGCTCTATTATAGAAACAAATTTTTTGATACTTTATTTACATTTCAAATGTTTTTCCCTTTCCAGGCCTCCCCTTGGAAACCCCCTATCCCATCCCCCATTCCCTGCCTCTTGGAGGATATTCCCCCAACCACCCACCCACTCCTATCTTCCCTCCCTGGCATTCCCCTAAGTAGGGTATCTAACACCCTCAGGCCCAAGGGCATCTCCTCCTACTGATGGCAAACAAGACCCTTGTCTGCCACAAATGTGGCCAGCACCATGGGTTCCTCCATGTGTATTCTTTAGTTGGTGGTGCAGTCTCTAGGAACTCTGGAGGGGTCAGGCCAGTTGACACTGTTGCTCCCTCTATGGGACTGCTAACTCCCTAAGTTCCTTCAGTTCCTTCTCCAGCTCCTCCATCTGGGACTCCATGCAAAGTCCAATGGTTGCTGTGAATTGAATCTTAGGTATTATGAACATTTGGGCTAATGTCCACTTATTAATGAGTACATACCTTGTTCATTCTTTGTGACTGAGGTACCTGACTCAGGATGATATTTTCAAGTTACATCCATTTGCCTGCAAATTTCATGAAGTCATTGTTTTTAATAGCTGAATAGTATTCCATTGTGTAAATGTACCACATTTTCTGTATCTATTCCTCTGTTGAGGGACATCTGGGTTGTTTCCAGCCAGAGCTATTATAAACGTGGCTGCTATGAACATAGTGGAGCATGTGTCCTTATTACATGTTGGAGAATCTTCTGGGTATAGCTGGGTCCTGAGGTAGTATTATGTCCATTTTTCTGAGAGTCCACCAAACTGATTTCCAGAGAGGTTGTACCAGCTTGCAATCCCATCAGCAATGGAAGAGTATTCCACTTTCCCCCATTCTGTCCAGCATCTACTGTCACTTGAGTTTTTGATCTTAGCCATTCTGACTAGTATGAGATGGAATCTCAGGGTTGTTTTTATTTGCATTTCCCTGATGACTAAGGATGATGAACATTTCTTTGGTGCTTCTCAGACCTTTGTGTTTCCTCAGTTGACAATTCTCTGTTTAGATCTCTTCCCAATTTTTTGATAGGGTTATTTTGTTCTCTGGAGTCTAACTTCTTGAGTTCTTTGTACATATTGGATATTAGACCTCTATCAGACGTAGGATTGGTAAAGACCTTTTCCCAATCTGTTGGTTGCTGTTTTGTCCTATTGATTGTGTCCTATGCCTTACAGAACCTTTGCAATTTCATGAGGTCCCATTTGTCAATTCTTGATCTTAGCGCATAAGCCATTGGTGTTCTGTTCAGAAATTTCTCGCCTGTGCCCATCTGTTCGAGATTTTTCCCTACTTTCTCTTCTATTAGATTCAGTGTACCTGGTTTTATGTGGAGGTCCTTGATCCACTTGGACTTGAACTTTGTACAGGGAAATAGGAATGGATCAATTTGCATTTTCTACATGTTGACCATCAGTTGAACCAGCACCATTTGTTGAAGATGCTGTCTTTTATCCATTGGATGGCTTTAGCTCCTTTGTCAAAGATCAAGTGACCATAAGTGTGTGGGTTCATTTCTGGGTCTTCAATTCTATTCCATTGTTCTACCTGCCTGTCACTGTACTAATACCATGCAGTTTTTATCACTACTGCTCTGTAGTACAGCTTGAGGTCAGGGATGCTGATTCCCCCCAGCAGTTCTGTTATTGTTGAGAGTAGTTTTTGTTATCCTGGGATTTTTGTTATGCCATATGAATTTGAGAATTGTTCTTTTTAAGTCTATGAAGAATTGAGTTGGATTTTTGATGGGGATTGCATTGAATGTGTAGATTGCTTTTGGCAGGGTGGCCATTTTAACTATATTAATCCTCCCAATCCATGGGCATGGGAGATCTTTCTATCTTCTGAGGTTTTCTTTGATTTCTTTCTTCAGAGACTTGAAGTTCTTGTCATACAGATCTTTCACTTGTTTGGTTAGAGTCACACCAAGAGACTTTATAATGTTTGTGACAATTGTGAAGGGTGTCATTTCCCTAATTTCTTTCTCAGTCTGTTTATCCTTTGAGTATAGGAAGCCTACTGATTTGTTTGAGTTAATTTTATATCCAGCCACTTTGCTGAAGTTGTTTATCAGCTGTAGGAGTTCTCTGGTTGAGTTTTTCAGGTCACTTAAGTATATGATCATATCACCTGCAAATAGTGATATTTTGATTTTTTACCTTTCAAATTTGTATCCCTTTGACCTCCTTTTGTTGTCTAATTGCTCTAGCTAGAACTTCAAGTACTGTATTGAATAGATAGGGAGAAAGAAGGCAGCCTTGTATAGTCCCTGATTTTAGTGGGATTGCTTCAAGTTTCTCTCCACTTAGTTTGATGTTGCCTACTGGTTTGCTGTATATTGCTTTTACCATGTTGAGATATGGACCTTGAATTCCTGATCTTTCCAAGACTTTTATCATGAAGAGATGTTGAATTTTGTCAAATGCTTTTTCAGCATCTAATGAAATGACCATTTTGGTTTTTTTGTTGGGTTTTGTTTATGTAGTGGATTACATTGGTGGATTTCCAGGTATTGAACCATCACTGCATTCCTGGGATGAAGCCTACTTGATCATAGTGAATGATCATTTTGATGTGTTCTTGGATTTGGTTTTAGAGAATTTTATTGAGTATTTTTGCATGGATATTGATAAGGGAAATTGGTCTGAAGTTTTCTTTCTTTGTTGGGTCTTTGTGAGATTTTTATATCAGTATAACTCTGGACTTATAGAATGAATTGGGTAGTGTTCCTTCTGCTTCTATTTTGTGAAATAATTTGAAGAGTATTGATTTCAGGTCTTCTTTGCAGGTCTCAGAATTCTGCACTAAACACATCTGGTCGTGGGCTTTTATGGTTGGGAGACTTTTAATGACTGCTTCTATTTCTTTAGGGGTTATGGGACTGTTTAGATGGATTATCTGATCATGACTTAACTTTGTTATTTTGTATCTGTGTAGAAAATTGTCAATCTCATCCAGATTTTCCAACTTTGTTGAGTATGGTCTTTTGTAGTAGGATCTGATGATTTCCTCAGATTCCATTGTTATAGCTCCCTTTTCATTTTGGACTTTGTTAATTTGGATACTGCCTCTGTGCCCCCTAGTTAGTCTGGCTAAGGGTTTATCTGTCTTGTTGATTTTCTCAAAAAAAACAGCTCCTGGTTTGGTTGATTCTTTGTGTAGTTCTTTTTGTCTCTACTTGGTCTATTTCAGCCCTTAATTTGATTATTTCCTGCCACCTACTCCTCTTGGGTATATTAGCTTCTTTTTGTTCTAGAATTTTCGGGTGTGCTGTTAAACTGCCAGTGTATGCTATCTCCAATTTCTTTTTGGAGTCACTCAGAGCTATGTGTTTTACTCTTAACACTGCTTACATTGTGTCCCATAAGCTTGGGTATGTTGTACTTTCATTTTCATTAAATTCTAGAAAGTCACTAATTTCTTTCTTTATTTCTTCCTTGACCAAGTTATCATTGAGTACAGTGTTTTCAGCTTCTGTGTGTATGTGGGCTTTCTGTTGTTGTTGTTGCCATTGAAGACCAACCTTATTCTGTGCTGATCTGATAGGAGGCATGGGATTATTTCAATCTTCTTATATCTGTTGAGGTTTGTTTTGTGACCAATTATATGATCAGTTTAAGAGAAGGTACCAAGAGGTGCTGAGAAGAAGGTATATTCTTTTGATTTAGGATGAAATGTTCTATAGATGTCTGTTAAATCCATTTGGTCCATAACTTCTGTTAGTTCCACTGTGTCTCTGTTTAGTTTGTAGTTCCAAGATCTGTCCATTGATGATAGTGGCGTGTTGAAGCCTCCCACTATTATTGTGTGAGGTGCAATGTGTACTTTGAGTTTTAGTAAAGTTTTTTTTATGAATGTGGGTACCCTTGCCTTTGGAGCATAGATGTTCAGAATTGAGAGTTCCTCTTGGTAGGTTTTTTCCTTTGATGATTATGAGGTGTCCTTCCTTATCTTTTTTGATGACTTTTGGTTGAAAGTCGATTTTATCCCATATTAGAATGGCTACTCTAGCCTGTTTCTTGGGACCATTTACCTGGAAAATTGTTTTCCAGCCCTTACTCTGAGGTTATATTTGTTTTTAACTCTGAGATGCATATTCTATATACAGTAAAATGCTGGATCCTGTTTATGTATCCAGTCTGTTAATCTATGTCTTTTTATTGGGGAATTGAGTCCATTGATGTTAAGAGATACTAAGGAATAGTGATTGTTGCTTCCTGTTATTTTCGATGTTATTTTTATGTGTTTGTGGCTTCTTTTGAGTTTGTTGAAAGATTACTTTCTTGCTTTTTCTACGGTTTAGTTTCCCTCCTTGTGTTGGCGTTTTCCATCTATTATACTTTGTAGGGCTGGGTTTGTGGAAACATATTGTGTAAATTTGGTTTTGTTAGAGAATACCTTAGTTTCACCATCTATGGTAATTGAGAGTTTTGCTGGATATAGCAACCTGGGCTGACATTTGTGTTCTCTTAGGGTGTGTATGAGATATGCCCAGGATCTTCTAGCTTACAGAGTCTCTGGTGAGAAGTCTGGTGTAATTCTGATAGGTATGCCTTTATGTTACGTGAACTTTCTGCTTTACTGCTTTTAATATTCTTTCCTTATTTTTTGAATTTGCTGTTTTGACTTTTATGTGACGGGAGGAATTTCTTTTCTGGTCCAATCTATTTGGAGTTCTGTACGCTGCTTGAATGGTTATGTTCATCTCTTTAGGTTAGGGAAGTTTTCTTCTATAATTTTGTGGAAGATATTTACTGACCCTTTAAGTTAGGAATCTTCACTCTCTTCTACACCTATTATCCTTAGGCTTGGTCTTCTCATTGTGTCCTGGATTTCCTGGATGTTTTGGGTAAGAAGCTTTTTTCATTTTGCATTTTCTTTGACAGTTGTGTCAATGTTTTCTATGGTATCTTCTGTACCTGAGATTCTCTCTTCTATCTCTTGTATTCTACTGGTGATACTTGCATCTATGACTCCTGATATCTTTACAAGATTTTCTACCTCCAGGGTTGTCTCCCTTTGTGATTTCTTTATTGTTTCTATTTCCATTTTTAGATCTTGGATGGTTTTGTTCATTTCCTTCACCTATTTGTTGTGTTTTCCTGTAGTTCTTTAAGGGATTTTTGTGTTTCATATTTAAGGGCTTCAAGCTGTTTACCTGTGTTTTCTTGTATTTCTTTAATTGAGTTATTTATTTCCTTCTTAAAATCTTCTATCATCATTATGACATGTGATTTTAAATCTGAGTCTTGCTTTTCTGGTGTGTTGGGGTATCCAGGGTTTGCTATGGTGGGAGAACTGGGTTCTGATGATGCCAAGTAGCCTTGGTTTCTGTTCCTTATGTTCTTGCCCTTGTCTTTCACCATCTGGTTGTCTTTGGTGTTAGTTGGCCTTGCTCTCTCTGACTATGACTTTTCCCTCCTGCAAGCCTCTGTATGAGTACTCCTTGGAGACCAGCTCTCTCTGAGAATTTGGGTTTGGAGAGCTGTGGTACAGGGTCAGCTCTGGGGTGCAGACAGAAACCAGATGGATCATATCCCCAGCTGTTCCTTGGTTCCTGTGTCCTGATGGCTCTACAAGGGTCCCTCTTGATCCAGGAATTTGAACAGAAGTAGTGGTCTTGCCTGTGCTTGAAGGTATGTCAGCACTCCTGGAAGACCAGCTCTCTCCTGGCACTATTTGAGTATGGAGCCTTGTTTCATAGGATCAGCTCCCTAGCCACAGAAGGAAACTGGAAGACAACACCTCAGTCCTTGTGTACTGAGGGTTCCTGGTGAGTCCGGCTGAGCAATAGTGCTCATCTTACCTCCATTCACAGGCTTGTCCACACTCCTAGAAGGCTAGCTTTCTCCTGGCACTATTTGGCTGTGGAGCTCTGTGACACAGGCTGAGTTCCCAGCCACAGATGGAGACTGGAAGGCTCCTGCCCCAGGCTGCTCCTAGGTCCCTGGATCCTGGGGGTTCTGGGTAGGTCCTTCTGAGCAGAGGTGCTGGCCTTACCCCACTCACAGGCTTGTCCACACTCCTGGGAGGCTAGCTCTTTCCCTGTGCTGTTTAGATATGGAGGCATGTGGCACAGGCCACAGGCGCAAACCAGAAGGCTCTTGTCCCAGGCTGCTCCTGGGTCCTGAGGGTTCAGGGAGGGTCCTGGTGAGCAGTGGTGCTTGCTTACCTCCACTCAAAGGCTTGTCCACACTCCTGGGAGGCTAGCTTTCTCCTGGTGCTATTTGGCTATGGAGCCCTGTGACACAGGCTCTAAAACTGTCTTCAAAAGCACCAGTATTAGAGTAAATCCATTATATATGTTAACTTAAAGAATCATATAAAGAATACATTTAATTTAGCCTTGTTTTTAAATAAAAAATACTTTGGGAAATTAAAACCATTTGTGAAAAATAACCAAAGCCAAGTATATAGCTTCCCCAGTTTTGATATATGCAATTGTCTTATTCTTCTTGTGGATGTTATTTCTTTGATAATCTTGTACCAAATATGCAGTTTTGTCTTGGATCACTTCAAATTCACTAAGTATGCAAGCTTACTGAAATCATAAGGCTCTAACAGATATCTGTAAGCAGCTTTAGTATTCTAAATCTCTGATGAGTAACTCTAACTTCTTATGTATAGCTTGAAACATTCATCTTTCTAGTGCAGAGAGAGAAGACTTGAATGAATAGGGTGTGAAAGATCTACAGATTACAAAGCCTCAAGTACTTCTTTGCTGACATGACTTTGAATCTCTGTGCTTCAGTGACTTTCTTAGACAACAGGAGTATAGCAATTCTGAAACTCACATACCAGCTTCACTTTCTATTGTTTGAGACTCCTGCAGTCTGAAAACACTGAATAAAAAAAATTTTATGACCAAAAGCATCCTATCTTTTAAATAGTCTTTCTATTCATTACTACCATACCAAAATATTATTTATTATCATAAGCTCTTATTGTCCCTAATTCTTAAGTTAAACCCTATTTGTAGTAAGTATGCATGCATGTCATTTCACTTAATATTGTTCATCTTATAACTTTCCAAATTTACAATGTTGCAAAGCAATATCTGATAGTGATCATGCTTCCCAAAGCGACTTAGAAACTTTCCTAAGAATAGTGAAATTCAGTACAGTGCCATCTCACACTGCAGGGCAGCAGTAGTGAACTATAGCTCACAATCAGCAGCATAAACAGAAGCATGAAAGTGATGGTCCAGAGAGTGCCTGTGCCTAAGTTGTTTGTGATAAGCTTAGGTGGGGTATGTTGCCTTTTAATTTAGGATATTTTCAATAGATGATCAGTTGATTGAGAGGGAATATGTCATAACCTAAAGAGCATTTACAAAGAAATTGGCAGTGTATGTGAGTTTGCACATCCTCTTTCCATGTGGTAAAGGAGGCTGGAGTAGTCTAAGGCAACACTATCACACTTGTACAAAAGGCTCCTTTCCAAGGCATTTAAACTTAGTAGAACCACCCGCTTTGATCAGTTGGGTTCACTGATACCACTTTATGGTCTCTGTGGTTACTTTTTGATGTCCCTGCTTCTGCATTGTTTATATAGGAATTGTGATCAGTCCTTCTGGTGCTTTTGATAAACTCCATCTTACTAATGCTCCCATATGAAGACAACCAGAGAAGAAATTTGCCATGCTTCTGAAACATAGAAAAGTGAAATAATCAACAATTGTCACTTCAAGCTTTTTCTATGAAATCTTGCCACTTCTCTCTATACAAGCACAGGTCTAGTTTATGCCATGTCACATTCCACTCTGCATGCTCATTGCTCCAGTAGAAGGAATGCAAATTATGAAGATGAACTACATATCTGCAGAGGAATGAGAAAGAAATTGAATTAACTGGTTTTGGTCACAGCAGGGCTCTGTGGAGAGAAGTTAGCAGTAAAATGACAGTCACAGCTAATCTTTGTTCTTGAACATCTAGTACCACAGTTTTCCAGCTGTAGTCCATGGGAAATGAATCCTGTTCATCTCTGAATCTAAATGAGAGCCACCTTCACTCCACAAAAAGCTGCACACCAATCACTTCCCACATTTGTTTTCACTGAGGCACCCTTTAATTGATGATCTGCCAACAGCTTCTAGCCCCCTGTGACAGGATCTGTGAGTGTTATAAGAGCAGTCACAGATTTGTTTACTTTTCTAAGAGGACCAGCTTCAACTGCTGATAACGTGTTTTCTTTTGAAAATGAAAAAGACAAGTTGCTGGAATAGTCCCAGAATCCCCAGCAACTGGCAGCTCCCACTTGTCCTGTAAACACTGACTACCTCTGTGGATCCACTTTATGCATATCTTATGCAAGGAACAAAAAATTGCAAAATAAAAAGATAGAGGTTGCAATGAATGTTCAGATGAAAAGGATTTTGTAAAATAAAAACTCTTACCTACTAAATGTGTATTCAAGACATTTGTCCAGCTTTATTGATGTATGACTACAAAGTTTTAGAGTCTATAGATGTACCATGCATGATGTGATATTTTGATTTAAGCAAAACTTTGTCTCATGATTCTCACAAAGCAACAACATATCTACTACCTTACACTTGTGTGTGTAACACGTAGCATCTGCTTACTCGGTAAATTTCAAATACGTTGAACATCATTACCTATTCTTACAATGCTCTACATTAGATCTAGGGTCTCTAAAATATATCAAGGTGATTCTTGTTTTGTTCCTATTTTGACAGCCTACAGATGGCAACTGAGACCTTGAATCATGTTAGATAGGCACTCTACCACTGAGCTACCCCAGCACTTTACTTCCACAGCTGAAAGTTACAACATACACTGTCTTCACCCTCCACCAGTCTTTGGCAGTGCCATTCTACTCTCTTACTTCTAAGTTTGATTTATTTGGGACTCTACACATTAGTGATATCTTGGATATTTTGGAAATTTCTATGAGTTGCAGAATTTTATTCAGAAGAAGGTTAGCTACACTTTGATTGAACTTGTCAATGGAGAAAGGGGATTTTTATCATCTATATCATACTCAAATAGAACTGAATCTATTTGAAACTTTGAGGGTGGTGAATAAGGATATCAAAACTCACCCAAGGATTGGACATTTTCACCTATTGTTTCATCCAATAAGCTTTCTGCACTTTCTCTGTTCTTTCTGTGTTTTAGAATGCAAGTGTTAGTTTGTTTAACCACTCCCATGGGTGTTCATCTATCCCATTCTTACATTTTCACCCATATATTTGTTTCAAATCCTTCTATAATTATTTCTTTCTTGGACTAAGTCCATGTTGGAGTCTCTATTGCATTTTTCATTCAAAAATATTCAACCTTAGTATTTCTGATTTTTTTTAATGATTTCTATCACTTTCTTGAAAGTTTCCATGCATTTCTTCATTTTATTTAATTGTGTATCTATAGTTTCATTATCTTGAGATTCTGTAATTGCTTTGCGGTCCTTTTCAGGTAACTGATATATTTGCATTTCTTTAAGGCCATTTACAAAAATCTAACAGTATTCCTTTGGTGGATTATGATTTCTTATTTGTTTCTAGTGCCACTACTAGTGTAGTGGTTTCTACACTTCCTACGCTTTCAGAATCATTTTGATGGTAAAGTACTTCATATGAAGGCTATAAACATAACAGATACAATATAGCATCACCCATTCCAATGTAAGTATGACTGCTTAGTTTTCATGAAAATCTACCAGTTGAGCTTTGCCACCAAAAACTATGGGTGCACAGTAGTTAATGCTGCAGGTAGTTTCAAGAGAGGAGGCAGTTAGACTGTTGGTTCTATTTGTGCCAGGTCAGGCACCATCATGCATGTAGTCCAGGTGGCACTGGGACTCTGGATCTAGAAGAGCCTTTAACAGTAGTAATGGTACAAGAATGCAGAATAACCTCTTAGGCTCAAAGGCATGAGGGTGTTATAGCAGCATTTGGGGCCTGCAGTATGGGTACACTCACTATTTTGCTAACACCAACAACCAAGACATGAACATATACAGATGGCTCATGTATGTGGGTCTCTAGGATGTGCTCCCAATTGGGACAGAACTTCTGTTGTCTCTTTTTGTCCTTCTCCCCACAATGACAGGAGAAACTGCCTCCTTGCTTCTGGCACTAAGTAGCTCTGGCAAGGGACTTGTGATAACAGTGGCCACCTCCGTTCTGCACCCTCCCTTCTCCAGGCTTTCTCTAACTCCCTACTGTAGTTATTGTAGCTTTCCATGTCTTTATAGAGGACCCTCTAGTCTTGCTGATGTCATTCACCTTGAGGAAATATTATACTTGCAAACAAAGACATAAAAAGGGAAATTTTATGTGGCTTCCTCATTACTGATCTAAAAGTGACACAAAAGTAGATAAATAAGAACCTAAATATTCCCTTGAAGAATACCATTCAATCATGTTTTTAAAGTGCTCACCAGAAAAAAAAAAAAAAGACAAAAGAAAAAGAAAGAAGAAAGTATTTTTCAGACCAATCTTGTGGCCTATTAACCGAATGCGAGAGCCTTGGGGACATTTTATTCTTCATTGCGACCATGAATTCTCTGTGTCTACTGCTTAAAAAGAAACAATGTGAAAGCACCACAGTGGCCCCCTGCTGTCCTGTGTGTGTGTGAAGGGTATTTGCTGTCACTGTGCATTCTTTCCATTGAGATGAAATTCATCTCTGTGCAACCATGGTGAGACCTTACCGACCTTCAAAAAGCATGTATAGAAAAAGGTCAGATGTCAAGCTATCTTTGTCCTGAGACATGAGTTATTCATCACTTCTGACTACAGACACTGTGGGTTAGCCCTGCTCAATCTTGCAGGACTGTCTCTCAGCTGCTTACCTGACAACTGTAACATTTTTATACAGTCTTAGTAAGGCCCAAATGAATATCCAAGGAGGTCCTGAAGGGCATAAGGACTCCGAAAGTGACATGGTGAAATCTTAGGGAATGCACCACTTCCAAGGAGCATTTCTGGAATGTAAATCAACTTCACAGAATTTTAAGCCCCATGTGTAGCTTTCTGTTCTCTTCTTTTTCTTTATTTCTTCTTTTTTTTTTTTTTTTTTTTTTTTTGTCTTTTAAAAAAAATTGACACAATTTCCACATGGAACCCAGGCTAGATTAAAATTCTCCTTCATCTTCAGTGCTCGGGTAACAGAAATATACCAACAGGCCTAGTATCCCAATTATTACTGCTTCCCACTGTCTAACCATTGAGTCCAGCTGCTTCAGCTCCTACCCCTGCCTCACGCTGCTTACCCGAACTGACCAAATTTGAAGTAGACCACTGAATTTTTCATGCTAGTATTTTCTCTTTTGAAGTGTTAGATATTTTAATCAAATATCCAAGTATGTCTTTTTCAGCCTTGAGGTTGTGTACAAACCAGGAAATGAGAAAAGTCTAAATTTCATTGTGATATTTCAGAATATCAATATACAGATGAAATATAAGAACCTAGATTGAATAATTCATAAGTAGGTGCTTCTTAACTACAAATATGTAATCAAATATTCTAGTAAGATCATAGAATGATATATAAATTGTTCTTCTGTTAAGCATAACTTTTTGGTAAATACCATAGAGATGAAATTTTTTCCAGGAAGAATGGATGCATATAGAATATAAACTATATAGAATATAAAGTTTCTGAGTTTATAAGTAAATGTATTTATAGTCTGCAAGATTTATATAGATAATCTAGCAAACACTATTGTTTACCAAGGAACTGTTGAGATACATACAAACACTTGAGATCTAAATGAGCACATTTAAGGAGATATAAGGTGAGAAATACAAGTTGTAATTCAGAAAGAAAGTATTTTAAAAACTTATCTACAGCTATTTTTTAAAGAGATTTAAATCTCTAATTTTATGTTTTCTCAAGTATGGAAAAAGGGAAGTAGCTACTTGTGAGGTAAACCCCCTTTGATCTCAGTCCTGTACTCAACTCATCTGTGCCCAATACTGCTGAACCACAGTGCCATCCTCTTGCCAGATTTTCACACAAGAGAAGCATAGGTAAGTGTGCACATTAAATGAAGAAAATAGAAAAATATACATGTGAACTACAAGGTATATACGAAGATTATAGATTCCATTTCTACATAGAAATAAATGTTTTCTAAATCCTGCAAAACTAGAATAGATACTAAGGAAATAGTGCTTTCTAGATTGCAAGAAAAATAATTATATATGGGGACATTCAAAACAAATGTGTTGGGGGATTCTTTCTGTCTCAGGATATATGGGAATGAGTCATCTGGGAAGGCTACCAGCAAGCGGTGGGCATGGTTTCTCCTGATACAATGTATCTAGCAGCATAGACCTGCAAACAGTAGATCAGCGATTTATGTAACAGACCTTGTCAAAAGCCAATAAAACATTAAAAAAGGGGTCCTATTGGAGAGGTCCACAGATCATAAAAAAGTATATAGGGACATAGTGCAGGGAAATTTTTTTGTACTGATATGAAACTTATCCAAACTGCTACTATTATGGAGAAATGTAAAAGTTCCTACCTTGGTTTCTTTTCCTGTTACTGTTATTTAAAAAGTTATTTAAGTCAAGTTTGCACACTGGGTATTGGTCTCCATTAGACTTAGTTTCTCTTTCAAACTCATCCTATTTTGTCTCAGGCAGTTATGCAGTCCCCTAACATAAATTTTAAAATTATCAACTTAAGATTTAAGATCTATACAAAACAGTGCACTGTGGTACTTGTGTTTTAAAAGCCATTCTCAGTAACTGTTCTAATTCCACAACTGTAGAGAGCACTTGTGATCTGCCTGCAGTTCTCATTTTCCTTGTGGCCAAGGTGAATCAGAAGATTTACATTATTGGCCTGAACTGACAGTAGAGTCAGCCTGTGTTTTGTTCACAGAGCATTCCTCTCTGCTAGTCTCATTATTTACTACGTATTCCTCTGTGGCCAGTGTCCAAAGCAGTCCTGCTGCTCCACTCCAAGTGGCCAAGGTCTTGGTCAACAAGAAGCCAGCTGCTGCCACAGACACTGCCCTGTGAAGCTGCTCTTTGATACTCCAGGGAGAAAGAGGAGCTGGTGTCATTATTGATTTGCTCCTTGGCTGGATGCTCTGTTGTTGAGTGAAGAGAAAGGCAGGGCCAGGGGTAAAGACTCAGTCTTTTTAATCCCAGCTCTGCTTTGGGCTTTGAGCAAGATACCTTCATCTCACAGAACTTGAAACTCACTTGTGAGCTCACCAGCATCTGTTTCAGCAACAATGTCAATAAGCCCAGGAATTCATAATTTTAAATAGAAGAAATTCTGCAGAATCATACAATTTCTTATTACTGATTTTATTAGTATTATGTTGGTATGGTATAATGTTAGATGAAAATTCTATCTTTTGACAATTTTCAAGCTATTGAAGCACATGGCTTCATCAAACTCCTCTTTTTCTTTAAAGAAGAAGAAGAAGAAGAAGAAGAAGAAGAAGAAGAAGAAGAAGAAGAAGAAGAAGAAGAAGAAGAAGAAGAAGAAGAAGAAGTCAGCCATGTAAAGTCCTAAATAAATGCATTAACATTCACTTTAGGCAGTAAGAAAGGGCTTAGTTATTAATATGTTTCTCCTCAAAAAATGGTATGAAACAGTCCTCAGAAGTAGACACTGATTTATTATAGAAAAGAAAGGTTTGGGTTGGGTATTTTCATTCTCATATATAAGTCAAAGTGCCTGTCATATTTCTAAATTAAAAGTGCTAATAAAAGATGCAAAATCCTCGCTTTTCTGACTGTGACAGCTCTTTAGCAAAACACTTGTCAGAGCTCACTGAGATGAAAATCCTTGTCTCCAGTCTCTAAATACCATGTTAGATCCTGCCAATTATTTACAGATGTGGATTGGTGTTCATGTATATTTTATAATTCATTAAAAATGTATAAAACCATAAAATCCCTTTCTTCAATTCTTACATTGAGGTGGACTCCTTGATTGTCACATGGCTTGTAGAAGTTTGTATCCTGCAACCTCCACAGGTTGCAAATTGTCAGAGATGGGGCCGATGCCTATTTAAATGGCCAAGCCAGTCTCAAACTGCCTGCCAGACTGGATTTGGAGAAAATCCAGTAAGAATAATAGTATATTTTCAGGTGTTTCAGAAAATTCTTCGGTCATGTGGCAATCTTGAGGGGTAAGTGGAATGACACCTGCTCCAGATGTTTGCTTTAGATTCTTCTTCTGCAAAAAATACAGCCAGTGACGGTTCTCTGACCTCCTCCATCCCGTGTTCTTGTGTCGTTTTTTCCTACAATTTTCCATGAGCAAAACAATGCAAGTTAAGCAAAAAAGGATGAATGAAGGCATAATTTTTCTTTTGTTTTTCTTTCAAGAAAAAAGGCCTATTATCCGAATCTCTCTTTCCAGTAACTATTTATCCAGTTGTAATTCTGGTGATTTACTCAGCCAGGGATAGAATTTATAGCTGCAGCAAATGTCCCTCCCTTCTTGTGCTCTTGTGAAGCAACTGTTATCAACTGAGCACAGCACTATCAACAAGACAGATAAGTGCCTTCCATTTCCCAATTGCATGTGAGCAGACAGAAAGCGGAGCACTGGCCAACTCGCTGACACTCCTAAGACACAATTTGGAGTCAGGTCACATTGCCGAGGGCTCCAGAGTCATTTGTAATTGGACTTGCTACTAGATTGCCATAATGGTGTTTCATTTTTCCATCAGATTTTTCAGGCCAGATTGCAAAGGAAGTGAAACCCTTGAGTGGCAGATTTCTACCTGACAGAGTCTAAAATAAATGTTGAATATCATAAGCATTCTGGTGATTTTAATCAAGCCAGTAAAGCTTTTCTCTTATCCAACTGTACAATTCAAATGATGTTCTCACCCTTCCCATAACCGACCTTAACATATAAATAGATTTTAAATATCAGAACCATGCTGCTTAGAGTTGGGAAGCCTTATTACAGACTATGGCAAATACTTCAAGACAAATATTAGAAGGTATTTAGATTAAATATAATATGATCAAATTTAGGGAACAGAGGATCTATAACCATCCACTCAAATTATATAAATATAGATATATATGTCTGTGTATATATTTATAAATGTGAGCACATATATGAATCTCATAACCTCCATATAAAATATAGTATATGCTTTTTATGCAAAGACACCTTCCTATTCATTCCTACATACACAGCCATATCTCTCTTCACAATGTACCAAACAATGCCAGTCCTTAACATGTCCCTGGTCTACATCAGATTCATATCTTTTGTTTTATTTCCTCAACATTTATAGTGAGATAGAAGTTTGGTTCATTTTCATACATTCATCTGCTAAGTTAATAAGCTATAACCATAGGACATAAAAGTCACCTCCATTATCTTCTGCCCATTCTGCAACACTATTTTCCTTACACTGAGAAAAGCCCATTTGCCTTCTCATCTGTTTTTCTGCTCCAGAGGTTATATCATTTCACATATGGTCAAGGCCCACCAAACCATTAAAGCAGAACTGGGGAAGTTGGATATACAGAGTTACTTTAAATACAAAAGGATATTCAGGTTTTGAAAATTCCCAGGTCCCTATAACATGGATTGGTTTTTCATGTCAAAACATATGTAACATCAACAACTAGTACTCAGACCTCAGTTTCTATCTGTGAAATTGATGTGACTATACAGGACCATAAACACCCAGCCCCTTCAGAAGAACTTTAGAGTCTGAAGTCAGTGTTGCCTTTATGTGCATTGAGCATTGGTAGCATTGTAGCAATTTCTTTCTAGAAGAGAAGTGCACATAGCCTTTCGAAGAAACAGATGTAAAACCCATCACTATTAAATTGGATGATCCAAAAGAACAAGGTAGCAGTAACAGGAGCCCATCTCCCACACTTAGCGTTCCAGAGACCCACTGAGAATGCTGTCTTACATGAATGGGTGAAGAGCAGTCGCGAGGAAACTGAAATTATGAGAGTCTTTATGGATTGATTATAGTCATTCAGAGAGAGACTGGGCTTGGGGGAGAGTTCTCAAACTAATATTGTGGAGTAATCAACGGCTTGTTTGAAATAATTTGATTTGTTCCAGAAAAGAAGAATCAGGGAATAGAAAACCTCTGGTTCCCCTAAAGTCTTCATGATTTTATGCAAGAGTGTACTGTGCAAATTGTACCTCAGCTTTCAGACACCTTCATTTCTGGCATCTGCAGTTCTGTAGACAAATTGTCAATTTAAAGGGAAATCAAACAAAAATGGTGAAGAGTATAACTTTCTAATGATGTGTAGACTTGACTATATTAACTTAGTAGATTTTAGCTAAGATGCTAACAATATGGGAAATTGTGAGGTTTTGTTTTTCTTTCTATTTTCTTTCTTTTTTGAATCAATGGGATCTATTAGGGTTACTTACAGGGACAAAAACGACTCAAAAAATACTATATTATGAAAATCCCCACTTGGCATGGTTGACAGCTCACATCTCACAAAAGCTGGAAACCTTGTCTGGAACTTAACAGCTTGCAACCAACTCAATACATCTGAGACTGTCTCTTTCAGGTAATTCAAGTAGTCTGAGCCCCTTATGGGGCTATCCTGATCTCTATTTCTAGGCATTGTGGATCATTTCTGTTTCTTTGAGGTGGCTTAGCTGGTCAGAGAGTGTCTCTTAGAGGTTTTTATTACAAATATTGAGGAAGAGTTCTAGTGTATCTGGTCAGTTTTAATGGCTGTTGAACAAATGGCAGCTTTCCTAATAAATATGTAATGGATCTGCTTTAGGGTCCTTTAGTAAAGATGAGGCTGAGATATTAAAAATGTAAGATTAAATAGTTAACACTTGAGGTTTCCATACCATATACAGCCACGAAACCCTGACGTTTTTTCAGAGGCTAGGAAGTGTTTGCTGATAGACGCCTGATACGGCTGTCTCCTGAGAGATTCTGCCAGACCCTGACAAATACAGAGGCGGATGCTCGCAGCCAACCATTGGACTGAGCTCAAGAGTCCCCAGTGGAGGACTTGGAGAAGGGACTGAAGGAGCTGAGAGAGTTTGCAGCCCCATGGAGGGAGCAACAGTGTCAACAGGCCAGACCCCCCCCCAGAAGATCCCAGGGACTGGACCACCAACCAAATAATACACATGGAATGACCCATGGAGCTGGCTTCGTATGTAGCAGATGATGGCCTTATTGGACATCAGTGGGAGCAGAGGCCCTTGGGCCTGAGGGTGTTTGAGGCCCCAGTGCAGGGAAATGCCATGGCAGGAGGACGAGAACGGGAGTAGATGGGTGGGGGAATACCCTCATAGAGGCAGGGGAAGGGGGGATGGTATAGGGGATTTCTAAAGGGAAGACCTGGAAAGAGTAAAACATTTGAAATGTAAGTTATATATATTATTTACACATATATACACATATATATAAAATACTATTATACTATTATATACTAGCATATTATATATACTAGTATATAATAGTATAATGAATATATACCATTCAGTTCTAAAATGAATGCATCTTACTGGAATTTTTGTCCTATTTTAAAAATAAAATAACCAAATTTATGTAAAGACAAACATATATTGGTTGTTGACAATTATCTTCTTTTTCTTCACCACTGTCCTCTTTTAAATGCTAACCAAGAACTAAGGTGAAACTAAGTCCAATGTTGGTGTCTCCTCTCAAAAGACTCTCCTTTCAGGAATTAGTTTTCATTATATATAGGAGAACATTGAAATGTATGAAAGTTATTTCAGTGAGCTGTGGTATAGAATGTGGTATAGCAGATTACAACATTCCTAAGACTGATGCAGGTCTCATTGACAGCATCATTACAAAAACTTGACTTACTCAGAAACATGCTATTATTCCAACCAGGTATTCCTACATCTGACCTCCAACATACCCACTGTGTATTATGCTTTTGCCTGGACCATGTGTGCATCCTGGGAAAGCAGAAAGTCAAATGATAACGGTAACCTTAGATTTCTATGGGTTAAAGAACTGTGGCCTTAACATTTTTGTTTTTAATTTTTAAAGAACTTTGTTATTAATTGCTCACAATTGCTTCAGATATGTTTTCTGGATATGTTTATTAGAAGAAAAAATGGAAGAATTCATTTCCCTGGACTGTGTTTTCTTTTAGTAGCACCATTGATAGCCCACCAATCTGTGTACTACCGTTCTGATACCTGGCGTTTTTACCATGGCCTAGAGCAGCAACAACAGCCAAAAAAAAAAAAAAAAAAGTACCATTCTAAAATGTCACTTGTTTTTATTTTTTTTATTTTTTCTTTAAGTTGAAAATGAAAGCTGAAGGACTGCCTTTTTCATTGGTAAACCTGAGGAGATAAATCTCATGGCCTGTTGTCGACTTTCAAATCTTCTTTGTCTCAGCGAATTGTGCAGCAAGAAGAAAATGCACTCAGCTTGAGAGAGCAGTTTCAGAGCCAACAACAGACAGAAGGTAACATTTCTGCTTGTATTCTTCATCATTGACATACAGTAATCCTTCTTTCTTCGGAACAGAACGGTTTTGCTTTCAGAACCAGGCGGCTTCCCTTTCTATCAGAGACATGCAATCTATACTCTTTGATCTATTCATCCACCAATTAATCCATTGATTTTTTCCCCCATCTACAGAAACAACAGTCATAAAAAGTCACACATGTAGTGGAAATCCATGATAGAATTTATAAGTTGGCTATGAATAAAATCATTAATAAAAATGATATCTGCTAATATTAATTCCACCTCTGTTGCTTCCTTCCTCAGCAGAATATTGACATCTTGTTATATAAGTGCAGTCAAACCCATAACAATGATAGAGGGGCTTCTAAAAAGTGACAAGCCATAGAAAAATGAGAGCAGTTTTTTGTTGTTGTTTTGGTTATGATAAAATTATTTTTTATTTCAGAAATGCTTTCTTTTTTTTTTTATTTTAGGATAACTATTCATTCCTTCCTTCTTCTCTCACATATTCCTTCCTGACCACAGTTTTCCCATCCTCCACTCCACCCAGCCCCCTCCCCATCTATCCTTTCCCAGATGTTTCCATTTCATAGATATTCCTGGGGGTCCTTCTCTTTTAGGGGAAATGGAGGAAGGGAGCACTTTTACGTTATGTGTTTTGGATTTCTAGGTCACCTGTTTATGGTTTCCTTTTCACATTATGTTGGTTCCCAAGTATGCTTCACCTGAAAGCAATAGAGCTGTGAAGTTCAGTACTTAGAAAGTTTATGACCAACAAAAGAAAAAATGCTCAATGTAAATAAAGGAAACCAACTATAATAAAATTTGAATTTCTCTTATATGAAGAAGAAATAAAACAAGAAAGCTACATGGTTATAGAGGATGAAAACTTACCTTGGGCAGTGATGACCAATAGTGTGGCTAAGTGAAGGAATGTGTAGGCTACAATCCAATTAACCAAATATTACTAGTTTGTTTTTCAGTTTAACTGTTGAAAAACAATATAGCACCAATGCTTCCAAAAATATTATTATATAGATTTTGGTTGAGTTACACATATAAATAATGAGACAAAAGAACATGTCTTGTATTCTCAGAAGCTGAGCTTTCTCTATGATCCTTACTAAATATTGCATCGATCAGTCTAAATGTTTTAAACTAAAACTGCCCTGGAGATATTATATGTCAACACTGCAGTGATTAATCATCCTAAAAGGGAAAGTCTACATTGGAAATATCAAAAGCTAAACAAGATTTTAATTTTCTGAAAAAAAAAAAAACTAATAGTTATCTATGAATCATTATCAGGAAATAGCTAGCTTCCAGAGATTATAAGTGAGGTCAATCACATATCTACCAATTTAGAGGACAGTAAAGCGAAGAAGAATTTCCCCATATGTAAAAAGTCAAGGAGCTACCTCTGATGAGTGTCTTCTTGTTAGAAGATTAGCAGGAGTGCATCAGGTATCATACAGGAAGCAGAGACTTATGCTCCTCTCCCTCCCTCCCTCTGGCTGGCTGGCTCTATGTCTCTGTCTCTCTGTCTCTCTGTCTTTCTCTCTGTCTGTCTCTCTCTTCTTCTCTCTCTCATACACACACACACACACACACACACACACACACCTCATGGTCAATTATGGTGGCTCTAACTTTATGAGTTAATCTAATATTAATCATTCCCAGCAGATTTACTTGAAGCACTAAAGTCAGGTGATGTTTCAATCTTCATAATAAATATGAAGCTTCAGCACTATTTTCAAAATGAAAAAATGTATTCAAACCACAATCAACAGTCTTATCTGTCTATATAGACATTTACTTTGTTCTCAGTACTCTGTTTTCTCTACTAACGTAACTACTATTTTTGCCTTATTTTCTCCAAACTTCCACATCAAAAGAAGCTGATTTCTGTTCTCACTTTGCCTTTCTGACTCGTCAGAGCAAAGAACAATTCCTAAGCGTGTTTCAAAAAACATCATTGAAGTTATCATTGAATGTTTTACAATAATATTGTATGCTGCCAAATGACATTGATCTCAATAACTTAACTACTCACATTAGGAACAACAAACAAATTAATCTCAATACTGATAGAAGAAAAGAAATAATGAAAAATTGTACAAAAAATTAATGGAACTGAAACAGCAAATGAAAAGAGAAAAATCAATGAAACTAAAAGTCAGTTTTTTGAAAATCTGAATAAAAATGATAAACTTTCAAGCTCACTAAACTAGAAACAAGACCAAAGACAAACTTTACCAGTATGATCAATGAACTGGAATGACCATTGCTCTGCTGATGGACATCAGAAGCCATTGAATAGCTCTCTAAGTAGCTGACTACTTAGGTGAAATGCACAAATCCTTTAATCTTTAAGCTATAAAATCACAATTGATAATAAATAGATAAACTGAGTATATGCACATCCTTCAAAACAATTCAATTTATATTTTTTTTCAGTCTTAAGAAACATTGGAAAAGTAAATAAAATACGAAAATAATAAAAAAAAACATATTATCAGGTCTACACTGTTGCATTGATTTAATTTTTAATTATCCTTTGAAAAATAATAGTAATTTGTACAGTATCTTCCCAAAAATAGTTGTAAAACTTTCCCACTGCTTTTAAAACATAGTACTTACTATGTTCTAGACAAACGTCCGCAAAATTCCATTTGTTTTAGTCTTGGTTCTTACTCCTCTCATACCCTTGGAAGGCATTGGGACCATTAGTTGGTAAAGCCTGATGGGAAGAAGTAGAACCACTGGTAGCATGGCCTTGAAAAAGACTATTGGAATACTGACCCTTACCTCTCTTCTAGCTGCCAAATGTATATACCTTTTCTAAGTCATCTCTTACCATGATGTGCAATGAAATCAACTGGCTACAAACCTCTGGAAGTATGAGCTGAAACAACCACTATTTGTTTAAAATTGGTCATCTTAGTATTTTGCTACTGCAATAAAAAGATTGCCTACCCATGATCCTTAAAATAAAACTAGATACAGTTATTACTAAGAAATCTCAGCCTTTGTGAATATAGACAGTAAAGTACCTAACACTATTTTAACAAATGAAGCTCAGCAATACAAAAAAGGAAATTCCTCTCTCATATTAGGTAATGAACAGCCTCTCAAATGTATTGTATTTGTTTTAAATATTTCAATAATTATTAAGAATCTGTTTTCACATAGATTTCTGTAATGATTTACATGATCATATTTTTCACCTTTTATTACGTGATATGCTTCACTGGTTGACTTATGAATGTGATTCAACTTTGAACTGAATGTAAAATTGAAGACATGAGCATGGTCAAACTCCCAGCGGCTAGGCCATAAGAGAGAACTGAGTCCTTCATGACCTCTCCATCCCCTTTACACCCCTACCTCTGCCCCTGGCACCAGATATACTTCAGCCTCCTAACTGTAACTTTTAAGGATTCTTTTCAATAGTTTCTTATCTGGAGTGTTTTTCCCCACTGTGGGGCAGGTAAGTCACAGAAGCTTTCAATGACTCTCACTTTTAGTTCTGAGTCTGTAGTCATTAAAACTGCTGCAAAAGAATACTCCTTACCCAGGAGCAGCTGGCAGCAGCACTGATCTTGGTTTCAGGCAGCAGCATGAACTGCAGACATCAACTTAGCTTCCAGCTGCAGCATGGATAACAGACATCAACATGACCTCCCACTTCAGCACAGACCAGGCACATTGACCTGGTCTCCTGCAGCAGCCCTGGTCTCAGACATAAACATGGCTTCCAGGTACAACATGGATCATGACTTCCAGGTACAACAAGCTTTTAGGTGGCAGCAAGACCTCAGGTGGCAACATGGACCATGGGATGTTCAATCTTTAACTGTTCTACAAGTGACATTAAGACATGAACTATAAAATATCAAAACCAGAAAAGTGTTTACAGATAAGAATTCAGGAAAAACGATATATTACAAATATAAAATATTAAAATTAAAAATCTACTGAAGTTGGACAGTAAGAAAATAACCCAATTTTAAAGATGGAGACAAATCTTAACAAATGACAAAGTGTCTGAGAACAGGAGCATCAGTAGCCATGTGAAACATCATCTGCCTAACTGGAAATGTTGATCAAACAACAACAACATTCTCCTATACACCAACAGTAGCTATTGAAATACAAATTGTGACAATGTCAATGCCAAGAAAAAGATGAGTATCCATCATTGCTGGTGTGACTGAGCACTGCTATAGAAACTTTGAAAGCACTCTGATAGCTTCATATAAGGTTATCATGAATTTGACTACCAAACTTCACTCCAGTTATACACAACTTATTTGAAAAATCCAAAAGATAAATCTATAAACATTTATATTATCTTCATTCATAATGATGAAAAATAAAAGCTCACAAAACTGTTCATTTACCTTTTGAAAATAAGTAAATAGATAACACCAATAGAACAGATTGTCACAAAATGGCAATCTATTCAAAGCTATGATCAACCCACAATACAAGCTGAATGAATTTTCTAATTTAGAGATACCAGTCTGAAATACAGCATAAAAGTCTTCTTACATACTCTGGAAAAAGTAAAACTATAGCAAAATAAAAGAGATCAATGGATATATAGAACTTGGAGTAGAGACGGGGCTTAGTTTAATAAACCACTTGGAATTCTCTGGTGTAACTGTTTTGGGTGATAAACAATGATAGACACATGACAGTATGCATTTCCCAAAACATAATTCTCTATCATAGAAAGTCAACCTTACTATATGCAAATAATCAAAGAAAATCAATGAGGTCAGTGGTGCTAAGGTATAACACAGACTGTGCTAAAGCATTCACCTAGTGCAAATACAGAAAATGGCATCCCTGATGCAAATGGGAAGAAGCTCTCTGGTGTGACCAGCATTAGAAATGAAGACCACAGTTTCTACAGGATATTTAAAAAGGACTCTGCATATTGATGTAAAAAAAGCATTCAACAAATACAAATGACAGTTCACAAGCATGCAATAGAAAATATAGACAGTCTTCCATACATCATATGGAGACTAACTCCCTATTTAAATGTGTACCTGGAATTGCCATATTCTACCAGCAATAGAGTCTTTAACGGAGACTGAAAGACTGAATGATATGAAGAAATTAATTAATTATTTAAAAGTATTTATAACAGCATTATATCCCCAAAAAGGAAAGAATTGGAAATCAAAACTACATCATGATCTGAAGGTCCTTCTTAGGAATGTTTTTTATGTACAGAGAACTTCCAATCACAATATTAAGATGAGAATGTATCTTGATCCAAAGACTTATAAGAATAAAAAACACAGAGGGCTATGAGAAGATGAAGAGGGAGCAGAAGAAAGAGATTGAGACTCTATGAGCCATCCAATGAAAGCATGTGCAACAAAATAAGGAGCATAAGGTGCAGCCTTCTGCAACTACCAGAAGCTAGGAAGAATCTAGGTAGGATCTGAGAGCCCTGAGAGGCATATGGCTCTGCCAACGATTTGGTTTCAGAATTTAGGCTCCTAGTGTTGTGCAAGAATTACTTTCTATTATTTAAAGGTACTTTGTAGTAATTTGTGATTCTGGGAAGGATTCAAGTGCCCTGAGAGGCATATGGCCCTGCCAATGATTTGGTTTCAGAATTTAGGCTCCTAGTGTTGTGCAAGAATTACTTTCTATTATTTAAAGGTACTTTGCAGTAATTTGTGACACTAGTCAAGAAAGCTAGTATGTGCAGGTTCACAGAGTAGGCTATACCAGTGGCAAAAAAAACTTTTATGTTGCGTCTCCCCTCTGTGTGTTGTTTCTTTATTGTGGGAAAATGCCAGGATGATGAAGGCTACAGGATTATTCCAATGAGCACTTTGATTTTTAAAACCCCTGCAACCTCAAACTGCCTTATCTTCTCCTCTCAGGCCTATCTCTCAGTCTTATCTCTGCCTAGCAAATTGTTCTATTTGGATGAAGGGCTTTCCATTTAATTAAAAATTCCTTTCATTAGTAAATTATTTTTTTCTAAGCGTAAGAGTCCACTTTTAGCTTGTTAACCTCATATGTCCATGAGATAACTTTGCTGAAAGGCTAAAGTTCCACCCATTTACTTTTTTTTGACAAAAAAAGTAAAAATACATACTGTTCATGCATCGCAAGGATCTTTAAATCTTTATTTGGTCAAGAAGTGGAAGCTCTTTTCTTTCCCAGAGTGCAGAAAATGTCTTCTATTCTAGTTTTCTCGACATTATCTTTTATTTCTCAGACCCATGTCGCGCTTCAGCTATTCCACTGTAGTCTCCTAGGAAAAGGGCAAGCCTAATTTTCCAACTCTCAGAAAAAGAGCCAGAGAACACTGGCTCTTTTCATTCAGTGATTCCCATTCCCTGACTTAAGTAACTGTGAGATATATTAAGATAAATAGGAAAGAAAATGAATTTTTAACAATGAGAATGAGAGTGCCTTTTCAGCAAGATATTTGAGCTCATATAGTAGAAAAATGATTTCGCAGCTCTGAAAGACAGAATCACCGCAACGATAAAAATTCTGGTTTTAGTCAAGATGAGGAGGGATGGAAATTTTCATACAAAATAAATGTCTCCAAGGCCAGAACATGCTGCTGTTGTGGGTGAAGCCAGAAGCCGTGAAGAGTAAATAACAAGGCAGCATTAAGAATCATATAATGCAGGTCATGACTTTTACAGAAAACTAATTGCAGCAACCTGCTTAGCATTGCCTTCAATATTGTTGAGAAAATGAGAGTGGTTCTAACATGTGCAGCCTGGTGAGCGAACAATGCACTCAGCAGCCAGCCTCTCCCGACCAGTTCTTAGTCTCCAAACTCTGTGAGTTGCTTATTTTCATAACAATACATAAAATAATATTTTCATATGATCTGTGGGTCAACATTTATTTTGTGTTTGTAATATAACAGATGTCAACGCAATGTACAAGTGCAGACTATTACAATGTCGATAGGACATGCATCAGTAAACAACAATCATTATACATGAACTAGCATTCAAATAAGAGTTCATTTCTGGATATTCAAGTAACCATCATCATCCAATCCACTGCAGGAGAGTTGGGAAAGCGTCATTGTCCATACGTCACATTCTTCTCCTTAACTTGTATTCATATTAAGTTGGGGATTGTAAAAACCAGTATTCTGAGAGAAATCTGATTACAGGAAGTTTACCAAGCATGTGTGCTGCTGACTTTGATCTGGAGTGATCTCTAAAGTCAAAAGCTTGATGCTATTAGAAGGTGCTAGAACTTTGAAGAGTTAAGCCTAATGGAAGCTCTTTTGATCATTAAAGAGTTGTGTAACTAGTGTATAAACAAAGGGGCCAGCCAATTGAAAACTAGAATGTCTGAAGCCATGAGTCAAATAAGCTATAGAAATCCTCTTACAGGTTGGAAGTGGCTCTGGATTCTTCAGGGTAGGCATCCTAAAGCTTTTGTAGCAGCTAACTGCTAATGAGTGATTGTCAACTTATGTCTAATTCCATGATTCTCTAAGGTTCTTTTGGTAAACAACAGGCAAGTTTAAAGGACCAAATTAATGTGTAGCATGTAGCAGCAAAGAAACTCAGAAAAATATGGCAAATCAGGAGTCACTTATCTTACCATGATAACCCTGGTACTCGTATCTTCTCAATGCATTCTATTCTGTTGTAGTTCTTAATGTATCTTCTCAATGCATTCTATTCTGTTGTAGTTCTTAATGTGTTGTTCCCAGGAAAATAATATCTACATTTTAGGTCCTAACTCACAGAAGTTTTATGATTTCACATATATTTTGTATTATATGACACATTTATTATAAAACTAAATTATTACTGTATAAGCCAGACCTATATTCCAAGGATAAACTTCTTAAGTTCATGTTTTCTAAATTTGTCCAATGTTACACACTTAAGAAGAAACACTGTTTTTCTATCATTATTTTATTTTTACTGCATAAAGTGAAAACACTTCCAGAAGAAAATTCTAAACTCACTAATAAAATAATGTGAAAGAATTAAGATAAACTACATATTTAAAGATCAATCTAAGAAAATTATGATTCTATATAAGTTTCAATAATTGTGATGATACTATGAATTCTCATTTCCAAATCAAATTTCATGTGTCCTATTTTTTAAGTATATAATTCAAAAGAATCTTTCTACCTACATTAGAAGGCTAATCCACAGAGGAACATCTGTGTATCCACTGTGAATGTGTAGTCAACTATGCTGTGTTAATTGATCCAAGACATCTTCCACTTTGTTCTTATTACCTGCATGGCTTCTTGGGAAATGGAGTGTTAAGCAGAGATTATTTGAATGATCATATTTATCTTCATTTTTTTTAGATGTTCAGTTATTTATGGAACAAATACTTCTATGTTTCTTAGAAGGTTTAAATCCATTGGCTTAAAATCAGATATGAAGTAGCTTCTGGATTAGAAAGGAGGGAGTGGAGACCTGAGTGCGTGGAACTGAGAAGCTAGATTCACAAAATGGCCAATCCCCAAAAGAAACTCAGCTGTGGCAAAAGTCTGAATGTTCATACTGTCCTAAGATTCACAAGATGACACTGACCACACTAACCCAGAAGAAGTAGGCCAACGGCAAAGCCCTCATGACTGGGATGCAGCTACATGCCACACTCTATGAGAAAGGAGCACTCAGCAGACATGTACTCTCATGACCTTGATCCTGGACATTTTATCCTTCAGAAAGAAAGAGGACTAAACTCTTTGATGTTTGTAAACTAACCTGATTGTGGTATTCACTTGAAACAATCAGAATGAGCTACATCAAGGTAATTAACACAGATCTTGTTAATGTTCGTGGTTATTGTTCGTGGTTCGTGCTAATTTGTTTGTGAACAAATTAATGTGATCATTTGTAATGAGATGAAACATTTATTCTATTCATGTCTAATATTCACAATGCAAAGGGAGAAATGCTTTTGTGGTTGTAAGTTTCTAGGAATGTAGTCTGTGTTGACCACACTACTGATGAACTGTCAAAGCTGCTTACACGGAGAGCTGGCATATCACTTCAAACCTTAGAAGACCTCTTTTGACAATCTGGTCCAAGAATGGGGAACTTAAACCCTACTTTTCTATATCCTTGAGGAAAAAATCAAAATGTCCTTTACAGGTATTTCAAGATTCTGTAAAGATTGAGATTCTCTAAACTCATTGATGATCACCTTCCACATACACCAAGCACAATGTCTACTAACACTAACTTTTGAGGGTTGTGCCTCAATACTTGTTCTTTTAAAATGCTTTTTTATTGTATGATCATTAAAAGCTTCACTCAGCTTTTTCCCCTGTGGCAAATTTTCCCACAATCTCACATTTCTATCTTTGCTTGCGCATGGCATGTTTTTCAACCTCATGTTCAGTTTCAAGAATCTTCAAACAGACCTCTGGATAACAGGTGAAGTAGTTTTCTATCTGTATCTCATACAAACTGTGCAGTAACTGACACCCTCCAAGTCTTATTATATGTTTAATAAATAATAAGTAAATGTCACATATTTCTACAACATGTACTTGGAAGTATAAAATCAAGTTTTTGGAAATTGCAAAGACAAGATTGAGAAAGTGCATTCACATAAGTAATAATTCAACATCCCTTCATGATAAAAGTCTTGGAAAGATTAGGAATTCAAGGCCCATACCTAAACATAGTAAAAGCAATATACAGCAAACTAGTAGCCAACATCAAACTAAATGGAGAGAAACTTGAAGCAATCCCACTAAAATCAGGGACTAGACAGGCTGTCCTCTCTCTCCCTATCTATTCAATATAGTACTTGAAGTTCTACCTAGAGCAATCAGACAACAAAAGGAGGTCAAAGAGATACAAATGGGAAAGGAAGAAATCAAAATATCACTATTTGCAGATGATATGATGGTATACTTAAGTAACTCAAAAAACTCAACCAGAGAACTCCTAAAGCTGATAAACAACTTCAGCAAAGTAGCTGGATATAAAATCAACCAGTAGTCTTCCTATACTCGAAGGACAAACAGGCTGAGGAAGAAATTAGGGAAATGACACACTTCACAATAGTCACAAACAATATAAAGTATCTTGGTGTGACTCTAACCAAGCAAGTGAAAGATCTATATGACAAGAACTTCAAGTCTCTGAAGAAAGAAATCAAAGAAGACCTCAGAACATGGAAAGATCTCCAATGCTTATGGACTGGCAGGATTAATATAGTAACAATTGTTATACTCACATAAGCAATCTACAGATTCAATGCAATCCCCATCAAAATTCCAACTCAATTTTTCATAGACTTAGAAAGAGCAATTCTCAAATTCATTTGGAATAACAAAAAACTCAGGATAGCAAAAACTATTCTCAACCATAAAAGAACTTTTGGGGAAATCAGCATCTCTGACCTCAAGCTGTACTACATAACAGTAGTGATAAAAACTGCATGGTACTGGTACAGTGACAGGCAGATAGATCAATGGAATAGAATTGAAGACCCAGAAATGAACCCACATACTTATGATCACTTGATCTTTGACAAAGGAGCTAAAACCATCTAATGGAAAAAAGAAAGCATTTTCCACAAATGGTGCTGGTTCAACTGGAGGTCAACAAGTAGAAGAATGCAAATTGATCCATTCCTATCTCCCTGTACAAAGCTCAAGTCCAAGTGGATCAAGGACCTCCACATAAAACCAGGTACACTAAATCTAATAGAAGAGAAAGTGGGGAAAAGTCTTAAACACGTGGACAAGGGGAAAAGTTGCTCAACAGAACTCCAAAGGCTTATGCTCTAAGATCAAGAATCGACAAATGGGACCTCATAAAATTGCAAAGCTTCTGTCAATAGCATAAAATGACAACCAACAGATTGGGAAGAGATCTTTACAAATCCTACATCAGATAGAGGGCTAATATTCAATATATACCAAGAACTCAAGAAGTTAGACTCCAGAGAACCAAATAATCCTATCAAAAATGGGGAACAGAGCTAAACAGAGAATTTTCAACTGAAGAAACTCATAGGGCTGAGAAGAACCTAAAGAAATGTTCAGCATCCTTAGTCATGAGGGAAATGTAAATCAAAACAACCCTGAGATTCTACCTCACACCAGTCAGAATGGCTAAAATCAAAAACTCAGGTGACAACAGATGCTGACAAAGATGTGGTAAAACAGGAACACTCCTCTATTGCTGGTGGGATTGCAAGCTGGTACAACCACTCTGGAAATCAGTTTGACAGACCTTCAGAAAAATGGACATAATACTACCTGAGGACCCAGCTATACCTCTCCTGGGCATATACCCAGAAGATGCTCCAACATGTAATAAGGACACATGTTCCACTATGTTTATAGCAGCCTTATTTATAATAGCCAGAAACTGGAAACAACCTAGATGTCCCTCAAAAGAGGAATGGATACAGAAAATGTGGTACATTTACACAATGGAATACTACTCAGCTATTAAAAACAATGACTTCATGAAATTTACAGGCAAATGGATGGAACTTGAAAATATCATCCTGAGTGATGTAACTCAATCACAAAAGAACAAACATGGTATGTACTCACTAATAACTGGATATTAGCCCAAAAGTTCAGAATATCCAAGATTCAATTCACAGTGACCGTTGGACTGAGTGTGGGGTTTCAGATGGAGGAATTGGAGAAGGGACTGAAGGAGCTGAGGGATTTTGCAGCCCCATGGAGGAAACAACAGTGTCAACTGGCCTGTCCTCCCACTGCTCCCGGAGACTGGATCACCAAACAAACAATACACATGGAGGGACCCATGGTGCTGGGCACATATGTGGCAGAGGAGGGCCTTGTTGGCCATCAGTGGGAGGAGAGGCCCTGGGTCTGAGATTGTTAGATGCCTCAGTATAGGGGAATGCCTGAGAGGGAAGATGGGAGTGGGTGGGAGGGTGGGGGAATACCCTCATAGAGGCAAGGGGAAGGGGGATGGGATAGAGGGTTTCCGAAGGGGACACCTCAAAAGAGGAAAATATTTGAAGTGAATAAAGTATCAAAAAATAAAAATTAAAGTAATATAATGTGAGTATTAGCTTTCTTTTTAGGTCATTATTATATATAGAAAGTTAATATTTTAAAATTTCTAAAATTATTGTTAATGTTTGGGCATATAACTGCAATACTTAATATATTGAGGCCCTATAAACCTATTGAAAGCTGAATTTTAGTAACATAAAATAGCATGTTAAACACCAAACACAACTAAACAATCTAAAGATAGACCTGAGATGTTAGAACAGTACTAGGTTAGTATAAGTTTATTATTTCTTGGCTTTCTCTGCAGGAGCCATAGTTTTTTCATCTAATTCTTTGGAGAACACCGTTTTACCTATTTTATATGCATTTCACTTTGTCACTATGTGTCATTTTTCACCTATTTTTTCTGATTTTCCATCTATCATCAATTTTCTGTGTGGGAGTATTTTTGGTATATTTTTATTTATCTCCATCATTCAACTATTTTTAAGCCAAGAAAAATAAGCTAGTAATTAAATCAAAATGAAAGTCACAAAATTTAAGAAGTATAGACCATTGCCCAAAAGGAATAAAGTGATGCTTGGTGTCTGTCTATGCCCCATTCATTTGATGTATTTTTCTAATTTATATATTTATTCACATAAATTGATGCTAAAGTATTTGTCTTTGATTATACATATTAATGGGTTTCATGACATTTTCATACAAGTATGTCACATACTTTGACCATATACACACTGCCTCAACACTTTATTCTTTCTACCTTTTCTTAATCCCACTTCCCAGTCTCTCTTTCATCGCACACAAAGCACACACACTCAGTATTGGCAAAGAGACAGAAAGAAATGTTAGCAAGTATATAGAGAAAGTACCAATCTTCATATAGTCCATGGCAATGTAAAATAGACACTGTGAAAGAGGATGGTATTTTCTAAATAGTCTATGTCTTAGTCTATGCCTTAGTCATTGTTCGAACTGCTGTAAAGACACATTTTGATCACTGCACTTCTTTTAAGTGAGAGCATTTAATTATGGCTTGCTTATGGTTATCATCATGGCAGGTATCATGAGGCACACAGGACAACATGGTGCTTGAGAAGTAGTTGAGAATTCTACATTTGGAACTGCAGGCAAAAGAAAGAGGTAGCCAGTGAGTCTGGCTTGAGCTTTTGAAACCTCTAAGCCCTTCAGCAGCTAAACACTTCCTCCAAGCAGGCCACAACAAACTCAACAAGCCTACAACTATTCTAACAAGGCCATACTTTCTAATCTTTCTAAAGTAGTCCCACTCCCTGAAGACTTAGCATTCAAACCTATGAATCTATGGGGCCATTCTTATTCAAAGCACCACAGCTTACACACAGAATTATCATAATGCAGCTATCTCTCTACTGGGCATGTGGATAACAAAAAAAAAAAATGTTTCTATAGCAGCATGTTTAATGTAACAATATTCAAATTAGCTAAGATACAGGATTATCCTAAATATCAATTGAATAATCACTGAATAAAAGAAACTTATTATGTCCAGACATGGAGAAACATGCTTATAATTCTAGCACTTAACAAGCTGGGGAAGTAGGATTGTTTCTTTTAATGTCCTGCCAAGGTCCTAATTTCATAAATATTGTAACAAGAAAAGAAAGAAATAATAAAGAAGGCAAGAAAAGAAAAGGGTACAAAAATAAAAATGTTATATAGTACAGTAGTAGAGAATGAAATGTAGAATATTGTATAGTGTGAAATAAAGTGCATACAATGCCCACAATAACAAAATACTCTCACCAAAACCAGAAAGAATAATGCTTACCAAGTTGCAGAAACAGTGGAGAAGAGGACATGACTAGAGGGGGAAGCAATGGCTAGAAGGTGCAGCCAGGCAGAAGTAACGTTCAATGTCGTACAACAGAGTGGGAAATTGTGATGGATGCCAATTGTACATTCAAAATAACTAATAGAGAAGATTTTCAATGTCCATAACATGAATGATTCATGCCCAGTTACTATGACTTCATCACTGCACAGTATGTACATATATTAAGGTAACCCACTCACAATAAATGTTCATGGTTACATATCAATGCTTAGTAAAAACATGTTTCTTCTCTCCAAATAATGAAACAAAAAGTTTTATATGCCTATCATTAAAAACATAGTTTCAAAAAGAGATGTGAATTTCAGATGAGAAGGAAAAAACTATAAAGTATAAACTTTTGAATAACGATTATCAGGAATTTTCAAAAAGATGAATAGTTTTAATAAATTTCTTATTTTTGTACAATGCAGAAATTACATGATTTTATCTAATAGTTAAAACTCATGCAAAAATATCTTACCTATTATTATCACTAGGTTTGGAAAAACATAAAATGTCATGCAAGAATTGAGAGAGTCTTCATTTCACTTTTGCTGGACTATTGAGAAAAGAGGTTTGACTCCAACATTACTCTACAGGATGGAAATTCTGTTCAGGACAAACTTTACTAGCCTTGGAAACAAAATACTGGCCATCTAGTCCTGTTCATGACATTTATTTATCATGTGACAAAGTCACTTAAAAATCTTGCTGTCATTTTTTTATGGGTAAAGTTTGTTTGAGCCAAATGCTCAACTTTTAAGGATAAGCTATCATTTGTAATGGTATTATCTACTTTCTGACAGAACCTGTTGTAGCATCCTTTCCTGTACATACAATGCTACCTCAGAATCATTGTCAACGGCCTCCAAAAAGCCAGAAGCAATTAATCTGCATTTACATAAAATATATTTTCTTTTCCATATAGAGGAAAAGTTCTACATTTTCTCTAAAAGTATCTCAGAGTTATTTAATTTGGGGAGTCCAAGTGACTAACCTTCACATACTGTCTGTGATACCCAAAGAACTGTTCTTTATCTATATCTTAAGTCATGAATATCCTTAAGTGACATGGGATGTAGTTCCCATCAAATATCAACATATTTGATCTTCTGGAGGGAGGTGTTAGCCAGGAAACAACACTCACACTTTCACACCTAATTTGGGTCTTTCTTTTTTATTTTGATGATATTGGATTTTCTATCATATTACTTTGTGTGACTAGAATTGTCTTTATGTTTCCAGTCATCAATTAAACTATGATTTTTCTTTATATCAGAAATTATGTATTGGTGACCAGGATCCAGTGAGGGTGTCCAGGACCTAGTGCTGGTTATACTGGCAATCATATTAGATATTTGTTTCTTCAACAAGTTGCATTTCAGAAAAAAATAAGAAAGTCTTCCACCTTGGTAATAGATAGAGCAGCAAGAATATTTGCATCTGATTGTGCAACATTTTCTGGAAAACATACAATCAACTCCAAGGATGTTTGCTTCCTAGACAAGATGACCTGAAAGCTGAAATTGAAAATTGGTTCTGTGTACCCAGAGGAAGAGTTTGAGAAGAATAATTGAGAAACACTACTACATTTATATAATGGTGCTTTTTGTTGTTGGGAACAGAACTGCAATGCAGAGAATACTGAAAATGAGTCCAGAAGTTTGTGCAATGTGTGAGTGAAGATGATATGAGTCACTGAGATGTTAAACTGAGTAGGTAGGCAATGAGGCACTCAAACCATTTCTAAAGGATCATTTGCATATCATTCTAGAAGTAACACTAGAGATGAAGCAAAATAAGTCACAGTACCAAAGGCAATGACCACCCAGATATAATAACCCTCAATAGTGACTCCTAGGACATCAAGGCTAAAAAGATTTAACACAGGGTGACATTTTCATATGCAAACACAGTATATTTTAGGGAATGGCCTATTGTGGAAAATGAACAAATACTATAAAAGCATAACGTGTTTATCCTTGCTGTAGCTTTTTCTCATCTCAACACTTTGTAGGAGACATGTCTGATTAATTTTCCTTTTATCCTTTCAATTTAAAATTAAATTCCTATCATATTGAATTAACTTTTATAAATGATAAAGCAATTTTCTCTGTTAATTTTATTGACACATTAGCAGGTATTACTATAAGATTAATTCCAGAATTTCTTAAAATGAGATTTAGGAATATATATAATTAAGAATAACAATTACACCTTTTCCACTGGTATGAGTGCTTTTTATCATAAGCCCATTATCGTTTAGGCAATAGTCATTATTGAGTCATAACATCATACTATCATCTGTCAGACTGTTGCAAAATTAGATGTTAAGAGGAGAGAGTCCCTCAGAACAACAGATCCCTATGATGGTTATTGAAGTTACTTTATTAAAAATTAAGCTTGCAGAGGAACAGCCAGGAGGAAAGAGCCTGCCGGTTTCCAACTGTGGCAGGAGACCTCTAACTGGGACATCAAGGCTCCATAGACAAACAGCACCAGGAGAAAGTGAGCCGCCTACCTGTGTGGGAAAGCAAGCAACAAGAGGGATCCAGACACAGGGACTGAGGAACAGCCAGTAGAGAGAACTGGTCTCCAAGGAATATAGACACCTAGGCTTGAAGGAAAGACAAGCCACAGTCAGAGAGAGAAAGACCACCTAACACCAGAGATAACCAGATGGTGAAAGACAAAGGCAAAAACACAACAAACAGAAACCAAGACTACTTGGATTCATCAGAACCCAGCTCTCCCACCACAGCCAGCCCTAGATATCCCAACACACCAGAAAAGGAAGACTCAGACTTAAAATTACATATCAAGAGAATGATAGAAGATTTTAAGAAGGAAATAAATAACTCCCTTAAAGAAATACAAGAGAACACAGGTAAACAACTGGAAGTCCTTAAAAAGGACACACAAAAATCCCTTAAAGAATTAGAGAAAAACACAATCAAATGGGCAGAATTACAGGAAAACACAATCAAACAAATGAACAAAACCATTCAGGAATTAAAAACAGAAAGACAAACAAAGAAATCACAAAGGGAGACAACCTTGGAGTTACAGAACATAGGAAAGAAATCAGGAGTCATAGATGCAAGCATCACCAACAGAATACAAGAGATGGAAGAGAGAATCTCAGGTGCAGAAGATACCATGGAAAACATGGACACAACAGTCAAAGAAAACACAAAATCCAAAAAGCTCCTAACCCAAAAACATCAAAGATATCCAGGATGCATGAAAAGACAGAACCTGAGGATAATAGGTATAGAAGAGAATGAAGATTCCCACCTTAAAGGACCAGTAAACATCTTCAACAAAATTTTAGAAGAACACTTCCCTAACATAAAGAAAGAGATGAACATAAATATACAAGAAGCGTACAGAATGCCAAATAGACTGGACAAGAAAAGAAATTCCTCCTGTCACATTATAGTCAAAACATCAAATACACAAAACAAGGAAAGAATATTAAAAGCAGTAAGGGAAAAAAGGCAAGTAACATATAAAGGCAGACATATCAGAATTATACCAGACTTCTCACCAGAGATTATGAAAGATAGAAGATTCTGGGCAGATCTCATACAGACTCTAAGAGAACACAAATGCCTGCCAGCCCAGGCTGCTATACACAACAAAACTCTCAATAATCATAGATGGTGAAACCAAAATATTCTATGACAAATCCAAATTTGCACAGTATGTTTCCACAAACCCAGCCCTACAAAGAATAATACATGGAAAACACCAACTCAAGGAGGGAAACTATACTCAAGAAAAAGCAAGAAAGTAATCTTTCAACAAACTCAAAAGAAAGCCACACAAACATATAAACAACATCAAAAATAACAGGAAACAACAATCACTATTCTTTAATATCTCTTAACATCAATGGTCTCAACTCCCCAATAAAAAGACATAGACTGACAGACTGGATCCATAAACAGGACTCAGCATTTTGCCACATCCAAGAAATGCACCTCTGTGTGAAAGACAAACACTACTTCAGAGTAAAGGGCTGGAAAACAATTTTCCAGGCAAATGGCCCCAAGAAAAGCTGGAGTAGCCATTGTAATGTCGGATAATATTGACTTTCAACCAAAATTCATCAAAAAAGATAAGAAAGGAAACTTCATACTCATCAAAGGAAGAATTTACCAAGAAGAACTCTCAATTCTGAACATCTATGTCCTGAATGCAAGAACTCCCACATTCATAAAAGAAACTCTACTAAAGCTCAAAGCACACATTGCACCTCATACAATAATAGTGGGAGACTTCAACACCCCATGATCAACAATGGACAGATCTTGGAAACATAAACTAAACAGAGACACAGTGAAACTAACAGATGCTATGAACCAAATGGGTTTAACAGATATCTACAGAACATTTCATGCTACATCAAAAGAATATACCTTCTTCTCAGCACCTCATGGTACCTTCTCCAAAATTGATCATATAATTGGCCACAAAACAACCTCAACAGATGTAAGAAGATTGAAATAATCCCATGCCTACTATCAGATCACTACGGAATAAGGCTGGTCTTCAATGGCGACAACAACAACAGAAAGCCCACATACACATGGAAGCTGAACAATGCTCTACTCAATGATAACTTGGTTAAGGAAGAAATAAAGAAATGAAAGACTTCCAAAAATTTAATGAAAATGAAAGTGCAACATACCCAAACCTATGGGGCACAATGAAAGCAGTGTTAAGAAGAAAACTCATAGCTCTGAATGCCTCCAAAAAGAAAATGGAGAGAGCATACACCAACAGCTTAACAGCACACATGAAAGTTCTAGAACAAATAGAAGCTAATACACCCAAGAGGAGTAGAAGGCAGGAAATAATCAAATTAAGGGCTGAAATCAACCAAGTGGAAACTAAAAGAATTATACAAAGAATCAACAAAACCAGGAGCTAGTTCTTTGAGGAAGTCAACAAAACCGATAAACCCTTAGCCAGACTAACCAGAGGGCACAGAGACAGTATGCAAATTAATAAGATTAGAGATGAAAAGGGAGATATAATAACAGATTCTAAGGAAATTTAAAAAATCATCAAATCCTACTTCAAAAGCCTATATGCAACAAAATTGGAAAATCTGGAGGAAATGGACAAGTTTCTAGACAGATACCTAAGTTAAATCAGGATCAGATAAATCATCTAAACAGTCCCATAACCCCTAAAGAAATAGAAGCAGTCATTAACAGTCTCCCAACCAAAAAAAGCCCAGGACCAGATGGACTCAGTGCAGAATTCTATCAGACCTTCAAAGAAGACCTAATACCAATACTCTTCAATCTATTCCACAAAATAGAAATGGAAGGAATACTACTCAATTCATTCTATGAGGCCACAGTTACACTGATACCAAAACCCCACAAAGACCCAATGATAAAAGAAAACTTCAGACCAATTTCCTTTATGAATATCGATGCAAAGATACTCAATACAATTCTCACAAACTGAATCCAAGAACACATCACAACGATCATTAACCATGATCAAGTAGGCTTCATCCCAGGGATGCAGGGTTCGTTCAATACCCAGAAATCCATCAATGTAATCCACTACATCAACAAACTTTAAAAAAAAATAAATAAAACCACATGGTCATTTCGTTAGATGCTGAAAAAAGCATTTGACAAAGTTCAACATCCCTTCATGATAAAAGTCTTGGAAAGATCAGGAATTCAAGGAGCATACTTAAACATAGTAAAAGCAAAATACAGTAAACCAGTGGCCAACATCAAACTAAATGGAGAGAAACTTGAAGCAATCCCACTAAAATCAGGGATTAGGAAAGGTCTCTCACTCCCTATCTACTCAGTATAGTACTTGAAGTTCTAACTAAAGCAATCAGACAACTAAAGGAGGTCAAAGGGATACAAATTGGAAAGGAAGAAATCAAATTATCCCTATTTTCATATGATATGATAGTATACTTAAGTGACCCAAAAATTTTACCAGAGATCTGCTACAGCTGACAATCACCTTCAGCACAGTGGCTGGATACAAAATTAACTCAGGTAAATCAGTAGCCTTCCTATACTGGAAGAATAAATAGGCAGAGAAAGAAATTAGGGAAATGACACCCTTCACAATTTTCACAAACAATAGAAAGTATCTTGGTGTATCTCTAACCAAACAAGTGAAAGATCTGTATGACAATAACTTCAAGTCTCTGAAGAAAAAAATCAAAAAAGATGGAAAGATCTCCCATGCTCATGGATTGGCAGGATTAATATAGTTAAAATGGACATCCTTCCAAAAGCAATCTACAGATTCAATGCAATCCCCCAAACTCCCAACTCAATTCTTCATAGACCTAGAAAGAGCAATACTCAAATTCATATGGAATAACAAAAAACTCAGGATAGCAAAAACTATTCTCAATAATAAAAGGACTTTTGGGGGAATCAGCCTCCCTGACTTCAAGCTATATTACAGAGCAGTAGTGATAAAAACTGCATGATATTGGTACAGTGACAGGCAGGTAGATTAATAGAATAGAACTGAAGACCCAGAAATGAACCCACACACTTATGGTCACTTGACCTTTGACAAAGGAGCTAAAACTATCCAGTGGAAAAAAGACAGCATCTTCAACTGGTGCTGGTTCAACTGGTGGTCTACTTGTAGAAGATTATGAATTGATATATTCCTATCTCCCTGTACAAAGCTCAAGTCCAAGTGGATCAAGGACCTCCACATAAAACCAGATACACTGAATCTTATAGAAGAGAAAGTGGGGGAAAGTCTAGAACACATGGGCAAAGGAAAAGTTCCTGAACAGAGCAGCAATGGCCTGTGTTCTAAGATCAAGAATCAACAGATGGGACCTCATAAAATTACAAAGCTTCTGAAAGGCAAAGGACACTGTAAATAGGACAAAACAGCAACCTACAGATTGGGAAAAGATCTTTACCAATCTTATATCTGATAAAGGGCTAATATCCAATGTATACAAAGAACTCAAGAAGCTAGACTCCAGAGATCCAAATAATCCTATCAAAAAATGGGGAAGAGAGCTAAACAGAGAATTCTCAACTGAGGAAACTCAAATGGCCAAGAAGCACCTAAAGAAATGTTCAACATCCTTAGTCATCAGGACAATGCAATTCAAAACAACCCTGAGATTCCACCTCACACCAGTCAGAATGGCTAAGATCAAAAACTCAGGTGACAGCAGATGTTGGCGAGGATGTGGGAAAGAGGAACACTCCTCCATTGCTGCTGGGAATGCAAGTTGATACAACCTCTCTGGAAATCAGTTGGCGGACCTTCAGAAAAATGAACATAATATTACCTGAGGACCCAGCTATTCCACTCCTGGGCATATGCCCAGAAGATTCTCCAATATGTAATAAAGACACATGTTCCACTATGTTCATAGCCATCATATTTATAACAGCCAGAAGCTGGAAACAACCCAGATATCCCTCAACAGAAGAGTGGATACAGAAAATGTGGTACATTTACACAATGGAATACTACTCAGTTATTAAATACAATTACTTCATGAAATTCACAGACAAATGGATGGAACTTGAAAATATCATCCCGAGTGAGGTAACGCAGTCACAAAAGAATGAACATGGTATGTACTCACTGTTAAGTGGTTATTAGCCCAAACGTTTGAAATACTCAAGAGTCACTTCACAGCAACAGTAGGGCTGAATGTGAGGTCCAAGACTGAGGACTTGGAGAAAGGACTAAAGGAGCTGAGGGAGTTTGCAGCCCCAGGGAGGCAGCAACAGAGGTAACTGGCCTGACCCCCGATACTCCTGGAGACTGATCCACCAACCAAAGAATACACATGGAGGGACCCATGGTGCTGGCCACATATGTGGCAGTGGAGGGTCTTATTAGCCATCAGGGGGAGGAGAGGCCCTTGGGCTTGAGAGTGTTAGACCCCCCCAGTAGAGGAGAATGCCAAGGAGGGAAGAGGAGAGTGGGTGAGTGAGTGGGTGGGTGGGTGGGAGAATACCCCTATAGTGGCAGGGGAGGGGGAAGGAAATGGGGAGATTCCAAAGGGGGGATCTGGAAAAGGGGAAACTTTTGAAATGTAAATAAAGTATGAAAAAAAAAAGTTAAGTTTGTAAAACCTTTGGTTTTCCATAACTTTGTAGTTTTCAAATCAGCACCAATGGTATATGAACACAAACATATCTTTGTCTTTCCTTCCATCCAAGACATCATCAGCCAATCTTTTATGAACACCAGTAATGTCTCACTTTGACTTCTGTCTCTAGGTGTATAGAACCTCTGGGAGCACAATCTTCACTTTACAGACTGTTACTCCCTCCTCTCTGATACTTACTCTAAGTAAAAAGCACATACAGATGGGATTTTTAGATTTTTTTTTAATTAACTGTGTGATCTTTTAAGTAGATAGTGAAGTTTAATTAAAATTTAACACTTATTATTATGCATATAAACAGATTTATAGTAAATTTTCAAAATAATACTTATTAGTATAATAATTATTACCTCTACTCCATTAACATACTACACACTAGTCATTTATTCATAAAAATACATGAAACGCTAGTAGTGTAAACGTTGTTCATGTTGAATGTTAGCTGTATATTTCTGCAACTAATTGTTCTGTCTTCCATAGACAATACTTAACTGTAATTCATTATGGTTCCATGGTATAATCACTGATAAACTGTACATGCACCAGTAAATAATATTCCATGCATGCCAAAACAGTAACATTAATTAAAATCAGAGCATCACAAGAAGGAAAAGACATGCGAATAGAAGAAAGATATGTTTGGAAGAAGGAGGGCTTCAGCAGTACATGGAGGCTAGGTGAGAGATGGCAATAGGGGGTGAAGTAGGTGGTAAGAGATGAGAATAGAAGGGGAGAAGGAAATAGCAGATGATTATATGGGGGCAAAAGTGATGTTTGTTATATATTTGTATATATAAATTATATATACATTTTATTTATAATATAATGGATAAGTATATTATTTATAACATAAATAAATAAGAAAAGGACTCTTTACGGATTCTTCATTTTTTAAACTTTTTTATTGGACATTTTATGTATTTTCATTTCAAATGTTATCCCCTTTCCCAGTTTCCCCTCCAGAACCCCTATCCCATCCCCCCCTCCGACTGCTTCTATGAGGTTGATCATCCACCCACCCACCCACTCCCACCTCCCTGCCCTTGCTTTCCACTACACTGGAGCATTGAGCCTTCACAGGACCAAGGGCCTCTCCTCCCATTGATGTCCTACAATGCCATCCTCTGCTACATATGCAGCTGGAGCCATGAGTCCCTCCATGTGTACTTTTTGGTTGGTGATGTAGTCCTTGGGAGCTCTGGGGGTCTGGTTGGTTGATATTGCTATTCTTCCAATGGAGTTGTAAATCCTTTCAGCTCCTTCAGTCCTTTAACTCCTCCATTGGGGTCCCTGTGCTCAGTCCAATGGCTGGCTGCTAGCATCAGCCTCTGTATATGTCAGGTTCTGGCAGCAAGCACTTCTTGGTGTCCACAATAGTGTCTGGGTTGGGTGTCTGTATTTGGGAGGGATCCCCAGGTGGGGAAGTATTTGGATGGCTTTTCTTTCAGTCTCAGCTCCACACTTTGTCCCTCCCCACATTTCCTTTAGATGGGAGCCATTCTGTGTTAAAAATTTGGAGATCGGTGGGTGGCCCTTCCCCCAACCAAGGGCCTTGTCTAACCTCTAGATATGTCTCCCTCCCCTTTGTTGGACATTTCAGCTAACTTCATCCCCATTGAGTCCTGGGAGCCTCTTGCTTTCCTGGTATCTGGGACTTGCGGGTAATTCCCCATCCATCATTGCTACATACCTCTGTTCAAATTCCTGATCCTCTGTATGTCATCTCCGTCTCCTCCCATACTGGATCCTACCCCCTCCTTTTCCCTTCTCCTTCTCTATCCCTCTAACTCCCTCCCATGCTCTACCTCACGTGAGTATTTTGTTCTCCCTTCTAAGAAGGACAGAAACATACACATTTTGGTCTTCCTTCATCTTGAGCATCATATGGTCTGTGAATCATATGGTCTTGTATCTTCAGTATTCTAAGCTTTTGGGCTAATATCTACTTATTATTGAGTGCATACCATGTGTGTTCTTTTGTGACTGGGTTACCTCACTCAGGATGATATTTTCTAGTTACAACCATTTGCCTAAGAATTTCATGAAGTCATTGTTTTAATAGCTGAGTAGTATACCACTGTGTAAATGTACCATATTTTCTGTATCCATTCCTCTTTTGAAAGGCATCTGGGTTTCTTTTTATGCTTCTGGCTATTATAAATAAGACTGCTATGAACATAGAGAAGCATGTGTCCTTGTGATATGTATAAGCATCTTTTGGGTATATGCCCAGGAGTAGTATAGCTGGATCCTCAGGTAGTACTATGTCCAATTATCTGAAGACCTGCCAGACTGATTTCCAGAAGGGTTGTACAAACTTGCAATCCCACCAGCAATGGAGGAGGAGGAGTGGTCTTCTTTCTCCACATCCTCACCAACATCTGCAATCACCTAAGGTTTTGATCTTAGCCATTCTGACTGGTGTGAGGTGGAATCTCAGGGATGTTTTGATTTGTATTTCCTTGATGAGTAAGTATGTTGAACATTTCTTTAGATGCTTCTTAGCCATTTGATATTCCTCAATTAAGAATTCTTTGCTACTCTGTATCCCAATTTTTAATAGGGCTATTTGGTTCTCTGGAGTCTAACATCTTGAGTTCTTTGTATGTATTGGATGTTAGCACTCTATTGGATGTAAGATTACTAAAGATCTTTTCCCAATCTGGCATCTGGTTTTATGTGGAAGTCTTGATCCACTTGGACTTGAGCTTCGAACAGTTAGATAAGAATGGTTGGATTTACATTCTTCCACAGGCTGACCACCAGGCGAACCAGCACCATTTACTGAAAATGCTCTCTTTTTTACCACTGAATAGTTTTAGCTACTTTGTAAAAGATCAAGTGACCATAGTTGAGTGGGTTCTTCAATTCTATTTCATTGATCTACCTGCCTATCTCTGTAACAAAACCATGCAGTTTTTGCTTTGTAATATAGTTTAAGGTCAGGGATGGTGGTTTCCCCAGAAGTTCTTTTATTGTTGAGAATAGTTTTTGCTTATCATGGGTTTTTGGCTATACCAAATGAATTTGCAAATTGCTCCTTCTAACTCTATGAAGAATTGAGTGGGACTTTTGATGGGGATTGCATTAAATCTGTAGATTACTTTTGGCAAGATGGCCATTTTTACTATATTAATCCTGCCAATTCATGAGCATGGGAGATCTTTCCATATTCTAAGATCTTCTTTGATTTCTTCCTTCAGGGACTTGAACTTCTTGTCATACAGATCTTCCACTTGCATGGTTAGAGTCACAAAAATGTATTTTATATCATTTGTGATATTGTGAAGGGTGTCATTTCCCTAATTTCTTTCTCAGTCTGTTTATCCTTTGAGTAGAGGAAGGCTACTGATTTGAGTTAATTTTCTATCCAGCCACTTTGCTGAAGTTGTTTATCAGGATTAGGAGTTCTCTGGTAGAAGTTTTGGGGTAAACTTAAGTATACTACCATATCATCTGCAAATAGTGGTATTTTGACTTCTTCCTTTCCACTTTGTATCTCTTTGACCTCTTTTGTTGTCTAATTGCTCTATCTAGAACTCCAGGTACTATATTGAATAGATAGGGGGAAAGAGGGCAGGTTTGTCTAGTCCCTGATTTTAGTGGTCTTGCTTCAAGTTACTCTCCATTTAGTTTGATGTTGGCAACTGATTTGCTGTATATTGCTTTTACTTTATTTAGATATGGGCCTTGAATTCCTGATCTTTCCAAGACTTTTACTATGAAGGGGTGTTGAGTTTTGTTAAATGCTTTGTCAGAATCTAATGAGATAATCTTGAGGGTTTTTTTTCCTTTGAGTTTGTTTATATAGTTGATTATGTTGATGGATTTCCATATATTAAACCATCCCTGCATCCCTGGGATAAACCCTACTTGATCATGGTGAATAATCATTTTGATGTGTTCTTAGATTCAGTTTATGAGAATTTTATTGAGTATTTTTGCATAGATATTCAGAAGGGAAATTGGTCCGAAGTTCTCTTTCTTTGTTGGGTCTTTGTGTGGTTTTGGTATAAGTGTAATTGTGGCTTCATAGAATGAATTGGGAAGTATTGCTTCTATTTCTATGTTGTGGAATAGTTTGAAGAGTATTGATGTTAGGTCTTCTTTGAAGGTCTGGGAATTCTACACTATACCCATCTAGTCCTGGGCTTTTTTTTGGTTAGGAGACTTTTAATGATTGTTTCTATTTCTTGAGGGCTTATGGGATTCTTTAGATGGTTTATCTGATCCTGATTTAACTTTGGTATTTGTTATCTGTCCAGAAAATTGTCTATTTCATGCAGATTTTCCAGTTTTGTTGAATATAGGCATTTGTAGTAGGTAGGCTCTCATGATTTTTCGAATTTCCTTGTTTTCCATTGTTATGTCTCCCTTTTCATTTCTGATTTTGTTAATTTGAATATTATTTCTGTGCCCTCTGGTTAGTCTGGCTAAGGATTTATCTATATTGCTGATTTTCTCAAAGAACCAGCTCCTGGTTTTGTTGATTCTTTGTGTAGTTCTTTTTGTTTCTACTTAGTTGATTTCAGCCCTGAGTTTGATTATTTCCTGCCCTCTAATCTTCTTGGATACATTTGCTTCTTTTTATTCTAGAGCTTTCATATGTGCTGTCAAGCTGCTAGTGTATGCTCTGTCCAGTTACATTTTGGAAGCACCCAGAGCTATGGTTTTCCTCTTAGCACTGCTTTCATTGTATCCCATAAGTTTGGATATGTTTTGCCTTTATTTTCACTAAATTCTAAAATGTCTTTAATTTCTTTCTTTATTTCTTGCTTGTCCAAGTTATCATTGAGTACAGTGTTGTTCAGTATCCATGTGTATGTGGGATTTCCATTGTTTTTGTTGTTATTGAAGACCAGCCTTAGGCTGTGGTGATCTGATAGGGTGCATGGGATTATTTCAATCTTCTTGTATCTGTTGATGCCCATTTTGTGACCAATTATATGGTCAATTTTGGAGAAGGTAACACGAGGTGCTGAGAAAAAGGTAGATTCTTTTATTTTAGGGTAAAATGTTCTATAGATATCTGGTAAATCAATTTGGTTCATAACCACTGTTAGTTTCACTGTGTCTCTGTTTAGTTTCTGTTTCCATGATCTGTCCACTGATGAGAGTGGAGTGTTGAAGTATCCTACTATTATTGTGTGAGGTACAATGTGTGCTTTGAGCTTTAGTAAAGTTTCTTTTATGAATATGGGTGCCTTTGCATTTACAGCATAGATGTTCAGAATTGAGAGTTCATCCTGGAGATTTATTCCTTTGATGAGTATGAAGTGGTTTTTTCTTTTTTCTTTTTTTTTTTTTTTTTTGGTATTAGAATGGCTACTCCAGCTTGTTTCTTGGGACCATTTGCTTGGAAAATTGCTTTCCAGCCCTTTACTCTGAGGTAGTACTTGTCATTGTTACTGCAGTTTGTTTCCTGTATGTAGCAAAATGCTGGATCTTGTTTACATATCCAGTCTGTTATTCTATGTCTTTTTACTGGGGAATTGGGTCCACTGATGTTAAGATAAAGTGATTGTTGCTTCCTGATATTTTTGTTGTTAGAGGTGGAATTATGTTTGTGTGACTATCTTCTTTGGATTTTGTTGAAAGAATATTATTTTCTTCCTTTTTCTAGGGTGTACTTTCTCTCCTTGTGTTGGAGTTTTCCATTTATTATCCATTGTGGGACTGGATTTATATAAAGATATTGTGTAAATTTGGTTTTGTCATGGAATATCTTGGTATCTCCATATAAGTTTATTGAGAGTTTTGCTGGGCAAAGTAGCCTGGGTTGGCATTTGGGTTCTTGTAGGGTCTGTATGAGATCTGCCCAGGATCTTCTGGTTTTTAGAATCTCTGGTGAGAATTCTGGTATAATTCTGATAGGTCTGCCTTTATTACTTCACCTTTTCCCTTACTGCTTTTAATATTCTTTCTTTGTTTTGTGCATTTGGTGTATGGATTATTACTTGATGGGAGGAATTTCTTTTCTAGTTCAGGCTATTTGGACTTCCATAGGCTTCTTGTACATTCATGGGCATCTCTTTCTTTATGTTAGGGAAGTTTTCTTCTATAATTTTGTTGAAGATATTTACTGGTCCTTTAAGTTCAAAATATCCACCCTCTTCTATACCTATTATCCTTAGGCTTGGTCTTCTCATTGTGTCCTGGATTTCCTGGATATTTTGGGTTAGGAGCCTTTTGCATTTTGCATTTTCTTTGACTGTTGTGTCAATGTTTTCTGTTATCTTCTGCACCTGAGAGTCTCTCTTCTATCTCTTGTATTCTGTTGGTGATGTTTGTATCTATGACTCCTGATCTCTTTCCTAAGTTTGCTATCTCCAGGGTTGTCTCCCTTCATGATTTCTTTAGTGTTTCTGTTTGTATTTTAGATCCTGGATGGTTTTGTCCAATTCCTTCATCTGTTCGGTTGTGTTTTCTTGTATTTGTTTAAGGGAATTTTGTGTTTTGTCTTTAAGGGCTTCTAGCTGTTTACCTGAGTTCTCTTGTATTTCTTTAAGAGAGTTATTTATGTCCTTATTAAAGCCCTCTATCATCATCATGTGATGTGATTTTTAATTCCAAATCTTGTGTTTATAGTGTGTTGGAGTATACAGTACTTGTTGTAATGGGAGAACTGGGTTCTGATGATGCCAAGTAGCCTTGGTTTCTATTACTTATGTTCTTGTACTTGCCTCTTGCCATCTGCTTATCTCCAGTTTTAGTTGATCTTGCAATCTCTGACTGTAGCCTGCCCCTCCTTTGAGCCTGTGAGCCTATGATCTTAGGTGTGTCTGCACTCCTGGTAGACCAGCTCTCTCTGTGCGGGATTTGGGTACAGAGGGCTGTGGCACAGTTTTAGCTCTGTGGCTCAGATGGACATCAGAAGGATTCTGTCCCTGGCTGCTCCTCGCTTCCTGTGCTCTGTGTGCTCCTGGTAGGTTCCTCTTTGAACAGCTATTGGCACAACAGTGATGGTCTCTGCTGTTAGCTTAGGAGTGACAGCACTCCTGTGATACCAGCTCTCATGGCAAGATTTTGTTATGGAGTTCTGTAGGATAGCCTTAGCTCTGAGGCACAGATGGAGATCAGGAGGATCCTGTAATTCTTCAATTTTTATATGGCTATATACATTGTGCTAGGAAAGGAATATTGAGAAACCTATTGGACCATCTGCCATTTTTAAGATACTGAATTATCTGATACTTTCTAGAGAAATCCTGATGCATCTAAAGGTAAAAATGATAAAGCCTTGTTTCAGAGTCTCTTGCTTGGTGTTTCTTCTCACTTCTGGGTTATTTCCAACTTTCTTGTTCAATTAGGCTTTAAAACACAAATAAGTATATCAGAATTTTGTAAATTATGTGGCTGAATTCACAGTCATGAAATTAACTTTTTCTCCAAATCATTGAGCCATACACCTTCATTGACTTTCTAATTGTAAGTACTCAAAGTGTAAGACTTGCTTTAAACATTCATTTTCTTGGATCTGGAGAGAATGGGCATCCCTTGGTCCTGTGGGGGGTTCAATGCCCCAGTATAGGGGAATGCCAGGATGGGAAGGAAGGAGTGGGTGGTTAGGTGGGGAAGCACCCTCACAGAGGCAGGGGGATGGGATAGGAGGGGAGACCTGAAAAGGGGACAACATTTGAAATGTAAATAAAGAAACTATTCAACAAAAGAAAAAAAAGAGTATTTGTTGCTTTCTTAGAGGCTTGAGTTCTGTTTTCAGCATACACATAATGATTCACCACCACCCATAATTCCAGTTCTGGTAGATTTGGACTTTGAGTCTCCAGGTATACACATAATAAACATATATACACAAATTAAATGAATTTTTTAAAAGTGTCTATATCTGTTCTTCCTTCTCTCCATCTTCTTACAAAATACCTCATTCTACAACTGCTGCAAAATGGTAGGTCCTCAAGTTACTTCCTCTGCAATAAGCTTCTGACCACATCAAGGTAATTGCGAGGAAAGTCTGGGCATACTTTCTCTGGAAACTGCACACAAATATGCTTGGATTGGGATTTATGAGTTTCGGCTTTAAATGTGTTTTCAAAAAAAATGTAGCCAAGAGCAACCTCAGTGCTTGTAAATGTACAGGACTCAATCCAGTTGAGTTCAACAATTCAGTTACTTACAATGAACAGAAACAGAAGATGAGAGGGAGGACTTACAACTGTGCACAACCTCCACACTGTATTTGTTGCTATCTAGCCTAGGAGCTTTGCAGACAAACATAATGGTGTAACCAGAAAGAATAGCCAAGGAAATCCTGGCTTAGTAAGGAAGTACTTCACATAGAGTCACAGAAATAGAGATGCAGCCTCCAAAATACCTCTCTTAAAGTGGGGCAGCAATGATGTTGCTAATTAAGGCAGGTCTTCCTTAGATTAAAATAAATGCATTATCATTCTGTATGAGTAAAATAATTTATGATAATCAGAGCCTAGAAATATATTTCTGAGTAATCAAGCTAACAAGGTAGATGCTGTTCTCTCTTCTCTCTCAATTTAATCATAACATGAAAGTGTGAATAATTTATACTAAAATATCCATAATTTTATTAAATAAGGAATAGCTTATACAACAGAATAACATTTTAGGGCATAAACACTGTACATGTGTTATCTCATTAATAAAAAAGATTTGTAGAATTTAATAAAATGAAGCATAGAAAGAGTACTATACCCCTGACACTACAGAAGGAACACATCCAGAGATAGGATTCAAAAACAGAGCTCTTAGCTGGCTAAACATTGTGATGAAGTTCTCTCCTGACTGGACTGTGAACAAATAACCCCACTACCATCACTAATCCACCACACATACTCAGAGCCAGCCACTCTGTAAACAGCTGTTCTATTCATCAGAGAGTTTATGGAAAGACAAGTGGAAAGTGAATTTCTGTGAATTCTGGACAAGGACAGAATACATCTGCTAGACTCCTTTTCATACAAAATAATGTGTATTTGAGAAAAGCTCGGTCTTTTTCACCTGCTTAATAATAAATATTGTTTCACCATTCCTTGTCAGTTTTAGACTCTCAATTAGTAATATTAAAACTGAGATGACTAAGAAACATGTAGTGAAGACTTTTAGTTTTATAGAGAGGAAAAACCAGTAGCATGGAGAGCTTCTGCAGCCTTTCCTTTGAAAACATAGCTCTACTTGTTTGTGTCTTTGTCCAGGATGGGTTTTGAGCAATTCTTCAGTTTTATCTGAGGTTACAACAAGTAGGGGAAAAAAGGGATATTGATTAATTGACAAATAAGACCTCTGAAACAATTCCCACACAAACAATAGAAAGGAACACTTATTTCTATTCTGATGAATGCTTCCTTCTCTGTTAAGGACAGACAGATTCTCAGCCCTTTGTTTCTTCTCCCTAAGAACACCTTTCAAAGCTAGTATTTTCTCTCTACTTCATAAATGTCTTTCTCAGTTCTTAACTCAATTCCCTTTGTTCTATCTCCTCATTAAATTTGGCAAAATCCACTTGTTACAGGAAGTAATGAGGAAAAGGATTCCTTTTTGGAACTTAGCTACCTAAATATGTCATATGAATTTTTCTGTTGGAAAATTTTGACACTAGTATATGCAACAATTGGAAAGATGTAGGAAAAAGATAAGGGCTAAGAGTAAAAACAAAAGAACCCAAAACACCTCAAGATACCACCCCAGCTCTGTTTTGGGGTTGTTGTTGTTGTTGTTGTTATTGTTACTATTATTATTATTAAAGGGTTTTGCTTTGTTTGTTTGTTTTTTGTTGGTTAGTAATAGGGATTTTTTTGTTTTTTGTTTGTTTGTTTCTTTGAGACAGGTTTTTCACACAGCCTCAGTTGGCCTCAAGCTCTCTGTATACATGAGGAAAATCTTAAACTTCTGAACTTCTGATCCTTCTGCTTCAACCTCCCAGGTCCTAATATTACAGGCACAAAAATCACACCTAACTAAGACGTTGTTCTTGATATTATGTAATTCTAATCAAATCAGTTAATCTTTTACCAACTTGAATTTTATCTATAACCTTGATATAATTGCACTTGTCCTGCTTACCTTACATGGTTGATTTAAGAGTAAAAGTGATAATGAGTGTGAGACTGTTTTCCTTGATGTCTGTCACTGTTAATTAAGTTATTCACTTATTAAATGTTTTTGAGCTCCTAGCTTATGTCAGCACAGTCTTAAGCATTGATCACATCAAAATGACTCAAAAATATAGATAACTGATCTTAAAGCTTAAAAGAGATATAGAAAATAGAGACATATATAATCAAAACTGCAATCAATTGAAAGGGACACATGAGTACTATGCAAAAGAATAAGAGTATAAATGTACCTTGAACTCAGGAAGTTAGCTTTTAAAGGAGGAGGAGGAGGATGGAGAAGAGGAGGAATAGGAGGAGAAGGAGAAGAAGAAGAAGTGATGGAGAATGGAAAGAAGGAAAAAAGAAAGGAAAAAGGGAGAGAGGAGGAAGAGGGAAGGAGAGGAGGGTAATGAAGAGGAAGAAGAGAAGGAAGAAGGAGAAGAGAGAGGAGGAGGAGCAACAAGAACAAGAACAACAAGAAGTACAACAAAAAGGAAAAACATGGACAGTTCAGTTGAGAAAACTATTTGCATAAAAGGGCATAAGGCATATCGTCTTGAAAGAAAAAATTTTTAGTTATATAAGAATAAAAGCAAATAAAAGAGAGTAATATAAGATAATGAAGTATTTGTGAGTACTGTGTGTGAGAGAGTAGGAGAGAGAGAGAGAAAGAGAGAGAGAGGAGCAGGTGGCAGGTCAAGTAAGATATTAGTTTTCTGCTAACTGTAATGTGTGGTCATCAAGGCATATTAAGTAATTTATTGACACAGCATAAAGTGTTTATAAAGAAACAGTTCAATATGGAGTGTATTTGAGGTTTCCTTTTGTGCTAAATAATCGTGGAGTCCGACTTGGCAAACAATCAAGAAGAACAAGAGCAGAAACAAATAATAGTACTTTAGGAATGGCTAGATGAAGACAGTATGTGCTACAGTGTAGATGCAAAACCAGGAGTTAGGAAAAAACACGAGAAACAGCCAAGGTTGGAATTTTGAAATTTTGTGTTAGCATGACCTAAGAAGGTATGCTGATGAAACTGGGTCTCCAAATTCTCAAATAATCCACGCTTTGGTTTATATGACCTTCCTCTAAATTGAAGGTGCATGGTTCTCAAAAGTGATTAGGTCTTGAGCAGTGGTTCTCAACCACATATGCTGAGACCCTTTAAGATAGTTCCTCATGTTGTGGTACTCCCAACCATAAAATCATTTTGGTTGCTACTTTATAACTGTAATTTTGATACTATTCTGAATCATGATATAAATATCTGATATGCAACCCCTATGAAAGGATCATTCAAACCACAGGTTGAGAGCTCCCTTTCCAGAGTTCTTCTCTATTGAAAGATAAGCATCTTTATAGAAGAGCTCCATACCTGCTCCTGCTGCTGGAGAATGTGGTTTCCAAGGAGCCACCTTCAGGTAGAGCCCAACCCCTAAAGCTGCTGTTGCTTTGAACATAGACATCCAGTCCCCAGGGCTGTAAGAAGTCCATCCAAATCTATAATAGCAGAACACACAAAAACAATCTCCTTAGCTCAGCTTATGATTTCACTTAAAATCTTCCTGTGAGTTGAATTAGCCCAAAGCATTTGCATGATGTGTTTTCAAATTCAGAAATTTTTAGACGTTATCTCATACCTTAGTATACCATGCTTTAAACTCAAGATTCATCAGTTTTTATGAGATGGATCATGAACTACAATTTCCAAACTCCAAAACTGTTTTTGTAACACATTTGAAATCAATGCTTGGCATAAGATTACTGAGTTTAGAAGAACAAGCCAACCTGAAAGAATTTGTGGCTTCATGGTATCTGTTTCTTCAGTTAAGCTTGATAATTGCATGTCTTGAGAGAGATATAAACTGATTGATTACAAGGCATTGTCTATGAGAAGCTCTAAAAACACCTTCTCAAATACCTTAAAAATCTTCACTCAAGGTGCCTAAGACCTCGAATTAATACTGTAGTGGAATATGGGCCTTTAATTCCTTGAGCATGGGGCAATCTGTGGTTGACCAGCACCCAAAAAAAAAAAAAACGTTCTGCATCTGTTTTTGTTTTGTTTTAATTACATTTAGAAGGAGGCTGTCACCACAAATGGTTAGATCAACTATCTCACCTCATTCAAGAAAATGGGATTTGGTCCAATTTTAAAGGTATGCTATTTTTGTTTATCCTTTTATTGGTTCATTTTGTTTGGTATATTTTTGGTTTGGTTTGGTTTGGTTTGGTTTGGTTTGGTTTGCTTTGCTTTGCTTTGCTTTGCTTTGCTTTGCTTTGCTTTGCTTTGCTTGCTTTGGTAAGGGTACAAACAAATAACCTGGTAACTACTGCTCACCAGAATCATTTTCAGTTTAGTTCCAGCTGTGCTAATGAGAAAAACTATACCCATAAGAATTATAGGCAAGCTAAACCAGGACACCATGTGCCGGGTAACACAGAGTGATCAGAGTTGGAGTGACCTAAGGTGTATTTCTGGTGGGAATACAGGAACAGGAGCAACTGGACTTTTTGAAGCAAACTTCTACCACATTTTCAGAGTTAAAAAATCAAAATCTATGATAAATTTTATTTTCAAGTGATCACAAATATCTCCAGAAAAGAACCACTATGAGAACTGTTATCAAGAATGTGAGGGTGAAGGGCAGGGATTTAGTTCAGCAGTGCAGTGATTGCCTGGCTTATAGAGAGACCTCAAACTTAATTTCCAGTACTAGAAAAAATAAGAACTTAGTGGAAAATCAAGAATGGGCACATTGCAGAAATTCACATGCACAGAATGACTAGCAACATAACAATAAGGAAACATAGACCAACATCATAACAACAAGAATCTCTGGATGACCAATTCAACTCAGTGTGTCTATCTTTCTATTTAGTGATACGGAAACAAGGCCAAATCAAATGTTAGACACAATGACCAGAACTGGATTGGCAGCTCTGATCTTAAATAATTAAAGGAAGGATAGAAAATCTATACTGACTAATAATGATGGCAAGTAATATTACAGTGATATAGTGTGTGACTGTTAAGGTCAGTGACAACATATCAGAACAGTCCCATTGAGCTAAGTCATTTAATGATATTGTAGCTATGATGAGGACACTATGTGATGTTTTCATAATGATAAAATAGCTTATCAGTCCAGCACCCAGAAAAGGATTCTATCATTAAGAAAGAAATTTACTATTGATAAATAATTGATATTATTTTTAATACTGATTTGTATCAATACCTCAACTAGAAACCAAGCTAATATATAATCTTCCTGTTAATGCTAACAGATATGCAAGGCCAGATAAACAAAAAAATTAAATAATCTACCCAAAGATGTACAATTTGTAAAATATAAAACAGACTCTAATCCCCAGAGCTCTTTTGGGAATGTTCATAACATTTATTTCCCAAATAATAACTATTTGTGTGGTATTTTTCAGTGTAAATTAAATTCTGATTCTAAAGACAGTATTTTGAAATGAAAAGGGCACTGTTTAAGATACACAACACATGGCAAGAGAAGATAAGTGACTTTTTTTTAAGCATTTAGCAAGAAATGGGCAGGTTAAATTACAAGAGGCACAGCTCTGGTGTAGAGCTGAGTCTTCATTGGTAATGGGTTTTAGAATTCAAAGATAGAGAATTGAAAAACCAAGATCCTCAGACACACACACACACACACACACACACACACACACACATATATATATTCTCATAAATCCAAGAGTTTGCATCCCATAGTGATCAAAGACCATGATCACAGTCTGTGGGATTATACGATTCTTTCCTTGTTTGTGCCAGTCTTTACTTACTGTGACTTCAAATCGATCCTTGCTGGACTATTTTTTAATTTATTTTTTATTATAATTACATCATTTTCCCTTTCCTTTTTCTTTTTCCTCCTTCAAAGCCCTCTCATATACTCCTTCTTGTTCTCTCTCAAATTCATTTCATAGTCTTTTTAAAAATTAATTATTGATATATATATATATATATATATATATATATATATATATATTCCTGAACACAAAATTACAATGCACTTGCTGAACATATCCATTTGATATATCACTTGCCAAATCTCTAATGAAGTACCAATTATCTGGGGTTTATTGGCTAATATTGATTAATACCTACATATTTGATTAATACCTACATATTTCACATGACTATGCTCAGAAGTATAGTATGAGGTAAACTGAGAGCAACAGAGAGGTCATAATCAATCAATGGAGCATATGCAATTACTATTTAAGTTATTCATTTTAAAATTATTCTTACAATATGTTTAAAGGCAGCTTTGGGCTGGGGAGATAGTTCAGTCAGAAATGAGCTTGGAGCATAAGTACAAGAACTTGCTTAGCCCCAGTAGTCAGAATCTTCATAAGTTTTCTCATTCAATATCTGTTCTTTGTTATATTACAATTACAGATAAATTAGAAATATCAAAATTTAAATGTTATATCCTCATGACCAACTCAAACTGGTAGAATACAGGGTATGGTGTAAGTATTATGCACATTTGAACAAAAAGTTGATGATTTTAATAACATTTGCTGGAGCATATAAATTGTCACTTCTATATTATCCAGAGGGGATCTTCTAGATTTAGTACTTTTTACTGAGTTAATTAACAAGATCCATATCCCATTATAATAAACCTCTTGGCAAAGGCAGCCAGCAGTCACTATCTTATTTTAATAACTGCAATTGTTTCTTACAGCTTATCTACCAGTAGAGTCATCCCTACAAATTTTACTACCTTCCTTAAGTGCTGACTATGCTTTGTCTTTAGACAGTCCTTGCTGCTCCTAAATCTAGACAAATCAAGGACAAACAGAAGATGTGCAAATGGTGCACTGAAGAATTCAAAGTTGGGAAGCTTGAATAGATGATTTCAAATTTCAATTGTTGCCAGACTAAATGGGCCATACTGTGTACTTATGAGTAACACACATTAGTCCATGGGCTAGGCCATTATATCTCCTTTATGATTTTTGTATACTTAGGAGATATACAAAAAGCCCAAGATGCATAGAAATGTATCTTAACACCCATCTTTCTAAGAGGTTTTCCATTTTCTTAGTCTTATGAATAAGTGACCATCTGTGCCCAATTGTTTCTACTCCTCTATCCAATATTACCATCTATGCAAATTCCTTATATAGAAGAGAGTTTACATAGACTACGATGAGTGTAGTTATCATTTGCCTTTGTGATTACATTTATTTTATATGATCTTCCTTTTTTTTTTTTTTTCAATCAAAGGCATCCATTTGCCCAGGAAATAAGTTTATGACATTCTAAGAAATAAAAGGGAGAATGAGAAGACTTATTAATGTTCTATCTTTTCTGCAAGATAAATATTTGTGAAAAGAAATTTTTTTACAAATAGGGTTGATGTTTGGAGAAAATTTTTCTCAGATGTTCCATATTCCCTCCTGCCCTCAAAAGTAAAGTAAGAACAAAACTGGAAGCAAAAGAGTGGTCATAAAATAGACAAAAGTATCTTTCGTTCTTGGGGAAAGAGATCTATGCTACATTACAAAGCAGGGCAACTGAAGTAAGGAGTAAGGCTCCTTTAGCCTAAAGAGATGATGAGGAAAGGGTAGAAAGAGACTGGAAAGAAAAGTGGACAGGTGCCTGCATTGGATATTCTTCACCAACAGAGTTCCACAGCAAAGTTCTTGAAGTTCGGGAGCTTTCTTCCCCGGATTTCCACAGCATTCTTTCTTGAAGACACACTGCCTCCATCACTAGTTCTACAGCTTGGCTCTCTGCAGTTCTTCATAAAGGAAATGTGCCCTATGGTGGGGGTGTCCTCTTGTTGCTGTTCAAACAACTTTTTGAGAACTGCTCTCAACCCATCCAAGGAATATCAGTTTGATTCTCTAGTATGGATGAAATCCAGGATTGTTAGTTAAAGTGGTTTGTTTAAAAAGACAGTGGTTTACAGGAAATTCTACCTCATCTAGACCTGGACTGAGTATAAGTACCCATGGCTGAGAGGAGATGGAATTTCAAACACATTAAAAGTAGCCATAAATCCTTTATCTAAACCTTAGGATTGTTTTGCAAAGGCCAGCACCAGTGAACTTGGACTAGGAGGAAGACAACAGGCTACCTTTCATTGTGCCATTTGAACTAAGGCACAGGCTCTCTTCACAGATTACTTAGCCATCATTGACAGAGGTCAAAAAAGTCATGTATTTAGAATTAAAAGAGAAGATATGAAACTATTTTTATCACAGGCAAATTGTACAATGTAAAGGGTTTCATTATAATATTTCCACACCTGTCTATCATATAATATCTTTTGATCAAATACACCCCCTATTATTATTTATTATCCTGTCTTCCCTACTGCTGTCAAATCTCTAGTACTTTCTTTTTCCAAATTAGTCTAAATGTTAGTGAAATACTTATATTTCTGTACCTGGTTTATTTTGCTTAACATGATGATCTCTAGTTCCATTCATTTTCCTGAAAATGACACATTTTTATTTGTTTATGGTGAATAAAACTTCCATGTTTATGCGTGTGTGTGTGTGTGTGTGTGTGTGTGTATGTGTTGTCATTGTCACTGTTTTATTCCTGTAAAGAGATATCATGACCAAGGCAACTCTCATAAAAGAAATCATTTAATTAGAGACTTACTTACAGCTTTAGAGTTAGTTCATAGCCATCATGACGATAATAGACAGGCATGGCCCTGGAGCAGTATCTGAGATCTTTACATCTTGTCTCAGAGGTAGAAGGCAGAGATACTGGGCCTGGAGACCACTTCTGAAACCTCAAAATCCACTTCAAATGACACACCTCCTCTAACAAGACCACACCCTATATCCTTCCCAAATACTTCTACTGACTGGAAATCAAGCATTCAGACATAGGAACCTATAGGGACCATTCTCGTTCAAACCACCACACACACTGCCTATTCTGTACTCATCTGTTGATGGCCATCTAGGCTGATTCCATAACTTTGTCAGTATAAGCAGTGCTGAAGTTAATATTGTGTACTATGGCTGCTATAATAATCTGACTTTGAGTCTTTTAAAGTATAGGCATCATATAAAATTCTACTTTTAAAAACATTTTGCTTATGTATCCCATGGTAGTTTGAAATCTCAGTCCTCCTGTCACAGACTCCTGATACAAGCATGTGCCACCATAATCTGCTATTTTCAGCTATTTGAGGAATCATCTTGTTGTTTTTCATACTGTCTGTGCTGATTTACATCATCAGCAGCAATAACTATGTATTCTTTCCCTGACCCCACACATATTCCTATTAGCATTTGTTCTTTATGATTCTTTTTTGTAATCTCTGAATATACAAACTCTTTAAACTGCCTAACTATTGTTGTTAGCTAAAATTTAACATGTCACATTAAAAGGCAGTAGTGTACTATTCTATTTGAAGAACATTAATACAATCACTACAGCAGTATTTTATAATCCCCATGAAAATTTTCTTGGCAGGGAAATAAACAACAGAGAAAATTATCTTCACTGAAAAAAATAAAAACAAGACTGTAAAGAGGGAAAAAGAGCATCAATCAGTGCTTTTTCACAGAATATGTTATATTCTCTAATTCTACAAGGCCAACTAGTATGTGAGATACAAATTCAATTTATCACAAAACATACTTGCTAAACACTTAACCTCACTGTGAATTGAGCTTTTGACACATCTTCTCATAAAATATAATATATATAATATATATATATATATATATATATATATATATATATATACACACACATGTGTGTATATTCATGTCAACTATGTGTAGGAACTATGTTAGGTAAAGAATAGTAGACTAGATCTGGCCAGATACTATTGCTTATTTCAACTTTTCATGAAGAATAAAGACATAAAAGAATGTAGGTGAAAAATAATAAAATAATTTCAGTTCATAATAAACACCATTACAGAAATACACAAAAAGTCAATCAAATCAAAGTAGAAATAAATTCTTAATTTAGGGCACTTGTGACAGATCTTCAGAACAAGAACATAAAGTTGAGAAACAAGTGGGGGAATACAAGGAATGTGCTGAGCAGAAGAGCTATTCTGTGCCAACTGGAAAGGGCCAGAAGGTGCTTGGCGTGGTCCCAGAACTGAAATGAAAATGACAGTTGCAGGTTGGCAGGAAAAAGGAGTACAACTCAAAATCAGTAGTACAAGATATGCGCCAATGATCATATGAAGCCACTTTGTGGGCCTTGCTGAAGAAAGGAGTGATTTATTAAAAGCTCAGTAGCCATCCTTTGGAGAGGCTCTATGGTTCCCACTGTTCTTGTTACAGACTTGGTCACTAACCCACAGTGTGGGTAATGGAAACCTCAGGAAAAAAAAAATGTGTAAGTCATTGAGGACATGCCCTTAAAGCAGATATTAGGAATCAGTCTTCTTCCTCTCTTTACTTCTGGGCTGCTGTGCAGTGAGCATCTTTGTTTTATTACACCCTCCCTACCATGATGATGCACTGTCTCCCCACAGGCCAAACGAACTTCATTTTGTTTATTTTAACTTTTTATTGGTTCTTTGTTAATTTCACATCATTCACCCCATTCTCACTCATTCCCCCTTGCCCCTTCCCTTGTACCAACCTTCCACATGTGCACCCCGCCCAAGCAGAGAAAAAAAAAATCTCTTTGTGGAAGCTGTAGTGTGTCCCAGTGTGTCCCACGGTACACCCTTTTGTCCACACTTCTTTGCTTGCAAATGCTCATTGCAGTGACTTGGAACTTCTAAAACTAGGAGCCGAGTTAAAGCTGTCTTCTTTGTAATTCCATTATTTCATGTACTTTTTCTCAAGAACCCAAAGCTGACTGATACACAAGGTGAAAAAAAAAGAAAGTGATCCAGTTATGAAACTGAGAAGGTCATAGCTGTACCACTGTGAACACTGGATAGGACTGGCTCTGATGAAGAGAGGAATTCCAGACCACAGTGACAGTTACAAACTAATCAGCTAACACCACCACCAGGGCAGTGCTGCAGCTGAATGGAGTTGAATAATCACGATTACTAATGACTTCAGTGTTTACACTTGAAGCAAGGTGGAAACAATAATAAAGGGTGATTTCTTTGTAGTTAAAAAGCAATAATTTAAAGGAAGTAAATTTTAGATAAGTGTGGGAAGTTGAAGTGTAGATGAATGACATATGAATTAAGCATGAAACTTAAAAATGCACGAGAGGCCCTGGGCTACAGGCTTCATGACTGTGAACTAACGACTATCAAAGAAAAATGAAAAGTTAATGAAAATAAAGAAAAGTTAATGCTGTCCCAAACACCATGCAACAATGTGAGGTAGTTTTGTTCTGTGTATAAAATTCACAAAAGAATGTAGAAAAGAAGAAAGCACATAAAAGGTATATGGCTTGCCCAAAGGTCACATAAATATTAAGAAATATGTAGCTCAGTTCTGCCCAAAGACAAGGCCTAATTCCCAGTAATTCAAACCAGGACTGCCAATGAATACTATCAAAGAAATGAGACATGTATTCAGGGCCAACTGATTATATTTTTCTCCTATAACTTTATCCAATTTAACATGAATGTCCTGAGAACGGAAGGTTGTGTGTTTATTTTATATGGCCAGGCCAAGATAGAAAATAGAAGTGTGTGGTTTCTCCCACTATGCTTATACAAACTCTGTTTATTAACCTTATACACAGCAAATATCAGGTAGCCTCTGAACTATTATATAGTCTTTGTTTTTGTTGAAAAATATTTTTCTCATACAACATACTCTAATTATGATTTCCCATCCCTCATCTCTTCCCAGATCCTCCAAACTACCCTTCCACCCTTTTCTCTCTCTCTTTAGAATAAATACAGGCATCTAAAAATAATAAAAATAAAATAAGATAAAATAAAACAACCAGACTAGGATGAAGCTAACAAACTACCAGGAGAAAACAAGTCAAATAAAAGGCATAAGAAACATATCTAGACACAAAGGCATGCATGTGTGTACAAAAAGAAATTACACAAACAGACAACACTGGAAATTATAATATATACATAGAAGAACCATGATGAAAAGCAAAAAGAAATAAAAATGAAAACAATGACAAGACATAGCATAATGAGACAAGGAAACTTGAAAATGCCACTGAGTTCATTGTGTGTTGACCATCTACTGCTAGGCTTAGGACCTGGCCTTAAGAGTGGTTTGTATACCCAGTGAAACTCCACTGAAGAAAAATCTTTTCACAGTCTGTCACCTACCACTTTGTCCTAATTATCATCCTTTGCTATACTGAAGCTTTTTCCTTTTCGTAAATTCCCACTTACTAATTGTTGGTTTTAATGCCTGTCCTGACAATGGTGTTCTGTTCAGAATGTTTTCATGTCCCAATGACTTCAAGATTATTCCCCATTTTATCTTTTATCACGTTCAGTGAATCTTTGCACTCTTCAATATGAAGATATCCAGTTCGACCAGCAGCATTTGTGTAAGATGCTGTCTTTTCAAGGAGGAAAGACGAGAGTGGGTGGGTGGGTGGGAGGGTGGGTTGGAGAATATTCCCATATTGGCAGGGGGAAGGAGGAGGGAATGGGGAGGTTCCAAAGGAGAAATCTGAAACATTTGAAATGTAAATAAAATATAAAAATAAAAAAAAATAAAAAAAAGATGCTGTCTTTTCTCCAGGATATATTTCTGGCTTCTTTATTTAAAAAAAAAAAAAAAAAAGTCAGATGTCCATAGTTACACAGACTCATGTCTGTTGTTATGACAATAAAATTCTATTTTTATTACAAGAGCTCTTAGCACAATTTGGGTTTGGAAATAGTGATATTTCCAGTAGTTCTTTTATTACTCAGGATTGTTTTAGATCTCTTGTTTTGTTTTATATTTGCATACAAAACTGAGAATTGTCTTGTCAAGATCTGTGAACAATTGTTTTAGAATTTCTTTGGGGATTGCAGTGAATCTGTAGATTGCTTTTGACAGGATGACATTTTTTATTTTATTTATCTGATCCATCCATGAACCTGGGAGATCTTTCTATCTTCTGATATCTTCAATTCCTTTCTTCATTCTCTTAAAGTTTGTATTATACACATCTTTTGAGGAGAACCCTGATGTGGTCACAGTAGGCAGGGAAGCAAACCAGGAGATGAGAATGAAAATCCTTTTCAGATTTGACTTCATTGATCTGGATCAAGACTTGAAGTAGTCTCATGCCAGGCAGTTTAATTCCAACAAATTTAAAAACAAGGTAATTTGGGGGAAAAAAAAAAGTTTCTTGATATAATTCAATCTCTGGCATACAAGAAAGTATAATTATATGGAAACTCAATTCATGGTACAAGTTATTTCTTCCAAAAAGATGTGATCTACTTGCACAAGGGCCAACAAGAGGAACTGGCTTTGTCTCAGTCATACCAAAAGTTAGAGGTCATTTGGGCTATTAGGTATGTCTGGTCCTGGTTTGGGGAGTTTGGGAGAGCCTCTGGCTATTCAGAAAAGGTAAGGGTCATTTAGCCTATTAGGTATCTCTAGTCTTAGTTGTGAGAGCTTGAGGATCTGTGGAGTCTCTAATGATTTCAGTCACTAAAAATGGACAGGCTCCTGCAATTGATCTGCTTCAGGGCTAGGAATGAGACTAGGGAATTTTATAGCAGGGCAGGAAGTGGAATTAAGATCTTCCTACCTGATTCCCAGATAGGAGTACCCATTAGGGTTTCAGGCAGAGAGTGCCTCCAGGAGTTGGCAGGTTAGACAGAGGGAGAGATAGAAAGGCTGAGGGAGATCTGTGGACTCCACTGGTAATATGAGGTCCCAGCATGTAGGCTGCTACATGGCTGGGGATTGAGGAAGCTGTCCTACCTGGAGATTCATCCCATATACAGTCACCAAACCCCAACACTATTGTGGATGCCAAGAAATGCGAGAAAAGACTGAAGGAGCTGAAGGGGTTTGCAACCCCATAGGAAGAACAATAATATCAACTAACCACACTCCCCAGAGCTCCCAGGGACTAAGCCGCAAGAAAGGAGTACACGTGGAGGGACCCCTGGCTTCAGTGCAAAAGTAGCAGAGGATGGCCTTGTCAGGCATCAATAGGAGGAGAGGTCCTTGGTCCTATGAAGGCTAGATAGATGCCCCAGTGTAGGGGAATAGAGGGTGGGGAGGCTGGAATGGGTAGGTGGGTAGAGGAACACCCTCATAGAAGTAGGGGCATGGGGGATGGGATGGGTTTTCCAGGAGGGGGAAAACCAGGAAAAGAGATAACATTTGAAGTGTAAATATAGAAAATATTCATATATATTCATATATGTATGAATATATATACATATATATGGGAAATTGGAGTTGAAGGACAGGAGCCTGATTGAAAATCATTAACTATATTCCAGGCATGTATGGTCAGTGAGTTTCTAGGCAGAGTGTGTCTTCCTGTTGGTAGCTGAGACAAAGAGATGGAGTGAGGGAGCGATAGAGAAGAAGTTCTGTGTGTTCATGGGTGCTGTGTGACAAAACGTTTCCTGGAAAGATGCTTTTTCTCTCTCTCACTCCCTCATTCCCCTCCCTCTCTCTCCCTCCCTCCCTTCGCTTTTCCCTCCCTTTCACTCCCTCTCTCCCCTTTCCCCTCCCTTCCCCCTCCCTTCTATCACCTTCCCCCCTCCTTTCATCACCTTCCCCTCTCCCCCTTCTCTCCCTCCCACCCTCTCCCTCTCTCAAGACAAAAAGTGGGAACATGGATCACAATGCACAGCCTACAGGCACCTCAACAAATTGGAGATTGTGCTTTTCAATTCTCTGGTGTAAATCTCTTCTAGGAAGCTAGGCTGGTCTCTGCTTCCTCCAGACAGCTGGACTTGTCTTGGAGTTTTCTTTGTACCTTGGCTTCTTGACAGCTTTATTGCTGACTCTGAAAAGGAGGGGCCTAGTGAATCTGGTCAGTGTAGGGGACTTCCTGAAGCTGCATTGCATTGTTGATCTTCCTGTTAAAAGAGCTTCCTGGAGGATGGAACGTTTTAATCTAGGAGGAAGCTTTTACACAACACTCTGGAAAAGGGAATAGTGAGGACTGAGGGGACCCAGCAGGTGGGATGCTGCAGGCATGGGGATAAGATTGGGGATTGGAACTGGGGGAGAGAGGAGGGAAATTAAAGATCACCCACCTGGTCCCCAGGCTGAGAGGCCATCGGGTTTTCTGCATTTGTATTTTTAACTCAGAAATATTAATAAGGTTTGGAAAAGCTATGTAAAAGGCTAATAATTGTTATAACTTAAATATGTCATCCTACCATTTCAATAGCAACATCTTATTCAATATCAATATTCAATATCCTACCTTTTCAATATGACCATAAATGTGGTTTGGCAGACAAACTATCTGAATAGATTTTTAAGAAGTTTCTGTACAACATTCTTTTCTATTCTTATGAGAATTGCTATAATCACATTTCTAAGAACTGTCAACAATATACAAACAGGCTACCTTGTGGGAACACAGAGATAAACCTACCACCTTCCTGAGGTTTTTAGGGATTATAAAGAACCATATACCAAAGACTTTGGGAATATATAGCACTGCCTAAAATAGGTTATAAAAATTCATTTCTTGTATTACCAAAACTTTAAAACTGAGATATTCATATTCAGATTTTTATTATCAAATTTCAAGAAACTAAAAAAAAAAAAAAAAAATCTGGCTTTGATCCAGTAACATTCATATGCTTCAATGAGCTGTAATTACCACAGTAAAACACAAACATTGAGTCCCCCTCCTCCGATAACCTAGGATATATTATAAACAAAGTCTGAATAAATCTTACTGGTATACCCAATAACCTATTTTCTACATTGATATATTTTTCAAGTGCAATCCAATGGACTCAGTCTGAACTCTCCAAAATGCATATTCATAGGAACAAATACCTCACACTTGAAGCACAAAACATTTCTCACAAAACACCTCAAGCTTTCATATACATTTAAGGAATAGTTTATATGAAAAAATATACATTTCAAAATTTCTATCCATTCCAACTACCTTAAATTTATTCTAACCAATGTATTCTAAAAAATAAGCTGGAACAATAGAATGATTACGGCTTATAGAATGAAAGTCATATTCTTAAAAATTATCAACTTGAATTTCTTTAGATACTTTTAATATACAAACATTACAACCAAATTTGTTTCATATGAAGTGACTACTTGCAGATATTGTACTTAGTGTGTATAATCTTCCCTATATCACATATAAGAAAGACAGTTACACATCTAAGGCATCTTATTAGCACACCTAAGAAGGCAAAAGCAATACAGGAACTAAGGTGTTTTCTGACTAAATGCAATGCAAGTGATTCAGTAGCTACTGAGCTTCATTTTGTTTTTGTAGTAGAAATGATGTCTGCACAGGAGGCTGCTCTTGACAGCAATGCACTCAACAGAAAGACGATGTTTATTCACACAGGTGTCATTTGTCCCCCAATTCAAACAATTTTTATTTCATTCTTTTAAGGTTATTATAAATTGTGATTACATCTTCTGTGTTTTTGAGAAATTATTTTCTTATCTCTTGAGAAATATATACATATAAAAGCTGGAATGAGTTAGAGTCATGTCACTAGGGCCCACAGTTCAGCCAAGAACTGTGTGTATGTTGTTTGTTCAAATAATTTAGATCAAATCCCAAGAAATGCCCTTGGCTTCAGATTTCCCTGATAGAAAAAGTATTCATAAAAGGAAGTAGTGGATTTCTTGCTCTGAAGCCTTCTAAATACAATCTTTTTCTTTGTTTGTAGCTGTGGACAAATGGCTTTGTCAATAGGTAAGTAAATTACTGGATCCAGCTCCACAGTAATAAGAAAATATTATAGCCAGTGACCACAACTCTGTTATTAGTGGGTAGCCACAAACCGTTCTAGATAATCTTTGATGATTCAGTTACAGCTACCACCCATTTCAAAACAGAAAATGATAATTCAATTATTATAGATGTTTCTCTTTAAAATGCTATTTACCCATATATACTGAAATCAGCTCAAGGAACTGCCGCCCGGGGCAGTGTTCTCTCCTCACAATGCCATTTGTAGAAGGAGATCCAATTTGAATACCCAACTCCGAAGTACATTCATAATAGATGAGCCAAGGATCTATATCAGTTTGGCTGGGAAGCTAACCACTGTGATGCTTTACTATGTGAATAATGGTGTAAGTGATAAGAATGAAGTGTACAAAAAAGCTACATTAACGTCACCATGAAGTACAAATGGCTCAATTCACATGACATGTATATTCCCCATAAGACTCTTTATCATCCTACTTGTTCCGAGGTCATTGTTTTGTTGAGGAAAAGCATATGGTGAGATTTGTGTATTTGCTGTACATTTTTCATTTATCAAGATCAAAAAATATGTATGTGTATTCAGCTTTGAAACAATATATATACATGACAAAAATGGACTCAACAGGTTAGCAAGTTGTATTGTACTAGACTCAACAGACTGTATTTGTATATTTGTTCTTATGCATGCACACACATATGTAACAATAATAGTCAAAGAAAACAGAGACTTAATTTGAGGATAGGGATAAATGGAAACAGTCAAGGGAAAGAAGCTAGGAGATGTTGGAGGGAGAAAAGGAAGCAGCAAGGAGGAGGGAGGAAAAGCCAACAGAGGTGGAAAGGAAGTTAAAGGACCTTTAAAAAAGTGCTACACATGGCAGAAAAGAGAGCAAAATGTAACCAAAAAATGGTTTAGGTTTGATCACATAAGAAAACAATTCTTCTCAATCAAACATAGCTGTCAGAAAAACAATTGAAAATACATCCCAAGTATTTTTTCTTAACTTCTTTAAAGAACATCGTGACTTTCTCAGATGAACTCTTATCTACGTAGAACAGCAGTTAATTTTACAAATTCCTCATTTAGGGAGAATAAGAAAATGGCCCACAAACATGTGGGAAATGCTGACCTCTTGAGAACTTGAACAGTGTTCTCTAAGTAGCTGTCCCTCCACCTCAGGATCAAACAGCCACGTTCATGTTTGCTGAGTCAATACAGCCATGTTCGCTGAGGCAAAACAGTCAGATCACCTTATAGATGCCATGGGTGTAAATTATATAAACATTCTTTTTTAGAATAATTAGCAAGAATTTTATATGTACAAAACCACTGAGCACACAACATTTCCTCAACCTCTTGATACTTAGCTGTGCTCTCACTGTGTAGTAGGAGAGGCATTGAAGCACCTCTAGGCAAAGTCCATAGACATTCCCCATGTGATCTTCTCCTTCTCATCTGGGGCTGTTAGCTGGATGTCTCCTGGGGTGGCCTGATACCATCTGTTGACAGAAACAAAGATTGAAGCCATTATCCTCTAATCTGAAGGACTACCCTCTACCCCGACCCCAAACCATGCCTCATTTTTGTTGACATTGGGTAAGCAAAATTTTCACCCACTGAAAACCAGTATCATGGAATGTAATTGCCACAGCAGCTAGTAGAAGTAAACAGACTCTAATTCTAGCGATTTACTCTAGTTATATCTAAGGTTATATTTACTGCAATACTAGGAGAGGATGAGAATTATATAAAAATAATTTATAGAAATATTACTGAATATTTCTTTATTGGACTACTTTTCAAAAAACTAAAATTATATTTATTTACCTTCAAACTCTTCCATGTTTTTAATTGGTTTGCCAGATAATAGGTTTCCAAATAGCTTACTCAAATTCTATTTTTATTAACTCTTTATACCTCTCCCTTCTCCCCTACTCTCACCCATTCTTGTTTGAACACTTTCTACTCTACTCTAGCACTTCTCTACCCTTATTGGCTTATGTGTCACTGTCTCTTCTCATATTACAAAAGCCCCATGTACTGCCACCTGGCTTTCCTGAGTAGGTACCCAATTTAAAGATGTATAACTTAAGAGAAAAATATACCATATATATATTTTTTTTTCTTCTGGATCTGGATTTTCTCATTAAGTGTAACATTTTTCCAGTTTCAACCATTTATCTGAAAATTTTGTAACTTTATTTTACTTTATACTTGAATAATTATGTACCACATCTTCATTGTCTATTCATCAGCTGATTACTGATGTAATTAAACCTGGAATGATTCCATTTTCTACCTATAGTGAAGAGAGGTACTGTGTACATGTGTACAAGTGTCTCTGTAATGAGTCACAAATACCTTAGCATGTATGCCCAGACGCTGGATGGCTGGGTCATACAGTAGATCTGGTAATCTAATCAAATCATAAAAGAGAGTTTGAAGTCAGGTGCACTACAAAGTTAGACAATGCCTATCCTAGAAGGAACTGGTCATTACCTAAAAACCCCAGTAGCAACTCCATAGGAGTTGTTAGTCATTGAGAACCTAAAACTTTTCCAAACACCACACAAGTTCTTGTCATTCATTTTGTTAACCCATCAAACCAGTTGATAGCACCTTATTACTGAAGACATTACACACTTTGGATGTAAGGTAGATAAACCAAACTGGCACTTAGCTGGTAATTTCTCCATGATAACTACTTCCCATGGTCCCAGATGGTACGTTACAGGATTCTGAAAGTATAAGAGCATCAACAGTGTTCCTCAGGTGTAAACTCTATAAATTAGAATAGTATTCTAAACTGGCATAATGTAGCTATAGGTGCAAGTGTAGCATGGGGTAAAAAGTTGCTCCTTTATTAGATTGAAGGCCTTCTCTATAAGGAGAAGAGTCTTAGATTGGGGTTTTTGACTGATGCTGAGCTGAATTAACACATAAACAAACCACTTTCTCAATATCTATATGGATGCCCACAGATAAAGCCTACTCTCAGTCTGAAAAAAGACAAGCCACTCCTTGCATTGGATAAAAATGAATACAAAGAGCCATGGCTGTACAAGATTCTGAGATCAAAAAGTGGTTGAAGGCTCAGTTGTAAGGCATTTATGTTACTCCATTTATGGTCAGGGAACATTGTAGAAGAGGAGATAGAAGGACTGTAAGAGCTGGAAATGAGAGAACGGTTGCAAAATAGCATCTTCTGAGCTTGATACAGCCATAACAATCATGAACTCATAATAGGCTTGACTACTCAAACTAGGCCTAGACAAATTGTGACTTCCTAACAGTCAGCTCTAGAAGAAGGGATTTGTAGCTTTATATAACCCACTGTGAAACTATTGGAAGCTAACAGATTCTTGGATAGGGAAAAGAATAATGTCTACTTATGTACAAGATAGGGAGAGAATAATCAAAATGCACTATATGCGTATGAGAATTAGTCAAAGAAAAAACCTTACTAATAAAAATTAAATAAACAAACATTGAATTTAAAACTCATGTCTAATTCTAAAGGAAAATGTATATAGAACATTACATTTAAAGAGCAGTGTAAACTGTTAACATGAATTATGATACGCAGTAGCTTCAGTTATTTTGGAATGTTGGATTATAAATACCTTTATGCTATTTCCACCAATTATTCAAATACTTTATAATAAAGGTTTGCTATATTCAAAAATTATTCTAAGCATTCTTATTAAAAGAATGGGGTCATGGATGAAGGAAGGATCAGAGAATGAAGAGAAGGGAAAGAAAAATTCAAAGTTTTTCTTATGGAGTTGTAGCCAACAGTTGAGTCAAGCTGTCCTGGCATAACTTGGAACTTCTCAAGCAGATAGATGCAAATACACTGAGACATGCATCCTTCAGCCCTGCACAGTGTGACACTCTGCTATGAGAGCTGCAAGGATTTGTTCAGGTCACTATCAGCCTTATTGCTGACCCTTGTGTTCATTTTGAGGACCTCCACTCTGTACACATAAAGTCGGTGTAAATAACACTAATCAATACAGCATCCAGGCTACAGAAAAGGAGTGAAGTTTATACACCCATAGCCTATCATCATACAGAATACTTAGGGTGCTTACATTAAGAAAAGGAGAACTGAAAACATATTCCCAGTGTCACAAGACCTAAATTAAGCCAATATTAGCTTTAAATATATTACAATAATATATTATTGTAATATATTATAATATATTACAATATAATAATATAATATATATTATAGATATACATATATATAATATATATGTATATTCTAGTATGATTATTTTTAATAGAGGCTAAAATAATAGCTTTATCCCCTACCTGGAAAATTTACCACCAAAACCTGAGAGAAGTTTATTTAGCATTGATTGTGAAACATTTCTCATCATTTAAATCAGGACATTTTATAATCACTATACTTGTGATAGGTAATTTTCACCATCTGCTTAATGGGACTTAGAATCATCATGGAAGCATATCTATGGGTGTATATATGATCATGCTTCCAGAAGATTTACATGAGCATGGAAGCCCTGCCCTAAAGGTAAGCAACACCATTCCATAACCCAGGCCCCAGCCTGAACAAAAAAGAGAAAGTTAGGTTGTTACCAGCATGCATTTCTCTCTGCTTCCTGACTAGAGATTTAACATGACCACTTATCATGGCCGCCATCTTTCCCTCCCTTCCATGGTTGACTGTAAATTCAGACTCTGAGACAAACAAGCCCTTCTATCCTTAAGTTGTTTTTGCCACAGCAATGGAGGAAGTCCTTAGCACATGGCAGTAAATGAGTAGAAGTCAGCAATGAGCCAGGAATTTCTTCCCTGTCAGTGGTTTAATGGCATGAATGAACTATCTGAAGATGAAATACTTCCTGGAGCCTTTGAACATAGAATATTTGCATATGAATGATTCAGGGTGGACAAAAGTAAATTGAAAACTCTTTTTTATCCTTCTTCACCACCGGATGATGTTAAAATGAGTTCCCAGGAGTCCCTTTCGAGGCTATCACCATGTGATGTTAAATGGGTTCCCAGGAATCCCTTGGCCTCATTAAAATAATTGTGAACTAAGTACTTTGCCAGAAAAGGAGAGAAATGTTATAAATATTACCAAGCATACCTGTAAGCAATGACTAAACAAAATTGTGTGATGAAATTTAGTTCTTAAAAAAATTATTAACTACTCTTTCCTCTCACATGTTCCACCAAAAACTAAAAACTGTCTAACCTTGGGTTTCCAACATACTTTTAAGACATTATGGATAATATGCTACACTTGTGAAGTTTTAAACTAAGGTAAACTTAGATTATTTTCAGAAAGTCTCTCCTCATAAAGTAGCAATTAAAATGTATTAAAGTACCACTTTTCTGCCTTAGAAATGTGCTGCATTTTAAAGGACAGAAATGGACTTGTAGAGATGCTCTGTTCTGGAGAGAAGAAGAAGAAAATACCTGGGCCATAAGGTAAAAAGCTTGTCTGCTCATTGGGCCAACTGAACTGCACCCAAATCACAGCTTTACAGAGACCAACAAAATGAGCACATCCTGAATAGAGGAACTATCATCCTGATTTCTGCATCTAGCAACATTCTCTCCTGCTTAGCCCTGGTTATTCTGCATACCAGAATATGTGCTGCTCTGTGTTCTCCAATGGATAGTATGTGACTGGGACTAAGGACACATCATGCCCATCATTGTATCATACATATGATGTTCAAAAGAAATGTATGCAAATAACTTAATGCATGAATGTAGTCATACATTTTATAGGTAATTACTAAACAAATAGGACATGTAAACTAATCTTAGGGTAACCCCATCCCAAGCACTAGGGCTAAGAAGAGTGTGAACAACATGAATAACTCAAGACATGTTATAGCAAATAAATGCCTGTCACCAGAAAATGTATAAGAGAAATAAATACTGGTTTCAAGAGCAACCGCAGGGACGGGGCTGGGATGTTGAGAGGTGAAGGACTGAAGGAGCTGAGAGAGTTTGCAGCCCCAGGGAGGGAGCAACAGTGGCAGCTGGCCTGACCCCTCATGCTCCCAAAGACTGGATCACCAACCAAAGAATACACATGGAGGGACCCATGGTGCTGGCCACATATGCGGCAGAGGAGGGTCTTGTTAGACATCAGGGGGAGGAGAGGCCCTTGGGCTGAAGGGTGTTAGATGCCCCAATATAGGAGAATGCCAAGGATGGAAGCTGAGAGTGGGTGAGGGAATACCCCCATAGAGGTAGGGGAAGGGGGGAGGGAATAGGGAGGTTCCAAAGGGAAGATCTGGAAAGGGGAAACATTTGAAATATAAATAAAGTATCAAGAAAAAGAAAGAAAACGAAAAAAGAAAACCGAATGCTGTACTTATTTAACAAGTCAATCTACAAGTGAAATGGGAATCTAAACCAAAACATCTCCAAGTTTGTGGCCATTGGATGGTGAGACCAGAAGCCATACAGGAAGAGGCTACTCATACATTGAGGCATATAGGACTAGACTTGTTTTAATCATGAGATCTTTGAACAGACATATCTACAAACATGAGGTAGGTTAGTTTGGTTGTGGTAGCTGTTTGAAAAGCCAAACTTTCAGCTGAAATGAAATCTGAAGAAAGTCTTTCCTTTATTTATTTATTTATTTATTTAGTATTCTAGTACTCTCATGTTTTAAATCAACACATGAAAATTCTATTTATGAGCACTTTAATTATAACTTTTAAAAAAAGAAACTGATATATATTTGAGAGCTTAGTTATCAGGAAGGGGTACTGTTTGAGAAGGATCTGATGTGTGGCTTTGTTGAGGTAGGTGTGGCCTTGTGCAGAAAGTATGTTACAAGGGGTGGGTTTTGAGGTTTCAAAAACCCATGCCAGTCCTCCCTACCCTTCTGATCTGCCTAAGGATGTAGCTCTCATCTACTGCTCCAGAACCTGCCTGCATGCCATCATGTTCCCTACCATGATAATAATGGACTCAGCCACTAAAACTGTAAGCAAGCTTTCCACTAAATATTTTGTTTTATAAGATTTGCTGTGGCCATGGTATCTCTTCATAGCAAAAGAACACTGAGTAGGACAAAAGTTGAAGTGATCCATCTTCTGTAACATAGATTATCTGTTTCCTGTAATTATAACATTTTTCATTATAAACCAAAATGGATACACAGATAAAGAAAAGTGGAAAACTAAAGAAGCCCAACACCAATAAATCTTAATGTGATTTGCTAAAAATAACAGTTCTAATTAGAATGAAGAGTAATATTAAACTTTAAACATGAAGAGGGAGATGAAAAGTCTGCTTTCATACAGCATAAGCATAAACACATTTGCTCTCGTGGAATGCAATCTGGCAGAGCATATTGAGATTAAGGCTGCCTGAGCCCTGCCCTAGAGCTCTCTCATTTGAGTAAGAAATCCAGATAAATACTCTCTGGAGTCCAAAGCTTTCCAGTGCTCATTATTTACCATGACGAGGGCCTGGAGAGACCTCAGTACTCATTAGGGAGGACACAAGTGCTAATATGTGCTCGAGGAGTGTGGTGGGTAGCAGGCTGTATTTCCCTCCCAGAAATTAGATTACATCAGAGCATGACAAATCTTAAATTCAAAAATAAACCTAAATGGCATAAGAACTCTAGAAACTAGAACATTTGTGTAAACTAAACTCCATATGCCCCCCAAACCAACACTTTTCGGTTTCATAAGAATTCAAAACTATTGGAGAATGTGTAGAATGTATTATTAGGATAGATGGCAAAAGCAGAGCATGAAAAAGAAAGAAGACTTGACTATAAGAGACTCCTGGAATGGGACAGTTATGATGCCTGCCTTGGAATGAGCATTGCTGGTCAAGGCACCCTCTCACCTTAAGATTGAACAGAAGCACTGCATCTATACCTTCATATATGAAATACAGATATAGAGATAGATAGATAGATAGATAGATAGATAGATAGATAGATAGATAGATATTCATACATACATTTGAGGTAAAAAACATATACATATATAGATTGCTTTTGACCCAACCCATGGAAATTTTGAGTATTGATCACATGGACTGAGAGGATTCCCAAGAGCCAAGACTCTCATTCCTAAATCAAATAAGATCACAGACATTTCCAGATGATCAGTCAGTCTCTTTGCCCTCTAAAATGATCAGATGTCTATCATTTCCGCCCCACACCTACATGATCACAACAAGCCATCATTGCCACGTTTATTGCTATCTTACACTGCTGTTGTTTACTATGGATCTCAGGCTGGCCTTGGAACTCAAAATTCCTGTATTAATATCTCATGTACAAGGACTAAAGGTATAAGCTACCTTGTATATCTAGAGCAAATTATTTTTTAAAAAGATTCTGGGGCTTTGGAACTTTAATTTTTGAAAACCTCATCCCTTAAAAAGAAAATTTCATCTCTCTTACATATGCAACTGACTGTTTGCTTAGAAAATTTTATATAACTGATCACACAGTTGAAAGAAATTACATACTAAAGCGCTGCCAAAATTATCAAGACTCAAAATTACATAGAATGTTGACAAAATCTAGAAATATAAGGTGGCATCCCTTGTCAACATTTTTTTTACTATGCCAATAGATGGAACAGCAATGAAATATAAAAAGTCTGAATAGAAAACCAATTCCAAAAGTCAGATGATAATAAACTTATCAATATATTACAGTCACAATCTTATATACACTTATTGAAGCCCATATACAGATTTTTTTCACGCACTTTCTCATATAAAATGTATTAGTATTCTATAAAGTAACTTCATTTTTACTGCCCAAAATCTAATCTGAAAGGTATGAAATTATATTTTATTCAATTATTTGTTTTCATTCTTAAAATCACCACTGGGCTAGTACATTTTTATAGCTTATAAAACGTGTGGTTTATTTGGAAGACCAGAGAAAACTATGCCTGCCAATAAATAAATAATAATGTTTAGTTCCCTTTCAAACAAAGTGCCAGTGTTGTCATGAATGACTATCCATTCCTGATTCTTGAATAACACAGTGAATAACACTGGACTCCACAGGGAAAAAAAAATTTACTTTTATTTATTCTTCTAAATACTCACGTGGTTGAAAGAGCCACTCTAGGATGATGATCTGATTCATCCCCAAACCTTATACACTTGGTGCGTAAGTCTTATGTTTTGAAAGCCATCCACTGGGGAGTGACACAATCTATGACCTAACTATTAAAAGAAAAGTATCAAACTGCTGTATGTGAAAAAGTTTTAAGAAAGTGAGTTCTGAGGGGAAGAACTCTGTCCCTTTCCCTTTTTTCTGTAAGGATAAGAAATAGGAGCAACACATCTCTGTACTCAGAAGCAAAGCTGAAGAAGTGTGGCCACCCCACCTCACTGTAGCCATAGTCAGTAGCCGTTATAGAAAAAGAAGCCAGGGATATGTTTGGTGGAGGTATAGTATGGTGTGGGATAGACTCAAGAACCAAACTATAGCTAAAGGTAACAACAATAAAAACCTTCAAAATACTTCAGAAAAAGTAACTAAGGAGAGAGAAATCACAGCCCAGTGAAAGCTGAAACCATGAGAAGATGACCAGCTACCATGACACTTTCACTGCACTGTGTCCCGGTAGAAGCTAGATGCAGATCTTATGAATACTCTAATACCACCATCCCAGCATGTGTCTGCAGTAAGCCAGGGCAAGCAGACAGACAGGTCGGTTTTCCAGGGCTGGAGTGCTTGCTATCCAGTATGACAGTGTCTCCTATATCAGGTCATGAAGTTTGCAAGGAATTTAAACACCCAAAAGCCCCACCCACCCCCCCAAAAAAGCCACATACTCTAAGCTGAAGAGGTGGATCACCAATTACAAGTGCATATTCCTATATAGAGATCTTTGTTCAATTCACAACAGCTACCCTGGGCGGCCCTTAACCACTTGTAACTTCTATAATTCCAGCTCTAGGGGTTCCAGCGCCCTCTGCTGGCCTCTACAAGCATAGAATTTTATGTTTTATGGGTTTTGTTTTTGTTTTAGGTGTGTGTGTGTGTGTGTGTGTGTGTGTGTGTGTGTGTATGTGTTTCTTGTGATTTTCCTGTGTTTTTTATTTCTGGTTTACCCTACATATTAATTGAGCGATTCTATTATCTTCCTCTTTCTTGAAGAGTATTGTGCTATAGTTAGTTATATTTTCTGCTAAGCATGCATATGTCTGTGTGTGTTTTTTTTTTTTTGCTTATTATATGATTTGTATTCTAAAAGTTTCTGTAAATGTCAAACTAATGGAAAGAATTTTATTTTTAATAGGATCAGATGCAATTTCTTTTTATATGTGTACTATTAGCATGCATTACTTGTATACATCACTGAAGTTCACTATGATAATTCCATATGTGCATACAGTTGGTGCTGATGGCATTCAGCCCCTTCAGACCAAGCTAAGCACATACAGACCTTCCTAATTTCTAATGGTCATTATTCTGATTTAATTAAAATTTTCTTTTAGGGTGGGGATAGGCAGTATATGGGTTAGGCAAACCCTCTACCATGACTCTATGTTACTACCCCCAGAATAGGCAAACCTTCTACCATGACTCTATGTTACTACCCCCAGAATTACTTTATTAATTAAAGTAATAATGTGATAAACAGCTCTCTCTTTACAAGAAATTTGCAACATCTAGACTTCAGATTTCACTAATGCATTCTTGTTTGATCAATAGCAGTAATTATCAATTATTGCTACCATAACAAATTATTGTTGAAGACCTAGAAGGTACAATCACTAGGAATGCAAACAATAGTTTGTGTTTGGGTAGAACTAAGAGTCTAGCAACTTAGACAAATGTGGTTTAAAATGTGTTGGGAGCATGAATGTTCTTGCACCCACAGATCTCCAGGGAAACCAGGAATGTTAAAATGCTGTGAGAATTTTATTTTAATTTGAGTATATTACTATTTTTGAACTTTGAAAATATAAAATGTTTTTAGCAAACTGAGGCATGCTGTGACAACAGAACTGTCACAGGAGCTAGTGAAGCTATACTGTATCACTCTGTGATTATGCTTACAGAAATGTGATTTCACATCATTTTTAAAGGTAATAAAACATTAGTTTGTTTTGCACTTCCCAAATAGGAATTACCAACTTTCTCGTGAAGGAATTGTATGTGCTGCATGTGTGCCAAGACTTTCCTAAAAACCAAAAGCATGCTTCAGAGTCAAAATCTGAGAAATTAGAACATTTCAAAAGTCACTTGAACTTATCTTAGTATCATACTACACATTTAATTTTAGAGAAATATGCTCTGACATTTTCTTTTCCTCTTGGCACATTGGTGGTAGACCCTGTGTCTCTGAAGCCTGCTATGTGGTCTGCCCAAGCTCTACACACTTCCAGAGCATTCACTTCTGTTCCCTCCCTAGGGTTCACAGGATATAAGCACTTCAACTCACCGTGTTGTTAATGCCAAGAAAGGTCATGCAATGACTATTATGCTTGAAGGCTTCTGAGATTCTGGGGAGAATTTAAAAAGGGTAAAAATACAAGGTAAAATAGTGACTAGCTCCGATAGAACAGGCCTAGTAGAAGTGAACTGAGAAAACAATGGGCAGTCCTGGACAGGAGACCTCAGCAAGTTGTCCACTGGTACCAGATAGTCTGACTTCCCTTAGGTCAGGAAAGTGTCACCTCCATAACTGCTATTTAGACCCAGCACAGCCAGCTGAACTGAATTTTTCACATCCAGTAGCAAGCATGTACACTACAGAGGACGCTGTTAAAGGTTAGATTACATGAGCTATGATGGCTTGCTTTGTTTTTCATGAACAACATTAAGGACTAGATACCTTAATAGACATAGGGAATCTATTATTTTTTTCAGGTAACTAACTCTAGCTTGCCCCAACCCCATCATTAGAGAGTATGGTGGCCTACTGACGTCTATCATTATCACAATGCTCCTTTCTCAGCTGCTCCCTGCATCTCCTCGACTGGGCAGGAGTCTCAGGAACAAAATGGGACCTTAAGAGACATGGGTCTTGAGTCTTGCTCCTTGCCTTTCTCAGGGGTCATACAGAAAGGATTTGGAACAAGTGAAATTTGGGGTAAATGATAGAGGTGTCCTTGAATGCACTGCCATAATTCTTGTAAAGTTAGTTACACCTCACCAATGCAAATGAAATGCCCATCAAGAGAAGACCACATATGCAAGATGACTAAAACAGAGGTATGCATGACTCCACTGACCTTCATATTTTGTTTGTTTGTTTTGTTTTGTTTTTCAAGACAGGGTTTCTCTGTGTAGCCCTGGCTGCTCTGGCACTCACTCTGTAGACCAGGCTGGTCTCAAAGTCAGAAATCCACCTGTCTCTGCCTCCTAAGTGCTGGGATTAAAGGTGTGCACCACCACTGCCTGGAGACCTTCATCTTAAAGAAGAAAAGAGGCAACAAATGAATACCTGCATTTCAGTTATCTGAGGAAGAATGCTGGAAATCCACAAGGGAGTGATGAACCCTAAGGTGTGAGATACATGGAATGAGACACAGCAAATGTATACTTCCCTGGCCAGCAAAGGCTCCATGTTCCCAGGAAAAGATAAGCAGAAGAGCCCCAGTGAGCCCACCACCCTAGTTGCTGTAGTCTGGTGATCCTGAGGACAGGAATTTTGCAATCATAGGTTTTGCCTGTGCCAGTACAAGTGCTTTGCTTAAGAAGTAAAGTCACCCTGGGTGGCCACCATATCCCAGCCCAGGGGCTTTATTCCAACAGGGTAGTGTCATGTTGAAAGTCAGTACCTAGACTATACTTACAGAAGCATTCAAGAGGGGGTCTGATGATATATTGCCTCTGCCAGTGACCCACCCTGAAACACTAGTCCTTATTTTAACAAGCTTGAGGACCTTCATGCCTCTCAGTTCCCATATTGTGGATGATATACAGCAGCACTTTTTCTTGCTTCAGCAGCACCTATGATAACAGTCTAACACTATCAGAAGCCAAGGCCTTGGCTACTTTGCTCCATGGAGCCTCTGAACATGTCTATATGCTACCTAAGGCCCTGGAATCACAAGTGTGTCTGCACAAAACTAGAAAGAGATGATTTAACGATCCCACTATGTTGTGTATGTGGCAATGAAACATTAACGGATCAAAATATATATACACACTTATGCTTCCTGCAGCATTGCTAACAGTTGTCAAGAACATGGAATCAACCAGCTGCTCATAAGTGGATGAATGGTTGGTTTAAATATGGCCTGTTTATACAATGGATTATAGTCAGGGACTAGAGACCAAGAGAAGTTAGATAACACATGCCAAATATGATTAATATAACGTATATATATTTGCCTATCAAGAGAAGAATATATATATGAATATCAGATACAGGAGTGAAGGGTAACCAAAGCCAATTATTTAAAAAATGGTGGCAAAATCCAAGGGCTCCCAACATAATGGAAATGTTACATGTCCAAGGAAATAGAAATGATGATTATCTTTATATATAATGTATCTATATACTGCCATACATCAAAAATGTGTATAAATATGAGTGATTAAAATTTTAAATTAAATTTATTTTTTTCACAATATCAGCCCTTTCCTTCCAGTACCTCCTAACATAAGGCCTTCCCCCATTCTCCTTAGGAATGCCCCCCTCTCAGTGCCAAGTCCCCCATGTCCCCACCCCCAATCCCCACTCTCCCATGCCACCCACACCCCCAACTCCTACATTTCTCCACCCTCTCTCACCCCAAACATCAAGTTGCTTCAAGACTAGGCATATCTTCTCCCACTGAGTCAGACAAAGCTGTGCATTTAGGGGTGTTGGATCCATAGGCAGGCAGGTATGCAACAGGCTCAGGGACAGCCCCTGCTCCAGCTGTTGGGGAACCCATATGAAAACTAAGCTGCTCATCTGCTACATATGTTCAGGGAGCCTGGGTCCAGCCCATGCTCGCTCTTTGGCGATTCAATCTCTTAGTTGACTCTGTTGGTCTTCCTGTGGAGTCCCTGTCCTCTTTGGCTCCCTTCATCTTTCTCCCAACTCTTCCATAAGACTCCTCAAGCTCCATCTAATGTTAGAGTGTGAGTCTCTGCATCTCTTTCCATTGGATGTTGGGTGGAGTCTGTCAGAGGACAGTTATGTTCCTGTCTGCAAGCATAATGGATAATTATTAATACTGTCAGGGATTGTTTCTTGCCCATGCACAGTCATTGGTTGACCATCCCCTCAGACTCTGCTCTATCTTTGTCCCTGCAAATCTTGTAAGCAGGACACATTTTGGGTCGAAGGAATTGTAGGTGGGTTGCTGTCCTTATCCCTTCTCTGGGAATTTTGCCTGGCTATAAAAAGTGACTACTTCAGGATCCATATGCCCTACTTCTAGGAATCTCAGCTAGAGTTGTCCCCTTAGACTTCTCCTTGGACCTCTCCCCATCCCAGGTCTCTGGCAAGTCCTAGAAATTGCTCCCCCAGTTAATCTCCCTTCTTCTCTCTCCCCTGATTTCCCTATATATGATCTCCACCCCTCGCCTTGATCCCTTCCCCATCTCTTCTCCCACCTATTTCCCTCCTTCCATCCACCTCTGATAACTATTTTGTTTCCCCTTCTGAGAAAGATTCAACCATCCTCCCTTGTACTCTCCTTGATATTTGGCTTCTTTGGCTCTGTGTGGTTACCCTGTACTTTCTGGCTAATATTAACTTTTAAGTGAGTTCATACTATGCATGTCCTATGGGGTCTGGGTTACCTCACTTAGGATATATTTTCTAGTTCTATCCATCTGCCTGTGAAATTCATAATGTACTTGTTTTTAATGGCTGAGTAGTATTCTATGGTGTAGATATACCACATTTTCTGCACCAACTATTCAGTAGAGAGACAAATCTAGGTTATTTCCAGTTTCTGGCTATTACGAATAAAGCTATGAACATGTTTGAGCAAATGTCCTTGTGGGATGGTAGAGCATCTTTTGTGTATATGCCCAGGAGTGGTATAGCTGGGTCTTGAGATAGATCTAGTCCCAATCTTCTGAGAGACTGCCAAATTGATTTCCAGGGTGATTGTATAAGTTTACACTCCCACCAGCAACTGGAGAAGTATTCCCCTTGCTCCACAACATCACCAGCATGTGCTATCCTTTGAGTTTTTAATCTTAGACACTCTGATCATTGTAAGGTGATTTGCATTTCTCTGATGACTAAGGACACTGAACAGTTCTTCTTGGCCATTCTAGATTCCTCTGGTGAGAATTCTGTTCAGCTCTGTACCCCATTTTTTCACACTTTATTTACATTTCAAATGTTTCCCCCTTTCCAGATCTCCCCTTTGGAATCTCCCCATTCCCTCCTCCCTTCCCCTGCCACTATGGGGGTATTCCCCCAACCACCCACCCACCCACTCTTGTCTTCCCTCCTTGACATTCTCCTATACTGGGGGATCTAACACTCTCAGGCCCAAGGGCCTCTGCTCCCCCTGATGGCTAATAAGACCCTCCTCTGCCGCATATGTGGCCAGCACCATGGGTCCCTCCATGTGTATTCTTTGGTTGGTGATCCAGACTCTGGGAGTATCGAGGGGTCAGGTCATTTGCCACTGTTGCTCCCTCTCTACCCCATTTTTAATTGTGTTATTTGGATTGTCAGTGTCTAGTTTCCTAAGTTCTTAATATATTTTGGATATTAGCCCTCTGTCACATGTAGGGTTAGTGAAGATCTTTGCCAAAACTGTAGGCTGATATTTTGTTCTGACAGTGTCCTTTGACTTCCAGAAGCTTTTTAGTTTTTGTAAGGTCCCATTTATTAAGTCTTGACCTCAGTGCCTGAGCCATTTAGTACTCTGTTCAGGAAATTGTCTCCTGTACCAACTAGTACAAGAGTATTCCTTACTTTCTTTTCTATTAGATTAAGTGTGTGTGTGGTTTTATGTTGAGGACTTTGATCCATTTGGACTTGGGTTCTGTTCACAGTGATAAATATGGATCAATTTGCATTCTTCTACATGCAGTCCTCCAATTATACCAGCAGCATTTGTTGAAGATGCTCTTCCTTTTCCACTGTATGTTTTTGATTCTTTGTCAAAATCAAGTGTCTGTAGGTATATGGGTTTATTTCTGAGTCTTTGATTCAATTCCGTTGATCCACCTGTCTGTTTCTATACCAATACCATGCAGTTTTTATTACTATTGCTCTGTAGTACACTTGAAGTCAGGGATAGTGATAGCTCCAGAAGTTCTTTTATTGTTCAGAATCATTTTAGCTATCCTGAGGTTTTTTTTTTTTTTTCATATGAAGTTGATGGTTGTTTTTTCAAGCTCTGTGAAGAATCATGTTGCGGTTTTGATCGGGATTACATTGAATCTGTAGATTGCTTTTGGTAAGGTGGACATTTTCACTATGTTAATCTTGCTGATCCATGAGGAAGGGGGATCTTTACACCTTCTGATATCTCCTTTAGTTTATTTCTTCAGAAACGTGAAATACTTATCATACAGGTCTTTCACTTGCTTCCTTCAAGTTACAGCAAAGTATGTTATGTTATTTGTGGCTACTGTGAAGGGTGCTGTTTCCCTAACTTCGTTCTCAGCCAGTTTGTTGCTTGTGTGGAAGAGGGCTACTGATTTCGTTGAGTTAATTTTGTATCCAGCCACTACACTGAAGATGTTCATCAGCTGTAGGAGTTCTCTGGTAGAATTTTTGGGGTCACTTATATATACTATTATATCATCTGCAAATAGCAATAATTTGACTTCTTCCTATCTAAGTTGAAATCCCCTGATCAACTTTAGTTGTCTTATTGCTCTAGCTACAACTTCAAGTACTGTATTGAAGAGATATGGAGAGAGTTGACAGCCTTGTCTTGTCCCTGATTTCAGTGGAAATGCTTAAGTTTCTCTCCATTTAGCTTGATGTTGGCTATTGGCTTTCTCTATATTGCTTTGATTATGTTTAGTTATGTGTCCTGTATCCCTAATTTCTCTAAGACCTTTAATATGAAGGGGTATTGAATTTTATCAAAGGCATTTTCAGCATTTAATGAGATAATCACATGATTTTTTTCTTTCTGTTTGTCTATATGGTGGATTACATTGATAGATTTTAGTATATTGAAGCATCCCTGCATTGCTGGGATGAAGAGAGGGATGAAGCCTATTTGATCTTGATGGATGATGTCTTTGATGTGTTCCTGTATTCCATTTTCGAGTATTTTATTAGTATTTTTGCATCAATGTCCATAGGGAAATTGGTCTGAAATTCTTTCTTTGTTGAGTCATTTTGTGGTTAGATACCAGGGTGACTGTAGTCTCATAAAATGAGTTTGACAGTGTTCTGTCTGTTCTGTTTTATGCAAAAGTTTGAAAAGTGTTGTCATTAGCTCTTCTTTGACTTTCTGGTAGAATTCAACACTATAACCATCTTGCCCAGGACTGTTTTTGGTTAGGAGACTTTTAATGACTGCTTCTATTTCCTTAGGAGTTATAAGACCTGATCTTGATTTTGCTTTGGTATTTGGTATCTGTCTAGAAAAATAATCTATTTCATTTAGATTTTCAAATTTTGTGGAGTATAAGCTTTTGAAATAAGACCTAACTATTCTTTGAATTCCCTTAGTGTTAGTGTTCATTGTTATGTCTTCCTTTTCATTTCTTATTTTATTGAATTGGGTACTATTTCCCTGCCTTTTAGTTAGATTGGCTAAGGGTTTGTCTATATTGTTGATTTTCTCTGAAAACCCGTTCTTGGTTTCGTTGATTGTTCTCTTTGTTTCTAATTGATTGACTTCATCTCTGAGTTTAATTATTTCCTGATATCTACTCCTCCTGGGTGTGTTTGCTTCTTTTTTATCTAGAGACTTCATATGTGCTTTTAATTTGTTTATGAGAACTCTATGACTTCTTTATGGGGTATTAGGTGTTAGGAACTTTCCTCTGAGCACTATTTTCATAGTGTCTCATAAGTTTGGGTATGTTGTGCTTTCATTTTCATTGAACTCTAAAATGTCTATAATTTATTTCTTCATTTCTTCCATGACCTATTAAATGGGTCTCTGAATAGAGAATTGTTCAGTTTCCATGAGTATGTAGGCTTTCTGTTGTTTCTGCTGTTGTTGAAGTCCAGCTTTAATCCATGGGATCTGATAAAATGCATGGGATTATTTCAATCTTCTTGTATTGGTGAGGTTTGATTTGTGACAGATTATATGGTTAATTTTGTAGAAGGTTGTGTGAGTTGCTGAGAAGAAGGTATATTCTTTTGTGTTTGGGTGAAATGTTCTATAGATATCTGTTAGATACATTTGAATAATAATCTCTGTTAGTTTCATTATTTCTCTGTTTAGTTTCTGTCTTGATGACCTGTCCATTGGTAAGAGTGTGATGCTGAGGTTTCCCACTATTAATGTGTGGGGTTTGATATGTGATTTAAGCTTTAGTAATGTTTCTTTTATGAATGTGGGTGTCCTTGAATTTGGGAACAGATGTTCAGAATTGATTTCCTCTTGGTGTATTTTTTCTTTGATGAGTATGGAGTGTTGTTCCCTATCTCTTTTTAATACTTTTGGTTGAAAGTCTAATTTATTAGATATTGGAATGTGTACTACAGCTTGATTGCTGGGTCAGTTTGTTAGAAACCCCTTTTCCAGCCCTTTACACTGAGATAATGGCTATTTTGTTGCTGAAATGTATCTTTTGTATACAGCAGAATGATAAATTCTGTTTACATATTTGTTCTGTCAGCCTTTGTCTTTTTTAATGGGTGAGTCCACTGATGTTGAGAGATATTAATGACCAATTTTTTTTTAATTCCTGTTATTTTTGATGGTGGTAGTGGTTGTGTGTGTGTGTGTGTGTGTGTGTGTGCGTGTGTGTTGTGTGTGCATGTGTATGAAATTATTTATTTCTTGTGTATCCTTGAGTATAGTTAACCTCATTGGACTGGCATTTTCCTTCTAGTATCCTCTGTAGGGCTGGGTTAATGGAAAATTATTGTTTAAGTATGGTCTTGTCATGGAAGATCTTGCTTTTTCCATCTATGGTTTGAATGTTTTGCTGGGTATAATAGACTGGGCTGACATCTGTGGTCTCTTAGGGTTTGTAGAACCTCTGCCCAGACCCTTCTAGCTTTTAGAGTCTCAGATGAAAAACTGGGTTTAATTCTGATAGGTCTGCCTTTATATGTTACTTGGCATCTTTCTCTTGCTGCTTTTGAATTCTTCTTTTATTCTGTATATTTAGTGTTTTAATTATTATGTGATGGGAGAATTTTCTTTTCTGGTGCAATCTGTTAGGTGTTCTGCAAGCTTCTTGTTCTTTTATAGGCATCTCTTTCTTTAAGTTAGAAATTTTTTCTTCTATTATTGTGTTGAAGATATTTTCTTGGCCTTTATAGTAGAATGAACGACCTTCTTCTTCTTCTTCTTCTTCTTCTTCTTCTTCTTCTTCTTCTTCT
>JADRCH010000009.1:11704073-11769638 GCA_019843965.1 Rhynchomys soricoides | reverse complement strand
CTTCTTCTTCTTCTTCTTCTTCTTCTTCTTCTTCTTCTTCTTCTTCTTCTTCTTCTCCTTCTTCTTCTCCTCCTTCTTCTTCTCCTCCTCCTCCTCCTCCTCCTCTTCCTCCTCCTCTTCCTCCTCCTCTTCCTCATCTTCCTCCTCTTCCTCCTCCTCATCCTCTTCCTATTTCTATTATTCTTAGGTTTGTTCTTTTCATAGTGTCCCAAATTTTCTGGATGTTTTGTATCGTGAAGTTTTTAGATTTTGCATTTACTTTGACTGCTATATTGATTTCTTCCAACGTATCTTCTACATCTGAGATTTTCTCCTCCATCTCCTGCATTCTGTTGGTGGTGTTCATATCTGTAGTTCCTGTTCTCTTTCCTAGGTTTTTCCATATCCAGGGTTCCCTCAGTTTATGTTTTCTTTATTGCTTAATCTCCTTTTTCTGGTCTTGGACAGTTTTATTCATATACTTCACCTATTTGATTGTGTTTTCCTGTATTTCTTTATATTTATTTGTTTCCTCTTTAAATTCCTCTATCTGTTTGATTGTATATTCCTGTATTTTTTAAATGGATGTATTTATGTCCTCTTTAAAGGCTCTGAATCTTGTTGATTGTGTCCTTATCCTGTCCTTTAGGCACCTGGTTTTTCCTGGTGTTGGCTGGATGATCCTGATGTAAGCTGAACTTCTTGGGAAGGTGAGGAGAACTATAGGCCAGACAATAGAAGTCAGGGTATCTACTCTCTTGGCTGTTTCTCAGGTAGACCCCAGTCTGCAAGCTCTGACATGGGTGGACCCTATTCGGTGGGCTGTGTTCCAGTCAGACACAACTGAGGTGGCAGGCAGATCCTATTTTGTAGGCTTTCTGAAGAGAACCAGCTAGGGAGGTGAGCAGATCCAACTAGAATGGGCAGAGTTGCAAGATACTTTTGAGGCCCCAAAAGGTTTCCACAGGGAGGCAGGACACTCTCAGGGTCCCACAAGACTCCTCCAAACCAAGAAGGAAGGCCAGATCTAGACAATCTAAAATTATTTAAAAGTAATAAGAAGTTGTGAACTGACATGGAATATTCAACATAGGAAACAGCAATGAATATGTCAAATGCACAACAAATGTCAAAAGCAGAGAGGATCACACACCACCTCTATCTTTTATTCTATTAACATCAAGTCCTCAGACAGTTAAAACAAAAATGAATGACAGCCAGTCATTGGCAGGTACTGAAAGTGAAAAAGGAAGATTGTCTGTAAACGGAATGTTCTGAATAAAGAAAACTTCCTGAACTTCAGTGTGGTGATGACCGCACAAATAAGTTCTCTATTGTAAAATTCATCAACTGCACACCAAGAAATGAGTCAATTAAATTGGAGTTAAAGTTTACTACAAATAAAATAAACGAAAATGAATGGATGAAGGAAGGAATGAATAAATAAATAGAATGAAATATTGCCTGCAATTTATTTAGAGCCAATTAAGATGATACTGCAAAATTTAAACAAGGTATATGGCATTAACTTCCCCTAAAAAGAATAAGGCAGCCACAATAGGAACGTGACTAGTGGAGGGATGTGGTAAGGTATTAAAATCTGACCACAAATAGCCTAATGTCACTGATGGTGAGAGCTGAGCTATGTTTTAAGGGAAGTCAAGTGAGGTGCCTATAATCTTGACATTTCGGGGTAGAGGCAACAGAATCAGGGGTTAGAGATCAACCTGACTACATGATACTCTATCTCATAAAACAAAACAAAAAATAAATAAATAATAAAGGAAGAGAGAGAGAGAGAGGTGGGAGAGAAAGAAGGAAAGAAGAAAGAGAGGAAGGCAAGGGAAGGAGGGAGGGAGGATGTGAAAAAACACTGATGAAGAGATTTGATAGGAACAGACTCTGGTAAATCTTCTAATAGTAATCATTAAGTGATGCTTCTTAGGCTTAAGGAAGAGGTAGGTAAAAGTGAATAAAAAGCAGAATCTTAGAATAACACACTGGTTTTTGTAAAAAAAAAAAAAAAAAAAAAAAAAAAAAAGGCAGAAATCCTGAGGCAAAAAGCACAAGGAAATATTTATGGGATATTTTTGTTGTTATTTTTTACAGGGAGAAAGATGTGCTTGTTTCTTATAAAGATTACATAAACACAAATGCCAGCTCAAATGTAGAAGAGAAAATGAACAGGGACAAGGACAGCTCCGCACCCTCAGGATAGAACCTGGATAAGGAAGAATGCAACTGAATGGTTTCCTCCATTGACCTGAAGTTTTCACAGCACAAATGAGTACTTTTTAAACTGTGGTCACTGCAAGTTATCAAATTTATCTTACAACATTCTGTATTGAACTAAAGAAAACAAAAGCACTAATCATAATCCCCCAAGGACTAATCCCTTTCCAGAAGAATCTAGGATATAATCTATGTTCAGATTTTATATTAAATGCATATCTTTACCAACTACATGATTTTGCTCTATTAATTTATAAATAATAAATTTGCTCTCAAAAATGAGATGATCTGAAGTATGTCAAGCAAATGAATAGCAGGGCTGAGGGTGGGAGCAGCATAAATTCTATTGCTTCAAACTCATAGGCATATCATCAAAATGCTAGGGGGGGATATACCTGAGACTATTTCTCCAAAACTATACCATCTGTAAGATATATGGAGTATTTCTATGTAACGAATTAAATTAAATGAGGTTGTATACATGGCACCACTCTTTTCAGGCAAAATAAAAAATTAGAACCATTTGGATAAGCTGAGGAATGATGGTTGACAGTTGAGCCAGTAACAGACATTTGACCTGTCCATCTTTGCTTCTAGCATCCTTCCTGTCCTTCTGTCTTCCCTTCCCCTACTTCCCTTACAGTAGGCCAGTGGCCATCTAGAATACTGATTTCTATGGTCAATGCTGGGACAGCTAATTGCCACTCAGGCCTAGTGAGGAGGATATGAAACACTTGGTTGGTTTCTGGGGACCCAAAATTCATCTGGATCACAGAAAGAATTAAGGAAGGGAATATCTGGAGTACTGAAGATATTAAACTGTAAAGATTAAGATTTAAAATCACCTAAAGAAGAAATCAGACTCCTCAATGAGACTGTACAGAGTTCAGAACTTTCATTTACAGACACCAATATGTTCTCCACATACTGCCAAACTAATATTCACAAAGTACAGTTCACCTGTCATCATTCCAGACTCCTACCAGAAGCACTATGCTATCCTTGGCTCTGCATTAGGAGACTCTAGTGACTATATTAAAACTAAACTGCAGTGGATTCTGAAAAGAGAACCATAGGAAAGCAGGAATATAGTCTCATTATGCCAGGGAATATTCGATACCCAGAAGATGTGGATAACTAAAGAAATTATTTTCCAAATTTAAAGGAGTAACTATTGCTATTAAGACTATATTTTAAAAAGAAAATTTCCCTGAAAATAGTAGCAAACTAATTAGTTAGAAATGTGATTTAATTTTGTCATTTAACATGTGTTTGGTTTGAATTTGTTTTTTAGAAAGCAATAAGCATAAATACTCATACATTTCCCAAGGGGAAATCAATTTTTAATATTCCTGGACCATCCTGAAAACTCCCTGCATGTTCCCTAACAATGTATGTCTTCTGAAATTCTGAACCAAATACAGAGGTATGTATAGTGATTTTTCTTCTCTAAAAACCATCATTGTTTCTTGATCCCTCACTTTGGCCACAAGAAAAAGGCATCTTCATTGGTGACTCTTGGTTATATTAATTAGTGGCCCCCTGCAAAGCCTTTTTCATGACTTCTGGTTTTTGCTGGCTACCTTAATATAAGTTAAAAGTGAGTAAAGCAGGTTCTGGAGTATACCTCAGTAGCAGGGAATGTGCCTGGTATGCAAAAATTCTGGGTCCCATGTTCCAACAAACAAGAATTTGGACCAATCAAACTGTCAACATCTACCAAAGACAGTAGAACATAGTGTGTAACTTTCACAGGAAAGCCACATAAATAAGAACAACTAAATCCCACAAATGAAAACTACATTTTAAAAAGTTTGGTTTCGCCCTGCCCTTCATCCTTTTCACTCTTTCTTACTGATATCAGCTCATATTCTATCTTGGTTTCTGTATTTCCCTGTTTTTCTCTGCTTTCTCATACTCAATGTAGTCTCTTCCCTTCTAGCCCAGGAAAGGCAGTAGCATGATTTTTTAAAATTACATGCAACACTCTGTTCATTTTCTCTCAACTTTCTCTGATCTCTTGCTTTAAAGAAAGGTTTTTCTTTATTAAACATAAAAATCAGTTTGGGGAAGCATCTGGATCCCCCTTCGATGCACAACCAGACAGAATGCACTATTGAAACAAAGTGTTTCTATAGGAAAGTGCACACAAAACTCCTTTATCTTATGATAAGAATCAGAATCTATTAAATTGTGTAATTTTAAGAGCTATGAAGAGTTCTTGAAAGCCAACTAATATTATCTCCATTTTTATGGATGGAGGAAAACAGAAAGCAATAGTGACTTCCTTCCATGTATCAGGCTTTGTATTTTTATCACCTTTGTTGTTACTATTAATTCTATTTATATGTATATTAAATGTTTGTTATTATTCATATTTATATATACATATTCTATATTTCTGAGATTAGTTCTCATACATTGTAAGAGTTATATATTCAATTTTCTGTCTACAAGATTTGCCAACCACCTCCTCAGTGCTGATCCTAGGGAAAGAAAATAAGAAACAGCTCAGACAGATCACCTGACATCTTCCAATGCTGCATGCCCAATCTCATTTAACAGGCAAGCACTGACAAAGTCTGAAAATTAACATGAGCCTTAAAGATAAGCCATCACCCTGCAAGGATCACAAATCTATGAAAGACAGAAATGGAATTTAAAGCTAGGATTCATTCAACTCAAAACCTGTTTTGTGCTTTTGCTTTTTGGCTTATGTACACACTTACTTTGTGTGCTTATGTTGCTGATCATGGCTGCCTTGTAAGCATATGTCTACTTCAGATGTGTTTTAATGCTGGACACAAAACCAAGAGTTTCTTGTATGCTAACCACATGGATTCGGATTCCCAGATGCCTGACAATCCCAGAGTTTCCAAGCCAGCTGGCAATTTGCTCTCCAGTTTTGATATTTCTTGCTCAGTTCCTCATCTCTCTTGGAGTTATAGGTCACCATGTCTAAGTTGTGATGACTGACAGCCACTTTGTGTGGCTCTGGTATGTTTTTAATGAATGCAGTAGCAATGCCAGAAAAAAGAGGGTATGGAAGAAAGTGGCAATGATTTAAGTAATTAACTTAAAGGTCTCTGAGTTGAAATTAATAGCCATCATTATTTTTAAAGGTACCTCCTATGATTTATTCTACTGAGAAATGCTTTCCCACTATTCTGTAGCTTTAATCTTAGGTGATTTTTAGTGTCCTCTTCATTTTTCAGCTCCTTTTCCAACTCCCTCACTCAATAATGTATGATTCATCTTTTCTTATACAAGGATGTCTATTCCCTTTCTGTATTAATAACATTAGGCCCCATTCCTTCACTTCATACATTTTTGTATGTAAAAAAATAGCAAAAAATGACTGGAAAATCATCTTACAATAGATACAAGTTCTTGCATAATATTAATACATGATTTAGCTTGCACACTTTAACACTTAGTAATTTAACATTATAGACTGAACGTCTCATGTCTTTGGTATTAGATCAGGAAGCTAACAGTCTCTACAATTTATTCTCAGTCTCCAAATGTTCAGTGTTCCTTGATGTGAGTACTTAATCATGTACCTGAGCAGCAGCCTATGTACAGAATGCTGGGGGGGGCTTGTTTGTTTTGCATCTGTGCAAAGATATGGTACCTGTGTTGCACTCCTGCTCTGCAATATAGGAGTGATGAGGGGAGGGGGCAGTTCTCTTTTGAACATGCATATAGCTCCCAGCACAGAGACTGCAGGAAAGATGGGTATGGAATTAAAGGGCAGTGAAATTTCATAACTGTCCTATAGTTTCCCTCTGATGTTCAATTCCCTAGGGAAAAGAGTTTGAGTGTGAGAAAAAAAAGAAAGGAAAAGAATGCGGAAATGGATAGCTGCCGGCAATGACTTCTATTTTCCATGATTTGGCGGGAATCAAAAAACTGAGGGGAAAATCTAAGGGAACTTCTAAGTTCTCAGAAATACGAAGAAAACTAATGTATCAAATAATTGTTTTTGTAATGTCCACAGTATGCCAACAATTATGCTGTGTGACTTACTTTATTTGACTGTAACACAATGTTTGAGTAAGTATTATGCTCATGTTTCTAATAGGAAATACATCCTTATTAAGGCATTTCTGCATCTCTCTGTAGGCCATGCATCCCAGACACAGTGGAACTGAAATTTGAACCTTTGTCTCTGTTTTAAAGCCCAATGCTCTCCCACCTTGTCAAGCTCCTTCACTAAACATAGATTACTCTACACTGATACACAAAATAAATCCTCATACAAACCAATTATCTAAAAGAGAATTAATAATGCCACTCTCCATAGAGAGTTTAGCCTGAGACAGTTGGTAAATTGATAAATTTATTAAAGACTTCAGTCCTGGAGAGTCTGTCTTGTCATCTCATATAAATAACACAGCTAGCTGTAAAGTTAGTAACAGCTTGAAAGTAATGAGTCTTCATTTCCAGACACTAAGGTGATTGTAGGAGCTAAAACTAGGCACATGTTTCCTCAAGATACCTCAAGTACCAGGTGTGTCACCAACCCCATGGATGTCCAAGATAGAAATATAAGCAGTTGTTGAAAACTCACTAGACAGATTATACTTCTTCCAGGATAATACCCAGTTAAAGGGGGCTTGTGTTGACATTTTGCAGAGCCAATATTCTCCCTTAGGTGCTCTCAGGAGTGAATGCAAACTCATCAGTTCTAGCTGTTTGCATCAAGTCCTCCTGTAAATGCTTCCCTGCTGGAAAAGTAGTCTTGGATCATGCTCTGGCCACCTTCTGGTGAAACCAGACAAAGCCTAGACAAAAAGTTTCTATAGGAACTATCAGTTTTATATTGGGAATGACAAAGAACAACTTTATTTCATATGATGAAACAGAGGCTAAAAGAGATGAATGGAGCTAGGATACAGGGATATAGCTCACTGGTTCAGTGAAAGCCTGGCATTCAGGATACTCCAGGTTGGATCCCCAATATTCCACACACACACACACATGCATAGTAAATTGACTTGACTGATATTGCTGACACTATGTGAGAAAATTGGTATTAAGGATTCCTGGATCCGTTATACTGTATGGAACTAATTGAAAGGGCTGAAAATTGTGTAGCCCTAACTCCAGGAAGCCAAGAGGGGTGGAGAGCAGGGCAAGTTCAGTGCATGTGGCTAATCTGATTAACATCTGGTTCCACAGCAAGGCAAAATGATTTCCTTTAATGTTGCAAAGGCACCAGTAGATCGCATCCAATTGTTACTTTTAAAATGTGGCTTCATCTCTGCACTATGTATCTACTCTGTACTTTCTGTCCTATGTCTGTTTGGTTTAAGACACTGGACAATTCTGATCTTGGATTTGTATAATCACACTTCTCAAGGATGTGCAAACTGTTTGGTACCTCATCTTACAGAAACAACTTCCAAAAGAAGGCAACTCTTATCCTTAACTCAGCAGAAATAGTAGCAACTGCTTCTTAAAAATGGTATATTAATCTAGTGTGAAGAATGAATAAATTTATTTAAATAAAGAAATTGATATCAAATAACACAGCTTATGTTTTTTCAAAATATGTGCGCATATTGAAGCCAACCCACCACACCATATGTTCTCTTCTTCCAGGTGTCCTATAGCTTCGCTTCTACTTCTCTCTGCAAATAACTGTAAATTACATCAGCTGGATGTACTCACTTTTCTCAAAAGCAGTTTAAAGATCATCACATGCTCACCCCACATGCTTCATTCCATCTGCTTCGAAGTCTTCCAAACTCCACTCCTGTTACCCCACTGTACACCTCAGCATATTTCCACTCATTCCCATGTTCTGTCTGATCTCAAAGGCCAGACTTCTTAAATAGCCAAAACCCACACAAATGTTACTGAGCATATGAAAAATTATTTTCTGTGACCTTTCTCAAACTTTCAAACTAGCTAAAATCTCACCCTCATTTCAACCTAAGTAGAACTTATCATTTCTGTCACTTTGCTGACATTTAGGAACTAGTAAATTCAGTAGACATAGGGAAAATAGCTCCCAGGGTATACTCTGGCCTTTGACATCATTGATCTTATCTTGCACAGCACTGTTGATGCAGTTATCTCCTGTAAGGGAAATGATGACATGAAACATCAATGCAATCAAATGAAGCCATATATGAAAAGGAAAGAACTACCCCCAGTAATCAGTGATGTGTCCATTCAGAAGGTAGAAGCTATCCCTGGTCTAGGAATGTAGCTACCATGCTAGACTTCTAAAACACCATAATCTCCTTTAATGAACCAAAGGAAAGGCTAAATCTTGCTTGCTTCACATGCCTCAGAACTCTTGCCCTGGTGCTAACTATATGACTTGTTCCTTCACTGCCTATCATTTATGTGGTTATTTATTTTTTAGATCTGAGTTCTCCAAACTGTGGTCCCAAGACTAGACATAGCAAACTAAGTTTTCAGACTAGCACATATAATCCTGTGACTTTTTCCCAATACGGACAGTAGAGAGGTGAGGAAGGGATAACTTCTTATCTTGCTGTAGTTATTCTCAATGACTCATGTTGAGCAGGCAAGTCCATCCACTTCTATCACCTCTCTCTGAGCCAGACTCAGTGATTCACTTAGAAACTTGGAGAAGTTAGTTCTTTAGAGGTCTGAGCAATAATCCCATGAGACATTTCTAGTTGTTTGAGGGGTACCCTCTTTCCCAGTGTCAGAGTATCACATCCATATCCTTTGCATATCAAGTCCTTTGCTTTCCTAGGGTAAGGATAGTGATGGTTCCTACCATTACCAACTCTAGGCTAACCTCAGTATTCCTTTCTGTGTTTTCACTGAACCTATTCACAATTATTTATGCTAGAATAAAGATCTTGCTTGAAATAGCCAAAAAGAATTTTCCTTCTATAAGAAAATAGGCATATTATATAAATGCTAATTGAGTAGAAGCTGGTTTGACTATATTAAAAGAATAGGTTAATACATAAAAGAACAATACTAGAAATAGAGGTCATTAATAATGATAACACAGTAGGAAAATTACAATTCTAACCATGAGTTGTGAATTCATCTAATAGTGCGTGCTTGACTTTATGAAACAAATCAGAGCTTTAAAAAGTTCTAGGTTAACCCATGACTGTAGTGATATTGTTTTGTTAACATCTCTGAGAGACAAGTAGAATGAAAGGACAAAAGAGAAGTCAAGATTTGAATGATCTGAACATTCTGGTTGAGGGCAATGGTAGTCAAGGGGTGATGGAGCCAAGCAAAGGAGTTGGAATTCCTTTTACCATCTGGGCAATGGGTGGAAGAACACACAACTAAACCACAGTCAAAGAAATGATTGACTTTTGTACATATGTTGAGGGTTGACCCAAGCCTTCCTAAAATGGGATGTGGGACATGAGAGAATAAAGGGGTCAAAGGTAACATATGTAGGTCAGCATCAGTGCTCATTGGTGATTAAAAAGCATAGTTTCATTTTAAAGATCACCTGCACTTGAAAATTTTAACATTTAAAGGTAATGTCAAACCGACTAAATCTAAAAGGAGAATTATCTTTGTAGTATATATGGTCACATTAAAAACCCAGGCTACATGTTAACTTTTGAATTCACCACACCTTACACTAATATTATCAGGCCAAATACAGATTCCTAATAATTACTGTTAAAAATATATAACAAAATATTACTGACTTCTTTCCAGTTGGGTGATGTGCAACATTTCATATACAAATATGTGGTATCAAGAAGGCTAATGATAAATAATATTGTCAGAAATTGTCCCACTTCAGACAAGCCAAGCATTTCACTGTCAGACAAGCTTGGAAAGTAAAGCCTCCTTCACTGACTGACACTACTGCTTTTTCTGTTCCAGAACAATACTTCAATGATGCATGCTGCCTGGACGTTTTATCACTGTGATCTTGTTTTCTGGGCTACTGCCTCAAAACTTTCCCATCTGGCCATTAAGCTCACAGTATCTCACTAAACATAAGGATGCCAGCACCTTGCCATCTAGACAGCCAGTTTTGCTGAGATTTGTAGAAGCAGCAATTAGTTACTTCCTTAGATGTGAACAACAATAAATTGAGAACTAAACACAATCCCACCTGAATCAATACTGAAGGAAGGAGTCTAATCACATCCAAGAGTCAGAAATTTGAAAGTAAACTTTTTTCAACCTTCAAAACACAGTGACTTCCAAAGCTGCTCTGCTAATTTGTTCATCTAATTCATAACACTAATGAAGAATGTAGAAAATATAAAAACAACTAATTTATTCAAAAATTAGACAAAACCTCTTTTCTAAATAGCCAAGACAGTTTTCATAGTTCCTTTACATTACCTACATACTGATGATTTTAGGAATAATTAATGGACAAGTATACTCTAATCGCTGTGATTTTGTTATTTAACCAATCCAGGCAAGAGCTAGACATATGTCTGCAGCCCATGGGATACCAAATGTCTTTGAAATCCAGCATTTCTTTTGATACTTGTACTTAATACCACAAAGCTCAATGAGGGTGGGGGTGAGCAAGTCTTTTTTTTTTTTCAGTAAGATGAAGAAGTCATCTCATGAGAAGAAAAGCAGGTATGTTTCTAAGCACAGTATTTCCTAGCACCCTGTCCAAGCATTTTCCCAGCATATCATTTATAAATCCAAAGCAGCTGTCCCTATGCTGTTCTGCAAGCTGGCAGTTAGCACCCATCCCCTTTCTGCTCTAAATAGAACTGTACACTGACTTTCTCTCCTCAGCTCACAAGAGGCATATTATTAAAATGTAAAAGTGGTGAGTTAGAATATAAAGATCTTTAGTTTTATGTGTGGGTCCTTTCAACAATATGCACTACTTCTTATTCAAAAAATAGATGCTCAGTAAAGACACATCTCCAGAAGGAGTGGGGAGGCACAGGCTTCAACCATAAAACTGTACACAAGGCTCTGAATGTGGGAGTACAGATTAATTAATGCTTGCCCTAGTTATTGCTTGTCCTGATGAACCTGTCAAGAAGTTTGGAGAGGCAGACAAGACCAAGAAAGAGACTGGCATGAGGCAGCCCTATGGGCTAAGATTTCCCGGTCTCTGATAGAGCGCATCATGTGGCTCTTTATGTCATTTGTTTTCTGAATTTACCCCTTAAGACTTTGAAACAGATTGTCTATGGTAAATTGGTTGGTCATTTTCAATATTCTGCACCAAAGTGATTATCCATATTACAAAGAAAATGGTAGAAATAATATTCCAAATACCAGAATTCTTATTAATTCTGGCACTTAAGAAAACAAAAACAACTTAAAACTCATCTTAAAAACAAACAAACAACAACTCATCACTAAACTCCAAGTTGTTCTGTCTGAGTGCTGGATTGGACAGTTCAGTCAAGTTGCCACTTAAAGCTGCACATGATCAGATCTGTCATGTTATTTTGGCAAACGCAGCAAAGAGCTTAAAGTCATCCACAGGACTGTTTGCCTTACATTTTCAGAGAGGTGAAACCTCTTCATTGAATCCTCTACTTAATCATCCCTGAATCCCAAGTCCTATCTTCTGATCCCTGTTACAATTTAAAACAAAATTCATTTTTTTGTGTTCTGGGTGAGTTTGCCTCAGGCTTGACTTAGAGATTTATGAAGAGCATTTACTGTTTGCTTGCTGACACTTCAGAGTTCCAATCCCCAGAGGCAGTTTCCAGGAGGCCGCAGTGTGTTGGGAGGCGGGGAGGAGGTGTGTTGGAGAATAAGTTGACATAGCAACACAGCATCACACACTGGGAGCTAAAGCAAACACTGGGAGGCTGGAGAAATCTCTGGGATTCAGTAGGACATTTCATATAAGAGCACAGAGATATCTGAAGTGTACGCCATGTTTTCGTGTGCTTACCACATTCTATTTCTGCACTAGAAACTGGAAAGAGTAATGATGGAAATGGTGGGTATTAGCGCGAGAGGTGTTTCGACTTTTAGAGAGTGGATTTTAATTGACACTCAATGTAATGTTTGCTTAGGAATAGTTTTCTTAACTTCTCACTGGAACCCAGCATCAAGACGTTAAGTATAATGGTACTTAATGGTATTCAGTACTTAATGGTACTTAATGGCATAATGGTATTCAGTCAAAGAAAGCCCTGAATTTTTAGTTGCATTGAAAAAGTTACACAAGTATTTAGCAGAGGGTTAAGGGGAACTAACATTGTGCAGAAGATTGAAAGACAGCCCAGACACTCACTAAACCAGTGGAAAAGCAAGTAAGTTTATCTTTGGAGTTCAACATTCTCAAAATTTAAATATTGGATAATTCCTAAGCATTCCCCTAATACACAGAGTCTGGGATTCTAAATGTCCTAGGCTAGCCTTCAACTCCTTAGTTCAAATGATTCTCCTGCCTCAGCCTCTTCAGGAAGAGGCACTGTCGGTACACAATACCACATTCATGTTATACCTTACTCTACTCTGTAAGCCTCTCTTCTCCTGAGTTCAGAGACAAACTGACTTCCCTGTCATCACTCCTTGAAGAATTCTCCCGGTAGATTCCAACTATTTAGCCCACCCATGGATTTTCTTCTGGGTGCTGACCCCAAACATGACAATCTCACAAGTACTGAGTCCCATCCATGGAGCTTGAATGTGGAAAAAGTATTTTCAGATGTGCTTTGATAGGATTCCTATACCCAGCAGAGAATCTCAGCTTTAAAAGTTCTTGTGCCTGTGTTTCATCTCTCTCCTATCACTGCTTGGACAGTCATATACAGAATGCTTTTTCCAAATGTCACTTAGAGATTTATGAATAGCAAATCATTCTCCAACACAAATCATTATCTTCATGTTCTGGTCCATTCTAAGGGTATCATAATATATACCTCCATAAAAGATATCTGATGTTTGGTTTCAGAACCTGGAACAAAGGGCTTATTTTACATACAAAAGCAGACTTGACCAACAGGTTCTCCCAGCATCCCTCGGTCCCTACCTGGCATACCCTATATCCAACTCTGAACTGTCCAGCCCAAAGGCTGCACACCAGAGGCTCTTTCCTATATAATCCTATTTTGTTTCTCTCTCTCTCTCTCTCTCTCTCTCTCTCTCTCTCTCTCTCTCTGTCTCTCCCTTCTCTCTCTCTCTGTACACACACTTTTTCTCTCTTTCTCTCTTCCCAATCTCTTCTCTTTTCATTCCCCTGGCAATTTCCCTGGCTCCTTCCTTGGGGCCAGTGAACTTGCCCACCTAAGAGCAGCTCCCCAATAAACTTGCACATGTGTGTGTGTGCGTGTATACACACACACACACACACACACACACACATATACACGGCTTGAATTAGTTTATTTTACTGGCAGAAAAATAACTTATCATGTATTTGTAATTATATATTTTACAAAAAACTTCAATCCTTACTACCTACCTACCTACACACACACACACACACACACACACACACACACACACAAACACACACACATTTGCTTATAATACACATCTGATCTCAGATGATAGTCCTAGGTACCATTGTTGACATTCATTAAATTCAGAGTGACTCCAGACTATTCTTTACTAAACTAACTCATAACAAGTCTGGTTAGCTCACAATTTAGTTATCATTATTTAACTTTGTGTCTTAGTTCAAGACCCCACATATTTTTAATTTGGATGACTGGAGTGTCCTCCACATAGCCAGTAATGCTCCATCAAAAGACATCATAATGTCCTTTGAAACATTTGATACAAGAAGCATATGATGACTCTTGATACAGTTAAGAAAATATCACTGTTTCTTCAGTGTTGGCTAAATGGTTCATCTTTCTTATGTTCCAAGCTTGCAGAGAGAAAACTTACCACAAGACCCAAGAATATTTGAGATACTTCTTGACTTCTCCAGAGAATGAAGGCCAGCCTTCATTCTGTTTTCAAAGGCATTCTTCTACACTGAGAAACTTACCACAAACAGCTTACAGAAGGCTTTGTCACACATCTGCTTGTGCACATCTATTGACAACTCCCAAAATGCTGACAGCCAGTGCTGTGTCACCGAAGCCCTTCCAGTTCTGCTCTCGGCTGGATTTCCTTGGCACCAGGATCTTTTTTTTTACATCAATTACTAATTGAATGCCATAGAAAACTTAAGAATGAGTTCAGTCAAGTGAAGTAAAGCAAGTCAACCACTGTCATCTGCTTCTCCTGCCAGCCACAAGAGAAGAACCAATGCTAATAGGCATGCCTTTTTATAATTAACCAAAGCAGTGATCTGTCCTGTAAAACACAACAAAACTAACTGAATTTGAGCTCCCACAGCATTTTTTTTTTTTTTTTTGGTTTTTCCTAGACAGGGTTTCTTTGTGTAGCCCTGACTGTCCTGGAACTCACTCTGTAGACCAGACTGGCCTTGAACTCAGAAATCCACCTGCCTCTGCCTCCCAAGTGCTAGGATTAAAGGCATGTGCCACCACTGCCCGGCCCCACAGCATATTTTTACATATCTTCTTCCAAAGTGACACGAGCAGAATAGCAGCTTGAATTTGCACTGAGGTTTCTTCAACAATATCTTTTGTTTTTAACATACTGGCACCAACTCTTCACTTCCATCAAGAGATCTGTTTATTCATTTCACCTTGTCCAGACTTAGAAATGGAGCTCTACTTTTCTTTACAATGCCCTCAGGACCTAGCCTCATAAGACTGGCCCTAGGGCAGAAGAAAACTTTTCCTGTAAAGATTCTGCCTGGAGGATTCATCTCTAGAGCCCCTGAAACGCTTTGTAGCTGAAGAGACCACTATTCAAAGGGAGGTCAAAAGCCCAGTGAGTTTGAACTGCCCTTTCCCAGCTTTCTAGGGATTGAAAATCTGTGCAGGAGACTCCATTATCCCTGACACCCTCTGCTTGTGAACTTCTTAATTTCCGGGACATTCTCTTTTCAAAAGATTTATCTTCACTCACTTAAAACAATATAGGAACAAAAGAGAATAACAACAAATTTCTTATACATAGTCTTGACAAGTATATTTTAAAGAATTATAGATGACCCTTAGATAAAAATGCTCATCCCACAAAGGTATGTATTCATGTTTGAACATCATGATTATAAAAGTAAGTGACCCATTTTTTTCTATGGATAAAATATTTAATAACTCTTGACTCATCATTCCAAACTGAAATTAAGATTTTTTTTCTATGACTTCATATGCCAAATGCTAATTTTACACTGTTACAGTTCATGCAACAATGTAACAATTCTGAAACATGCATCTGTGCGAGATGTTTCTCCCCTCTCCTTCTCCCCTTTTCAACACACCTTCCAACCAAAACTCCCAGCCTCTGTTTTGCTTATTTCCTTAAGAGAAGGAAAGGAGAAAGCAGAAGTCTGGAAAGGGGTTATGCCTATTTCCTTCTGAGTTTTAGACTTGAAAGGACTCAGGGAATAAAAGTTACACTTAAAAATTAATGATCACACAAATGAATATGAGCCCTGTGGAAGGGATTCAGAAGCTTGTCCCCAGTGAGACAGTCACGTTGGTGTCCATTATATGAGACCCAGGCAAGAAAAAGGACAGCTTGTCTACCTGGATGACTCCTTACAAGATACATGGCTAGACTCAACCATGCTTATACATTATCCAGATCAAATGTCACTAACAAGGCATAAAATTTACAAAATGAGTCTATGGTGCCCTGTATAGCCCAGAAGAAGCAAAGATGACATCACAGTGTAAGTGGTATAGATGACAGATCCAGAAGCGATTCAGCATGATCTGTAGGAGTTAACGTTGAAATTTTAATGAGAAAACCAATACCTGGCCATGCCTGAACATGGCCAGGAAATATCTGTACTCACTCTCTCAGTTCTAAGAAACCACATTAATCCTTACCCCAGAATGTCTTTCCTAGGCATGGAGCACTGGGATTGACCCAAATAAGGTATTCTTCGGTACGCTTAAGTGGGTGTTTGAAAAAAAACATAGGCTAAATTAGAAAATAAAAAAAAACTGGAACTATTTTTAATGTAATTTTATAATGCTGTCAATTCAGTATAAAATGCATGCATCTGAATGTGATTAACATGCTAATTTTGTTAAGACTCATTATCATTAACACATATACTACTTGTCTCTCTGACTCAAGTATATATTGATTGTGCTCTTTTTGTAGGACATTGAAGCTATGTCCTATGAGATTACATGAACAGCATTTTTATTTTGAGACAAGGTTTCAGTGTATAGATCTTGTGGGCATATAATTTGCTTTGCATACCATGTTAGCCTTGAACTCACACTGGTCAACCTGATTCTGCCTCCAAAGTGCTAGGAATATTGGCATGTGCCACCATGCCTGTTGTTTAATGTTTTTGCTTTTGTTTTTGTTTCTGAGTTGGCAAACGTTATAAATGAAATGTCTCTAATATGTGAGATTTGCAAAGGGCAAAGAACACACTAACAACATGGAAATGAACAAAGATTGTGAAGCCTATCAATCTGTTACATTTCTCAGTGGATATGTAGGAAAATATGGCCAGCCTGAAATGTGTCAATGAAAACTTGAAATAAATGAAGAAGTAGCATGAGCATTGTTCAGGAAATGTAAGGCTGGATGCAGAGAGTCCACAAAATGGTTACATTGTCACAGTCATGCCAACTTAGAACTTTCTCAGGTGGGATGACAGCAATGGAGGGAGGGGCATCTCTGGGACCAGCTAGAAACCTAGGGCAATGAAAACTCCCAGGAATCAATGAGGGTAACCCTAAGACTCCTAGCAGTGGAGGATATGGACTCTGAACCTGCAATTTCCTGTAACCAGACAAAATATCCAAAAAAGGGTTTATGACAGGAAACCAGCCACAAAACTTTTGACCTACCTGCCAGGTTTTGTCCTGCGTACGAGATGTGCAAGGGTAAAAGAGGAGTGGGAAGGGAGTGGCCAGCCAATGACTGGTCCAGCTTGAGGGATCCCAGTCCCGACACTGCTAATGATATTCTGCTATACTTGTAGATAGGAGCTTAGCATAATTGTCATTAGAGAGGCTTCCCCAGCAATTGATGGAAACAGATGCAGAGACCCACAGCCAAACATTAGCTTCCTGAATCACGCAGAAGAGGAAGAAGAATTGTAGGAGCCTGAGGCGTCAAGAACACCACAAGAAAACCTACTGAATCAACTAGCCTGGCCCCATAGGGTCTCATAGAGAAAGAACTGCCAACCAGGGAACCAAGATGGGTCTGATATAGGCCCTCTGCATGTTATAGTTGTGTAGCTTGGTCTTCAAAGTGGAACTTTTAACAGCAGGAGCAGGAGCTATCTCTGACTCTGATGTCTGCTTTTGGGACCCTTTCCTCCTACTAGACTGCCTCATGTAGCCTCCCACAACAGGAGAGGATGAGCCTAGTTTTACTGCAGTTTGATATGCCAGAGCTAGTTGATGCTCATGCTAGGCCTCCCCTTTTCTGAAGAGAAAAGTAGAAGTGGATGGGGAGTGGATACAACTTGAAGGTAGAGGAAAGAGGAGAAACTGTGGTCAGGATATAAAGTAAATAAATAATTTAATTACGAAAAATACTTCAATTAGTGAATATTTATTAAGCTACCATAAATATTCTTCTAATACTTCATATTAAATCATTCCATTCCCCTTTATCTCAAGATTCCTGGACACTTCAAGATGCTCAGTATATGAGAAATGAACAAAAAGCTAGCCTGGCTGGCACAGTTTGCAAGTCAGAGTCACAAAGGCTGCCTTCCCTTTGCAACATCAGAATGTTTTCTTGCTTGAGAATAGAGTAGGGGGAGAACTATCCAACACGTCTTTTTCAAGGATTCTTTTATTCTGTCATTTCTCAAGCACACAGAGAGAAAAAGAAACTTTTCCTCATCCCCGACTGAAAATTCTGTGATTTTTCCATCATCCTAGCAACTCTACTGAAAGTCACTTCATCTCACTTATGTGCAGAAGGACCTTTATTTTTTTGCTAAGAGTAAGTAGGAGACATTTCACTGTGAAAACATATGAGTGATATACTAGCTCACCTCATATTAATAAAAATTTTTCTATAAATGTCTAGGCACATATAATGTAAGATGAAAGTCAAAAAAATCAGGGGTCAAAAGAAACCAAAGATTATGTCCCAGTTTGTTTTTTGGTAGAAATTTGCTCAACATGGAACCACATTAAACAAACAAGTTTTAAAATGACTGGTTCTCCATCACCAGACGGCATATCCAAGCCACAGAAATATTTAAGGCTTACATTTTAGTTAACACTGTAACAAAGGACTTAAAGATCCCACTAGAAAAGAAAAAACTCATGGCACTTTGGTGAGATATTAACAAGAATATATTAATAGTCTGTTAACATATGGAAGTGCGCCTGGCTCCTGGATATGTTCCAGCAGAGGATGGAGAGGAGGACCAAAAAAAGTGAAGGTGAGAAAAACTCACAAGTTTGCTATAAAGAAGAAAATATTCTTTAAAACCAGTGTGTATTTTAAAGTAATATAGAAGACCAACACATAAATTCTTAAAGCTCATAGAGTAAAGGGACACTAGACTCCCTTGGCTATTTCAGAAATACTGTGTTTTCACTATTGTTGCTGAGTCAACATAATTGTATTTGTACTTTTCTGTTGCTATGATAAAATACAATAACCAACAAAGAGTTTACTTTGTCTTATGGCTTGAGAAGAATAAGATTCTATCATGGTAGAGTGCCATGGAAGCACAAACAGTCAGCTGAGATATCATATGCAAACCAGGAATACAAAGCAGAGAGGGAATAGGAATTGGGATGGGGCTGTAACTCTGAGAGCCTGCTCCTGGGCTTTGTACATCAAAGCTGTACTTCCTTCAGCAAGGAAACACTACCTGAACCTTCCACACAGTACAACCAACAGCCAGATGCGTGTCTGCATAGGGAACATTTGTCATTCAAACCACTCACAATAATCAAAATATCTTTCTTGTGCTATCATTTAGATTTAAATTATCCTAGTCCCTTTAATTACATGATGCTTAACATCCCATTTGTTAGTTTTCTAATAATTGGTAAGTGTGAGGGAATGCTTCTAGGATAGGTATTATTAGAACATTGTATCATTTATAAAACATAGAAATAATTTGAATTACTTATATCTCCTAATCTTTTTAACTTTTAATACACAAACACAGTTTCTTTTCAACATATGATTCTTAAAATAATACTATAGCTGATAACATTAGGAGACACTTATTTCTACTTAATTTTTAAATAAATAAATAATAGTCAGATACTGTCCTTCAATTAATTATCAACTGTACAACTTAAAACTTAACAATAGAATTTACATAAGATTTTATTCCATAAAATTAAGGAATGTTATTTGTTCTTCTCCTTCAAGTGCTATATAAATTGAATATTTAAAAAATAAAAAATTTACTAATTCTTTGATGCCAGTATATTATCTACATAATATACTAAAGTTTGACAGTTTTTGGTTGGCCGTTCCCTCAGTCTTTGCTCCATCCCCTGTCCCTGCATTTCTTGTAGACAGGATAAATTTTGGGCCAAAAGTTTTGTGGGTAGTTTGGTATCCCTATCACTCCATTGGGGTTCCTGCTTGGCTCCAGGGGGTAGCCTCTTCAAGTTCCATATCCCCAGTGCTGTGAATCTCATAGAAGAGAAAGTGGGAACTAGCCTTGAACAGATTGGTACAGGAGACAATTTCATAAACAGAACACCAATGGCTCAGGGTCTAAGATCAACAATTGGTAAATGGGACCTCAAGAAACTGCAACACTTCTGCAAGGCAAAGGACACTGTCAATAGGGCAAAACAGCAGCCTACAGATTCGGAAAAGATCTTCACCAACCCTACATCTGACAGAAGGCTAATATCAAAAGTTTACAAAGAACTCATGAAGGTTTACCAACAGCTCAAATAATTCAAAAGTTTACCAATAACTCAAATAATTCAATTTAAAAATGGTGCACAGAGCTAAAATAGAACTCTCAACAGAGGAATCCCAAATGGACAAGAAGTACTTGAATAAATGTTCAAAGTCTTTAGTCATCAGGGAAATGCAAATAAATACCCTGAGCTTCCATCTTACACTCATCGCAATGGCTAAATAAATGGTTAGCTTCCATCTTATACCCATCAAAATGGCTAACATCGAAAACTCAAGTGATAGCACATGATGGAGGGGATGTGGAGCAAGAGGAACACTTCTTCCTTGCTGGTGGAAGTGCAAACTTGTACACCCATTTTGGAAATCAATTTGGTGACTTTTCAGAAAACTGGGAATAGTTCTACCCCAAAACTGAGCTATAGTGTCTAAGTTTAGTGTCTGCAGATGGGATGGATCCCTAGGTGGGGCAGTCTCTGGATGGCCTTTCCTTCAGTCTCTGCTTGACAATTTGTTCCTGTATTTCCTTTAGACAGGAACAGTACTGGGTTAATATTTCTGAGATGGGTAGGTGGCCCCATCTCTCAGCCAAAAGACATGCCTAACCTCTGGATATGGTCTCTACAGGTTCTCTCTCCCCTTTGTTGGATATTTCAGCTAATGTCATCCCGTTGGGTCCTGAGAACCTTTTGCTTTCCTGGCATCTGGAACTTTCTAGTGGTTACCCCCAGTTCCCTATACCCCACTGCTACACACCTCTGTTCAATTTCCTGACCCTCTGTACTTTCCCCCTCCCCCATCTCTTCCCACACCTGATCCTGCCCATTTTCCCTCCCCTTCCTCTCTCCCTCCCAGGTCCCTCCTTCCCTCTACTTCCTGTGATTACTTTGTTTCACCTTCTAAGTAGGACTGAAGCATCCACACTTTGGTCTCCTTTCTTCTTGAGCTGCATATGGTTTGTGAGTTGTACTGTGGGTATTCCAAGCTTTTCTCCTAATATCCACTTATCAGTGAGAGCGTACTATGTGTGTTCTTTTGTGATTGAGTTACCTTACTCAGGATGACATTTTCTAGTTCCATTCATTTGCTTTCGAATTTCATGAAGTCATTGTTTTTAATAGTTGAGCAGTATTCCATTATGTAAATGTACCACATTTTCTGTATCCACTCCTCTGTTGAGGGGCATCTTGGTTGTTTCCAGCTTCTGGCTATTATAAATAACATAGGGAAGCATGTGTCCTTGTAATATGTTGGAGTATCTTTTGGGTATATGACCAAGAGTAGTATAGCTGGATCCTCAGGTAATACTATGTCCAATTTTCTGAGGAACTGCCAGACTGAAGAAGCTCTTGCTGTCAGGAGCCTGATATAGCTGCTCCCCTGAGAGGCTCTTTTAGAGCCTAGCCAATACAGATGTGGATGCTGAGCATGGGGAGCCCAATGAAGGAGTTATGGGAAGGACTAAAGGAGCTGAAGAGGTTTGCAGCCCCATAGGAAGAACAACAAAGTCAACCAACCAAACCCAGAGCTGCCAGGGATTAAATCACCAACCAAAAAGTATACATAGGGGGGACCCATGGCTCCAGCTGAGTATGTAACAGAGGATGGCTTTATCTGGCATCAATAGGAGAGGGGGCCTTCTTGGTCTTGTAGAGGCTTGATGCCCCAATGTAAGGGAATGCTAGGCTGGTGAGGCAGAGTAGGTGGGTGGGTGGGGGAGCACCCGCATAGAAGCAGGGGGAAGGGGGATAGGATAGGGTGTTTGTGAAGGGGAAACTGGGAAGAGGGACAACATTTGAAATTTAAATAAATAAAATGACCAATAAAAAAGAAAAATAAATTTAAAAAGGAAAACTGCTTTAACACAAGTACTATTAAAGCTAACAAAACACTACAATCTTTGCAATCTAACCACAAATAAATAAATAAAAACCCCAAACAAACTGAATAGTCTGAACATTACACTGGTAAAAATGCACATGAAATAAAAAGTTTAAAAATCTTTCCCCATTCACCTGTAACCAAGTCATTGACATAATTAGTAATTAAGTAGAGAAATGTTAGCCATCTGCTAGCCCATTCTGTGGATCTTAGGAACACTGCTCACCTATGCTCTCAAGCAAAGCACAGAAGAGAAATCAATGCTTCCAACAAAAGAGAATGCGATAGAGTTCTGATTTGTTTTTCAAAGTGACTTCCCTAATTTTAACCAATATGCAGTTTTGCCCAAGTAGTTGATTCCATGATAACATGATAGTCAAAGTTTTTTTATGGATTATTTTCAGCACTACTTTTCACTCAAGCTTACTGCTCAAGTCATCTTTGTTATATATACTCAGTGTTATAGCGCCTGTTCTTTTTCATTGAGTGTGAATGGGGTAATTCTGTGTAAGAATTGGTTTAGTTGAACTCTAATGTGTTAATTTTTCTCAGCTTGTCAAGTAAACATCAAAGTCTTTTCTCGTGGCCTATTGAGTGCTTTGATAGAAAGGAGAAGCTAGAAGTGATTCCATGTTGCTTCAGGCGATTCTGAATCAGATCAGTTGCTCATTGAGACATGAAAATTCCCAGAACTCAGGATGAGTCAAATTATATCTAGATGACAAACTCAAACACAGGAGCTTGAAAGGAAGCAGTCGATGGGGCGATGACAACAAGCCGTTGATATTGATCTGAATCTTAAATCATAGCATTGCAAAGTAATCACAGGAATTCATTGTTACTTGTCATGTTCTGCGAAGACTTTCTGAGTGGAATTCTGGACATGTCATCTCTCATTATATACTACAATATCTACCTCAAGGCAGACCTGTACTCAGCCTACAGTCCTATAGTTCCCTTGCTAAATAGCCACACTTATTTGAATCACCTAACAGTATATCTACTCAGTGGAAGAGCAGCTGATGCTGGGATTCACTCAATTGGTCAAGCCAGATACCCTTGAATTTTCTAAGATATACAGCTACTCCTGAGCTCTCACTTGCAACTATTCCATAATCCACTGGATTGCACTACCTGAGACTCCAGTGTCATCCTTCTCCTTGTTTGCTTTGCTGGCTGCTTTATTCTCTCGTGCAGCATCTCTCACTTATATGGCTGCAATTAACTAGTCTTTATGCCTATGTCTTCTGGATTTTTCTGCAACTGTCCTACTTTTAGTCAGAATAAATTTGTTTGTTTGTTTGTTCAGTTCTCTTCCAGGTTTTCCTTGGTTAATGGTTTAGGTTTTGTTATTTTAGAGGTAGGGGGAGGGGAGGATTATTTGATGTTTTGTTTTGTTTTCTGCCTCTAATATTCACATGCCCAGAATACAAAGCATGGTCTTTTTAGCCTTAACTAAAAGCTCTTTCACTATGTTCTACATTGAATGCCTCTGCCAGTTCCTTATATATACTAGAACACTTCATGCTTTCAACAGTTCCTCATTCTCTGTCCCATCCCCACCATAGTCATCCATTGAGGGAGATCAACTACTCAAGCAGTGCAGACTGAAAGGGATCCACACAGTTCTCAAAATGCCTACCCAGTCTGACCACCTACCCATCTAGTCCCAACAATTGTACTACATTGAGAGATATTCTATCTCCTTGCAAATTCTTTTGTTGTTGTTGTTAAGTTTTTGATACTTTATTTACATTTCAAATGTTTCCATCTTTCCAGGTCTCCCCTTTGGAACCCCCTTATCCCCTCCCCCTGCCTCTATGGGGGTATTCCCCTACCATCCCATCCACCCACTCTTGACTACCCTCCTTGGCATTCCCCTATACTAGGGCATCTAACACTCTCAGGCCCAAGGGCCTTTCCTCCCCATGGTGGCTAACAAGGCCCTCCTCTGCCACATATGTGGCCAGCACCATGGGTCCCTCCATGTGTATTCTTTGTTTGGTGATCCAGTCTCCGGGAGCATTGGGAGGTCGGCCAGTTGACACTGTTGTTCCCTCCATGGGGCTGCCAACTCCCTCAGTTCCTTCAGTCCCTTCTCCAACTCCTCCATCTGGGACCTCATGCTCAGCCCAACAGTTACTGTGAAGTGGATCTTAGGTATTCCGAATTTTTGGGCTAATATCCACTTATCAGTGAGTACATAATTCTTTTATGACTGAGTTACCTCGCTCAGGATGATATTTTCAAGTTCTATCCATTTGTCTGCAAATTTCATGAAGTCATTGTTTTTAATAGCTGAGTAATATTCCATTGTGTAAATGTACCACATTTTCTGTATCCATTTCTCTGTTGAGGGACATCTGGGTTGTTTCCAGCTTCTGGCTATTATAAACATGGCTGCTATGAACATAGTGGAACATGTGTCTTTATTACATGTTGAAGCATCTTCTGGGTATTTGCCCAGGAGTGGTATAACTGGGTCCTTAGGTAGTATTATATTCATTTTTTCTGAGGGTCATTCAAACTGATTTCCAGACTGGTTGTACCAGCTTGCAAACCCACCAGCAATGGAGGAGTGTTCTTTCTCCACATCCTTGCCAACATCTGCTGTCACATGAGTTTTTGATCTTAGCCATTCTGACTAGTGTGAGGTGGAATCTCAGGGTTGTTTTGATTTAAATTTCCTGCTCAAGTCCAAGTGGATCAAGGACCTTCACATAAAACCAGATACACTGAATCTAATAGAAGAGAAAGTGGGGGAAAGTCTCGAACACATGGGCACAGAGGAAACGTTCCTGAACAGAACACCAATGGCTTATGCTCTAAGATCAAGAATTGACAAATAGGACCTCTTGAAATTACAAAGCATCTGTAAGGCAAAGGACACTGTAAATAGGACAAAAGATCAACCAACAGATTGGGAAAAGATCTTTATCAATCCTACCTATGACAGAGGGCTAATATCCAATGTATACAAAGAACTCAAGAAGTTAGACTCCCGAGATCCAAATAACCCTATCAAAAAATGGGAAACCAAACTAAACAGAGAATTCTCAACTGAGGAAATTTGTAGGGCTGAGAAGCACCTAAAGGAATATTCAACATCCTTAGTTATCAGGTAAATGCAAATCTTTGCAAATTCTTTTTTTTTCTTTTTTTTTCATACTTTATTTACATTTCAAATGTTTCCCCTTTTCCAGGTCTCCCCTTTGGAATCTCCCCATTTCTTCCCCCCTCCTCCTGCCACTATGGGGGTACTCTCCCACCCACCCACCCATCCACTCTAGTCTTCCCTCCTTGGCATTCTCCTATACTGGGAGATCTAACACCCTCAGGCCCAAGACTCTCCTCCCCCTAATGGCTAACAAGACCTTCCTCTGCCACATATGTGGCCAGCACCATGGGTCCCTCCATGTGTATTCTTTGGTTGGTGGATCAGTCTCCAGGAGTATGGAGGGTCAGGCCAGTTGCCAGTGTTGCTACCTCCCTGGGGCTGCACACTCCCTCAGCTCCTTCAGTCCTTTCTCCAAGTCCTCCATCTTGGACCTCACACTCAGTGCTCCTGTTGCTGCGAAGTGACTCTTGGGTATTTCAAACTTTTGGGCTAATAACCACTTAACAGTGAGTACATACCATGTTCATTCTTTTGTGACTGTGTTACCTTGCTCAGGATGATATTTTCAAGATCCATCCATTTGTCTACGAATTTCATGAAATCATTGTTTTTAATAGCTGAGTAGTATTCCATTGTGTAAATGTATCACATTTTCTGTATCCATTCCTCTGTTGAGGGACATCTGGGTTGTTTCCAGCTTCTGGCTATTATAAATATGGCTGCTATGAACATAGTGGAACATGTGTCTTTATTACATGTTGGAGCATCTTCTGGGTATTTGCCCAGGAGTGGTATAGCTGGGTCCTCCGGTAGTATTATGTTCATTTTTCTGAGGGTCCACCAAACTGATTGCCAAAGAGGTTGTATCAGCTTGCATTCCTACCACCAATGGAAGAATGTTCCTCTTTCTCCACATCCTCACCTTGCAAATTCTTAAAGAATGACAATAGAATTATAGTCATGTTCACATGACCAGTATCTGGCAAAATTCCTGTGTCATAGTACCTAGTTAGTGTCTTTTAAAGAAGATACTAAATTAATAATGCAATGTTTATTCTTTCTGAGGTGATATTTATATCAAGCTACAAATATGAATAGATCTTAGATTTCTGTTATACTGCTATAAGCAACCTGCAGATAGACATTGATTTTGACCTTTACCTTTTGAGTAACCATCAGAATGAAGTCAAATCACGTGTATAGTCATCAAGTGAACATCACTCCACTAGATTTGTAGCTAGGAATGTCATTCACCAGCAGAATGCTTGCCTGGCATCCAGAAAACCCTGGGCTCCATGCCCTGCATGCACAAATGCACACATGAAGACAAAACAAACAAAAACATAGAGCTAATGATGATACTGGTTAGAACAGAAGGACTTCCCTAGAGTTTATACTGTTATGGCCACATGGAACCAAAGCCAAGATAACTTGCCACTGACACTCCCAGCACACGTGTCCAGGAGAAATATTTTTGCTTTGTAAGACATGGTACAAAATGGATAGAAGTGCGTGATCTTCCAGATTAACAAATTTGTATGCAGGAAGCAAACATGGACATGATGCAATGTTAACGCCTCAAGGGAATACATTGTTTAGCAACAGTCCCCTCCCCCCTCCCCAAATACCAATAGAATGCCTGAAAAGTAATTCAAGATCATGAAAGTAAGGAAACTCAATGAAAACACAAGAGAATACAGACAGAAAGTTCAACAAAATTGGAGGAAATAAACATGTACTGAATAATAAAAAGAGCATTTCTTATGAAAAATTCTGGAGTTGAAGATATCAGATCAAATAGAAGAAAATGGGAACACAGTTGAGTTCCCAACAAACAAGTTCAAGCAACAGAAAGGATTTCTATGCTCGGAAACAGTCCTCTAAATTAGTGGAATTAGGATGGAAGGAAAAGAAAAACAGTGCAAAAAGGCTTACAAAGACTTACCAAACACCATTATGCAAGCAAATATTCATATTGTAGATGTTCCAGGAAAACAGAGGAGAAAGGGCTTGAAAAATTTATGCAATTACAACAACAAAATAGCCAAAAAATTCTCCAAATCTTGGAAAGGACACAGATATTCAAGTCCAACAACTTAAGACATCTCCAACTAGAGTCAACCAAAGGGATCCTTTCATGTATTATTCAAGCTGTCAAAAATTTATGACAGAAAAAAATGAACACTGAAAACAAGAGAGGACTGTGGATCTAGAAATCATCACACTAAGGGCAGATTGTGTTGCAGAACTTAACAGACCAAGAAAGAATGAAATGACACAGTCAAAGTGTAAAGAGGATTGGAACCAAGTCATACTCTAGAAGTAGTAAAGCTGTAGTTCAAACATAAAAGACAAAGATGCCAGAAAGGATTCACCACCATTCAATTGGCCTTAAAGCCAGCATTCTGTAAGGTTCTGCACCTAAAAGGTAAAAGATAGTATAGAAACACACACACACACACACACACACACACACACACACACCAAAAAAAATAAATAAATAAAAACAGTCATTACTAGCACAAGAGATAAAACAGAAATGCAAGAGCATCAAACCTTATTAATATAGAAAACCACTCAAGCAAGATGATGAACAACCAGTAAACAAAGCAACCAGAAAAGTTACAATATGGCAGGGTGAAGCCTTCCTTATTAATACTGATTATGAATGTGATCACATTAAATTCTACAGTTAAAAGAGATAGCAAAAACATTATCATTCTATTCTATTATTCTATTATCTGTTCATAGATATTAAAAGTAAGTTTATGAAAAATATAATCTAAATTAATGGAAACCAAAGCAAGCAAAAATAGCAGTGTATGTGATAATTAGGTTTTAAGTAAAGCTAAAACTCTACTATAAAAAGAAACTCATTACATAATAGCAAAGTCATTAACTCAACAAAAAGATACAGCCATTGTGAAAACAACATAGCAAATGTTTAAGTGTCTATGTAAAACAGACATTATTAGCTCTAAATAGTGAGACTTGCAACAATAGCAGCTGGTTAGTTCAACATCTCATTTTCAGTGATGGACATATCATCTAGACAAAATAATCTTTAGTGGAATGAACATTGGAGTTCAAGTGTAGGCCAGATAGGCCCACAGGCATTTATAGAGCACTCACCCCTCAGCTGGAGCATACATATTCGTCTCATCACAGAAAACTCATCTCATAAGTGTTTGCAACATGAAGTCATGCCGTGCTTTCTTTCCTCTCTGGCTATACAGGAAAATTAGAGTGCAGCTATAGAAACTGAAGAAATTGTACAACTACATGGAATTAGAGAATATGTTCATCCATAATCACTGGGTGATTACAAAAGAGAGAAAATTTAACGTTATATAAAAATAGGAATACAATGTACCAAATCTGAGTTGCAGGGGAAAAAAATCAGTGCCAAGAGAAAAAATATGAGGACCAGTGACAGCATTCAAAATCAAAAGATTTCTCTAAATCTCAGTGCTGTTATGCAAAGAACTAGAATGACAGCCAATCACAAATAACATTGTTCAAGGAAAGAAATAACAGTTTACAGAAGAGCAAAAGAGTTTCTTTTGTAGCTGAAAAACTACAAAGACCAAGCAGATAGGAAGTTAGTTCTTTAACAAGAAACCAACCAAAAGAATAACCTTTACATAGATCGAGAGACAAGCATAAACAAATAAAACAAGATTGGATAAAGGAAAAGAGTAGATGTAAGAAAGGCCACAGAAGCAAAAGTGAGTGACTATGGTTTAAAGTATAAGCCAGCAATTTGGAAAAAAAGATTACAGTTTCAGATGTATGATATCAAAACTGAAATATAAAAACATGAGAAACTCTAAGCCTCCAACACTGAAGAGCAAAAATGAATCGGTAACGAATCCATTTCATCCTTGATGAAAGCTCCCCACTGGATGTCTTATAGCTAAAGTTTGCCCAGATTTGGGATGGGTTTTGTTTTGTTTTATGAGTGTGTGTGTGTGTGTGTGTGTGTGTGTGTGTGTGTGTGTGAGAGAGAGAGAGAGAGAGAGAGAGAGAGAGAGAGGTATTCATATATGAGGTAGAGGCAATCAGAAGTAGACATGTGGTATTTTTGTCAGTTGCTTTTTGGCTATTTTTTTTTTGAGGGTCTTTTACTAATCCTGGAGTTCATCCATTCAGCAAGGTTGGATGGCCTGTGAGTTTAAGAGTCTGCTTGTCTCCATACCCCAATCCCTGTCATTATACAAATGCACTGTCGCACCAGTTTAAGAAGGTACCATGGATCCAAGTTCATTTTCATACTTTCAGGGCAGGCACTTTGCTGGCTGAGCCATCTCCTCAGGCCTATCAAAATTTTAAAGAACTAAAACCAATTTTCCAGAAAGTATACAAAATGCTTACTTGAAATAAACCCTACCATATTCATCCTATAATGCCAGAATTAAATTGATACTAAAGTCAAACAGAATACAGAGAAAGAAAACTATAGACTAACATCCTTGGTCAACACGGGTATAAAAATTTTTTACAAATTTCTAACAAACAAATTCAACAACACAGCAAAGTGTCTAAAAAACATAATTGCCTGATATTGATCCCATTGGGTGAAGATGGTTTATTATCCAAGTCAACATACATGGAACACAAATCATCATGGAACTATCAGAGCAAGATGGTTAATCCTGATATAGGAAAACACACTTACTTATGAGAGTGGTCTGCCACAGCATGATAAGACAGATAAGAGAATTGCCATTGTCACTGAATAATTATAGAATATGTATTACAACACTTCAAGTGCTGGAAATGTTATGTCACTAATACAATAGTTATTGTATAAATAATGATGAAAGTCACACCAATCCAGCTGACATAAATGCAAAGTGACAATTTTTCAACATTCTTCTACTGAACTCTACTCTTCACTTACATATTTCTTCACTCTTTATCCACTCAGAAAATACTTTCTGGGTATGTTCTACCTTCCAGGTGCTATACAACACTCTGTCAATTCCTTGATGAGGAGAACACATACTCTCACTAACTCAGACATTGCCATGAGGAGGGAACAGGGATTACTGCCTTATTAGTGATAGCACTGAGTATGAATCTACTGATTTACTCCGGCTCCTGGGCAGCAAAAAAAGGCCACTGTGTAATTCAAAAGTGAAAAAATTAAATTATACATTTTTACTATATTTGATTCATATTCAATTTTAAAAGTATTATAATTGTTAGAAGACCTTTCCTATGTAATATATTTGTGTATTTGAATAAAGTGTATAACATGAATGCATATTAATCCTGGGTATATAAATATTCATCATTGACATGACAAAAATTTAGGTGAACTTATTAAAGCATGATCAAAATCAACATTATTTGAAATCTAAAAATTAAAATGCAAATTTTGATAAACTGTAAATAATATAAATACCTGTTTTAGTATTTAGTATCTCACTTTTAAGACACAGGCATTGAGCTGCAAGTTTCGTTAGGAATAAAGTAGACAGATTTAATTGACAGTCCTATTCATAACACTACATTATGTAACGAGAGTAGAAGTCACTGCAGCTTTAAGTTTGGGAGCTAATTTTGACATACATTACTATGTCTACTGACTGCATTATTGTAAGACTACAAATATAAAATTATATTATGTCTGTAGCTAGAGTCACTTGGGTGATAACTGTACCTTTGAAAATACACTTTTTAAACTCTAAATGTATTTCATTGTTACAGCTCTAAGTTATGATTACCAATCCTTTGCACAGGATAATTGAAAGCACAAAGTTTTTCACTGTTTTATATAAACCATTGTTATTCTCAGGCACATAAAGGCGACATATTAATACTTATTGGGAGGTCTTATGCTTAGAATGGATAGTTATGTTTTTATATTCATAATGATTTAAATGCATTATTGAAAATAACTATTTACAATGAATATTTCCTTTCCTTTAAACTCACTGTCCCCTTGCCTAATAGAATAAATCAAACTGTATAATCTAGTAACAATTTAATAAATAACACTGAATAAATTTGTAAATAGTAGCACGGAAAGACTATTACTCTTGGAAAACTGTTCATTCTTTGATTAGTACCTCTGGTTTAGAAATAAGTGTTCAACATTTATGATCTTCATTTATCCACTAGTCCATTGCTTCAGTCAATAATATTTACTCAATATCAGTTTAGTAGCTCTAGAATTGTAGTGAATAAATATTTACTTGCTTAAACAGATTACTTATAAAGCAGAGAAACATAAATGTAGACATTGCTGTAGCACTAATGCATAATGTCCCCAGGGCTAAATGTTCCTGCTTCTGTGTGCCTGAGGAATATTCACAAAGAAATGGAGGGAAGTTACGAAGTTATGGTTATTCTTCTAGATAACAGGGGTCATACGTTACCTCATGATGTGGAATAAAGAGCTCAAGACTGAAGAAAGTGAGGACATGAAAGCATGGTTGTTGTCAAACAATCATCAATGAACGCAAGCAACAATTCATTTCCACTTGCACTTTACTTGAGTGTGGTCATTGGTCTACTTGATCCATGACTAATCTAGGTGCTCTAAATAGCACCAAGTTACTTGGACAGTTCTATAAGGGAGAAGTCATAGATCAAAGTATTGATTGATTCAGTCAGTGTTAGAGATTCCCCCTAACTTATAAACATACACCTTCTCGTATCATCACATAGCGGAGAGAAAGAGACCTCTCTTCCCCTTTCCGTCCTTGTCTCCTTTTTGTTTTTCTTCTTCCTCCTCCTCTTTTTCTGCTTCCACACCAATTTTACCAAATTATACCTTCATTGAACCCTAAAGAACCTACCTCCAACTATCAAAGCTGGATGTTAAAGTATTCTATGAATTTGGGATACAATGAAAAGAAATAATGAGAAGACATTGAGACCGTTAAACAGGTAGATGGTGTTCTTCGGTATGTCTTTGGATTTTACAGTCCAAAATATTTTGTAAAAAACTAAAGATCCCATTTTAAAGATCCTAATTGAAGAAATCATTAAAGGTGGAATTCCTGAAAACATTACAAGTGCAATAAAATAAAATAGAAAACTAATATGGAAGTGCTGGGATATAGAAAAACACTGACATTGGTGCAGATAGTAAGCATGGAAGGAAAGCCACATAGGTACACTGTCACTATGTCTCTTTCAGGAGAACTCTACTAATGTACTGGAGAGCATCACTATCACTGCATCTTTGCATAGGACACTTGTGCTAACATTCTGGAAACAATTAATCTGAATTTCCATGGGGACAAAGTTCAAGTATTTTTCATTTATAATATCCTACTACCTTTAAAGTGTCAAATATAAATATTTGTGAAAATACAGTTAAACACTTAAAAGAGGATAATTAGAAAAGAAAGATAAACAGTGTCCAAGTCCTAAAGTTAGAGTAAGAAATATAATAAATTCACACAGAAAACAAAGCATCAATGAAAGGATTCTTCCTTTAATGTTTCAGAAAAAACATAAGAAGTTTAATTACACTTAGAAAGGTTTATAATCACTGGGAATGAAGAAAAGGTTAAGCTAATGGCCCATGATGACCAATGCACCTTCTCTGTATCTGTTCCAATTCAGCTTCCAAGACAGTCACAGAAGAACAAACAATTAAAATAAATAATAGGGTTTCTAGCAATGGGTAATATGGAGCCCTAAATAGCCATCTCCTCTAATCAGGCAAGACTCCAATGGAGAGATTGGAACACCAAACCAGCCACAAAACCTTAACCTACAATTTGTCCTGACTACAAGGTGTACAGGGGTAAATATGGAACAGAAATTGAGGGACTGGCTAACCAATAACTGGTTCAGCTTGAGACCCATGCCATGACAGGGAGCTCACCCCTGATACTATTAATGATATGCTTCTATACTTGCAGATAGGAGCCTAACATAATCATCAGAGAGTCTTTACCCAGCAACTGATGGAAACAGATGAAGAGAGCCATAGCCAAACATTAGGAAGAGCTTGGGAAATCAGACAGAACAGGGGGAGGAAAGATTGTAGGAGCCGGAATGTCAAGGACAACATGAGAAGACCTACAAAATCATCTAATCTGGGCTCATAGGGGCTCACAGCTATGGAACTGCCAACCAAAGAGTATGTGACTGACCTAGGCCCTCTGTACTGGCTAGTTTTGTGTGTCAACTTGACACAAGCTGGAGTTATCACAGAGAAAGGAGTTTCAGTCAAGAAAAATGCCTCCATGAGATCCAGCAGTAAGGCATTTTCTCAATAAATGATTAAGAAGGGAGATCCCCTTGTGAGTGGTACTATCTGTGAGCTGGTAGTCTTGGGCTCTATAAGAAAGTCAGCTGAGCAAGCCAAGAGAAGCAAGAAAGCCAGTAAGTTACATCCCTCCATGGCCTCTGCATCAGCATTTTGGGGAAGACTGTGGAAGGACTTTGGAACTTTAGGCTAGAAGATCCATTCGGTTTTAAGAGCTTTGTGGAATGTTGTGTAGGAGCTTGGAAGATAATGTTGAGAACAGTGCAGAAGATGAAGGCCTGGCTTGGGAAATATCAGAGGGAAGATTAAAGACTCTTATCAGGACCATTGCTAGTTTGATTTAAGATTCTGTGGTTTTGGTTAGCTGGGGCTGAAGAAATCAGCTGTGATTAACAATATACCAGAACTAACAGCCAGGGCTACACAGAGAAACCCTGTCTGGAAAAACCAAAAAAAAAAAAAGATACCAGAACTACTAAAGCAAAACTATTGCATTGCTGGGACTATTGATGCTGGTTAGCTGGAGCTAAGCTATTAGCAGTGATTAAGAAGAGACCAGCATCATTGGAGTGAAATCTTCTGAGAAGTGTTTTCTGCGAGCACAGAGGCTGCGTTCCAGAGATAGCCAGGGTTGTACCTTGTGCTGTGGCTGGACTTGGTAATGTGTAAGAGTCACCCAGGTGATACTGGTTTTGAAGGCATGAAGGAGGCATGAAGAGCAGTTGAGGCCTGGGCACTGTGAGAGGCCGTAGAAGGCCATTGGTGAAGGTGCAGCCTCAGTTGCAATTGATGGCCCAGGACTGAAGGAGTCATACAAAGGAGGTGAGGCTTGGCACCATGAAGAGAGCCTATGAGCAGCTGTTGGTAAAGCATAGTTGCAGCAGAAGTCAGCAGTGTTTTGGAGATGCCAGTACCATGAGATGACCACCAAGAACAGCAGCAGCAGTGGACTACAAGCATCTGGAGCCTAGAAGACAAGGTGTGTGCTATGAAGGGCAGAGCTGGACAAGTGACTCAAGCCCTTGGAGGAATCCAGAAGATCATGGGTGGATCCCAGTCACTGGAAAGTTGGAGTTTGGTTTTGCTTTTGATTGTGGCTGTGCCCTGATATATTTTCCCTCCTGAAGGAAGAAGGTATTTTAGGGGAGCCCACAGTTAAGAGACTTTGAATTTTTAAAAGACTTTGAATTTTAAGAGATTGGATGTTTAAAAGGGACTGAAAAGTTAATATGTAAGAATTTGCAAAGACTGTGGGACTTTTAAAGTTATTTAGATCTTGGGGATGAATAAGGAAGTAAGGGTCAAGGCTTATTGGTGATGTGTTTGTGTGTCAACTTGACAAGGGGTCAGTTGTACTGGCTAGTTTTGTGTGTCAACTTGACACAAGCTGGAGTTATCACAGAGAAAGGAGTTTCAATTGAGAAAATACCTCCATGAGATCCAGCAGTAAGGCATTTTCTCAATTAGGGATCAAGGGGGGAGGGCCCCTTGTGGGTGGTACCATCTGGGGGCTGGTAGTCTTGGGCTCTATAAGAAAGCCAGCTGAGCAAGCCAAGAGAAGCAAGCAAGCCAGTAAGCAGCATCCCTCCATGGCCTCTGTATCAGCTCCTGCTTTCTGACCTGCTTGAGCCCCAGTCCTGACTTCCTTTGGTAATAAACAGCAGCAGGGAAGTGTAAGCTCAATAAACCCTTTCCTTCCCAATCTGCATCTTAGTCATGATGTTTGTGCAGGAATAGAAACCCTGACTAAGACAGCCCTCTGTACATATGTTACAGTTGTGTAGCTTGGTCTTCAACTGGGACTCCTAACAGCAGAAGCAGGGGCTGTCTCTGACTCTGTTACCTGCCTTTGGGACACATTCTCCTAACTGAGCTACCTTGTCTAGCCTCAATAGGAGAGCATGCACCTAGTCTTACTGCAACTTGATATGCCAAAGCTAATTGATATCCATGAAAGCCCTCCCCTTTTTGAAGAGGAAAAAGAGGAGTAAAATGGAAAGGGGAGGTTGGAGAGGAAAGGTTTGGGAGGAGAGGAGGAGGGAAACTGCAGTCAGGATGTAAGTAAATTAATTAATTGATTTTTAAAAGCACAAAAACACAAAAACCAAAATAAACATAAACAAATGAACAAACAAACAAACAACTAAATGATAGAGGCTGACTTGGGACATGTCTGCCCCTCTGGAAATCAACAGGACAGAAATGAAATAATGGCTAATTTCTGGGTGTTTAATAAGTGTAGGGTTCTTTTGATACAAACAACATATATAATCTTCTTATGAGCTATCAGCTTTAATAGAGTCATATTCTTTTTTGACTAAGAACCATGCAAAGAGAAGTTATGTAACTAGCTGGAGAAAGTGTGGCATCAATTCTTATAAAACTGAGTTTGAAACCCAGCTTAGGGCTTTCCAGCTCAGGGCATTACTATCTCAAGGTAAGAAGTCAAGCATGGGGCATTATTCCAGTCTGCAAGTCAAACAAGCTGCTGAATACATGCCTTCAACAGAAAGCACCCATTAGGATCAAGCTCTTCAATGGCAAGCATAAATTTACTCCAGTAGTTACACAATTACCATTTTTTCAGAGGTGTGTATTGAAGAACACTTATACCCACTGATTTAAAGATATTTAAATAATCTAGCAATACACGAATACCTTATGCTTTCCTCGTGCTATTTATTGGATCACTAACAGGTCCGCATTTAAAATTAGTAGCATCAGAATTTGCAGCAAAAGTCATGCTCTCACAGCAAACTTTAGGAAACCCAGGGGAACAGTAGATACATTTACATCCAGGTAATTAATAGGTGCCCATATGGTAGCAAAAGCATTTGGCAAAGCCTTGTATTTGAACACAGCATAGAGTAAATCCATTGCAAACAGTGTTAATTTAGCTTTTTCTGAACTTCAATGAAATTTAGACTTATGTAAACATTTGCATTGATGCACTCTTTTACAAAGAGGCACCTAAAATCATTTAGACAGAAGATAAGTGTTCTAAGTCAAAGTCAGGCTGATGGCCTTCCCCTCTTCTACAACCTAATGGCTCATTCTTCCCTTAGATTTGTTAGTATTTATTAGTACTCATTGTACAAAATAGTGGGTAATTATTAGGAAATTGTCATGCTTCAACATTGTGTGCTTTGCTCATATGGCCCTCATTTCCTTTGTTTCTTCTTCCCACTCCCATTTGTACCCCAACTCTGTCCAAATAACCTCTCCTCTACTTTTATATCATAGACTTATAATTTGTAAAATATAGACTCCACAATGACAAAAGCATGTGGTATTTGTTTAAGGCATTTTAAAAATAAAATATCCAACAGAATCTTTAGTCTCACTCTCCCATCCCCTCTTAGATACAGAATGTGTCTGTAGTTATAGTTCTGGGTGCCACTGTCCACAGCATTGTCTTAAAGAAACAGATTATGTGGGTTTATCCAGCTCTGTGAATGATAACCATGAGTACAATAGCTCACTTAGGACAAACGTGTCCAGCTTGGAGCCTTTTCTTGGCACAGAGTTTAAGTACTGACTTCTGTACACTAGGTTGACAGTTTTAGTACATTTCTTTCTACCAAATAATTTAACCCATGTATGTATCAAGAAGAAATACTTTAAGGACAAGGAAGTGTTCTACCTAAGTCTCTATGGTCCTATGGGCACTCCCCCATCTTTCTTATCTCTCTTTAATTATGTGAGATGCTTCTCCCTTAGCAAGCCATACTTGACCTTTCCATTAATCATTTTATATTTTATTCTCTCATTTTCCTTCCAGGATTCAACAATTACCACAACCCAGCTGTCTATAATCATAGCTAGTTACTGTTATTCTCCAATCATAATTCTTCATTGAATTTTTCCATAGACCTCCAGTGCCATTACTGGACATTACACAAAACAGATGCTTATTGACTACCCACTAATTATTGGACTTTGTCCTAAACCATCAAATGTGTGACCTAATGAGTCACTTAGGTCAAGTTAATTTAGGAGTAATAATCTTACTGTTTTATAACTCCATGAAATCCCATTTTCTTGGTTTGACTACAAATTTTACTTGAGACTTTTCTCCTCCACCCATATCCATTTTGTAATATAAACCTCAGTAATTTTACTCTGCCTTACTTAACTATTCCACTTACGACAGTTGGCAAGGGGACACATGGCTTAGCAAATACCATATAAGATTCCTGCATAAACAGAATTTATTGTTAAGTGCCATAAAATGTAAAGTCTGGGGCCATAAATATGTTTACTCTAATTTGATCATATCACAGTATGCACACAAATGAAAATACCACATGGGATCCGTGATGATTAATTTTCATTGTCAACTTAACCAGATCTGTAGTCACTCTCAGAGAGAACACACCTCTGGACATATTTGTGAGCGTGTTTCCAGAAAGGCTTAACTAAGGAAGAAAAACCCATCCTGAGTGTGGATGATAGCAATCTGAAGTGCCAGACTAAATAGAAAAGGATAAAAGGAAGAAGCCACGTGGCACAGCATTTATCTCTCTACTTCCTAACTCACATTCTTACAACCACAGCTGCAGCCTCTCTAACCACCACACCTTCTCACCATGACTGACTATAGCAAAGTAAACCCTTCCCTCCTTCAGTGGCTCTAACTAATACAATGTCCTAATTCTGTGTGGATTTTTATAATTTTACAAGTCAATTGAAATTAATTTAATTTAAAACAAAAATTATAGTAATTTAACACTAAGGAACACCAATAAAAGTTATAGCACCTGCTGATGAGCCTGACAACCTGAAGGTTCTATATTTTTAGTTTTAAAATCTTTTGAAATTAATTTCATTATTTTCCCCTTCTACTTCCTTACTCCAAGCTTTCTCATGTATAACTCCTTGCTTTCTCTTAAATTCATAGCCTCCTTTTAATTATTGTCACATATATTTCTAGATATATAAATACACCTGCTCATCTCATATAATGTTACTTGTGTGTGTGTGTGTGTGTGTGTGTGTGTGTGTATAAAATTTCATAGTTGACAATTTGGTATTGGACATCCAACTGGATGAGCTCTTCCTTGAGGAAGACTATTTTTCTAACTCTCACTATTCTCTGTTTTTCTGTAGTTCTTTGTTTGGGGTTGAGACTTTCAGGGCTTTCTTCCTTCAGTCTTAGCATGTCTATTGGTGTCTTTACTCTTCAGATCTTGTCAGCCATGTTAATGATACTTCACAGATATAGTTTCTCTGGCATTTCTAGAAGACACAATTGCATGTCAAACTTCCTGTTCCTCTGGATTTTACAATCATTCTGATCCCTCTTCCACTAGGATCTGTAAGTTTTAGATACAAGTGTTTGGTTGTAGATGCATCACTTGGGAAGGACACAACCTCTTTTTCTCTGTATTTTGATATGTTGTGGTTTTCTGTAGTGGTCTCTGTAGCAAAGAGAAATTATATTTTGTTTTGGTTTTGCTTTTTTGATGAGAAGTAAAAACTACACTTATCTGTGAGTGTAAAAATAAATATTAAGAATATAAATGTTAGTTTAGTAAAATGGTAGTTGTAGGATCTCCTCCACAAACCATGACTTCATTCACCTCTGGTATTGGCTAATTTTCCAGTGTCCAGCACAATTTCAATCATGTTGAGTGTGCTTTCAGTCTCAAAATTTATATATCATAAAAGGCCTCAAATAAGCAAAACAATCCTGAGTAAAAGGAGCAATGCTGAAGGGATCAGCATTCCAGATCTTAAGATATATAACAGAGCAATAGCAATGTTAAAAGTATAATACTGGTATAAAAACAGACATATAAACCAACAGAACACAAACAAAGACCCTAATATGAGTACACATAATTTCAACCATTTAAAACTTGACAAAAACATCAAAAGCATAAACTGAAACATAAAAGAAAACATCTTTAACAGGTAGCACTTGGAAATCTGGATGTAATAAATTCACATGGAATAGAATGAAATTAGATCTGTAACTAACACCTAGCACAAAAACTAACTCAAAATAGATCAAAGCTCTAAACCTGATATCTGAAACACTGAAACTACTAGAAGAAAACTTAGATAGTATCCTACAAGGTCTAGGTGGAGGAAAGAACTAGGACACTGTTTATTCGAGAAAATGAGGCCAACAATTGATAAGTGAGACTAAATAAAAACCTAAAACATTTTTGCACAGCTTAAGGTAATCGACCAAGTGAGGAGGAGGAAGAACCTTTACCAGCTATATATCTGACAGTGGATTAATATTCGTAATATATAAAGAACTCACAAAAACAAAGATTCCAGAAAAATGGCTTATTGCAATGAAGGATGAGGGAACTGAACAGAGAATTCTCACAAGAAGGGGAAAAGTAGCTAAGAAATACCTTTAAAATGGTCATCTTCCCAAGCATTTAGAGAAATCAAATCAAAACAACATTGAGATTGTAAGAATTGTAAGGATCAACAAAACAGGGAACAACAAATGTGAGAAGGTATACAGGGGGGAAAAGGAACCCTCATTTACCCTGCTATACCTCTTCTTGGCATGTGTCAGAAACTTGATAGCCTACTTCATAGAGACTTACTCACTGGTGTTCATTGCTAGTCTATTCAAAATACCAGGAAAAGAAAATAAACTAAATATCCTTCTATTGATAAACATATAATGAAAATGTGTTACGTAGTTATACACTATGAAATATTGGTATTCAACTGTAAAGAATAATGAAATCATGAGCACTTCAGGTAAATGGATTGTATTAGAAGAGATCATATTGAGTGATGTAAATGAAACCCCAAAAGGCAACTACTACAGATTTTCTCACATGTGAGGCTCTTAGCTCAATCTTCAGATACGAGTAAATGTTCTTCATCAACTGTAGAATCTGTAGAAAAATAAAAGGAACCATTGATGGTTTAGGAAGGTGAAAACACAATAGAGAAAGAACTAGTGGGATAGGTGTGATCTGACTGTGGAATGGGAAAGGGGGGCTCTAATTATACAGGAGGGTGAGCATAAATACAGACGGAAGAGAGCAAAAGAATGATAAGTATGTATGAAATTTTACAAAAACTATATACTATTAACTATCTACCAAAAACATCCTGTAATACATATAAGTCTGTGTATAAACATACATATATAGTTTAAATCACACTTTCTGTTCTGTTCTAACCATGCTCCCCCTAAAAAGCCAAAGACCACCAAACACTCACAAAAAAACAAAAAGAAAAACAAATAGAAACCACAAAGCATGAGAAGATTTTTTGAGTTATTGGTCAAGGTTGTCCAGGAGACTTGCTAAACATTACACACTATTACTACTACCCTTGGTTGTATCCAGTGATAAAAAGTAAGTCCCTATTGCTGAAGGCACCATATACTTCAGAAAGAGGGTTCAAAGACCCCTTAGCTGAAATGAACCTAAAATACTTCTTCCTGAGGACTCATTTTCATAGTGCCAGAAGGTACCATAAAAGCTTCAAAAGGAGGGAAAGAGGTTTTACAGAAAACCAATAACCAATGGAAATACACAGTCATGGAGCCCAATCCCAACGTATACATCTATAAAACAACTCCCATACCTAAGGTTCAGGGAACTCCATAAAATAGGGGAAGAAAGATTTTAAGTCGTAACCTGGAGGCACTCTTTACCTGAGAAGCCACTAGCCAAAACAGTCTGGGAATCAGGAGGGTAATCTTTACTTTCCACCATGTCCTCCATTTCTATCTAATTCCCCATTCTCATCCTCAGCCTAGTAGCAGGCCTGTCCTTCCTCTCTGACCCCACTCCTGGGGATGCCTCACATCATGGCAACCCAGATTTTCTCCATCCTGTGGTCCCTTTCAGCATCCCTTCTAGCTTATCCCATTCCTTTGTGTCAGCCTCCAATACCTGTAAAGACATTCTACTTGAGACTCCCAGTACCTACAATTGGAAGGAACTCAGAAGCATTTATGCTAGGCAATCCACAGCAGCTACACATTTCTTAAGCTTCAGGGGGATGGGGAACTGGGGGTCGCCACCAGCAAGTCCCAGATACCAGAAAAGCAAGAGGCTCCCAGGACCTAACAGGGATGAGATTAGGTGAAATGCCCAATAAAGGAGAGAGAGAGCCTGTAAAGATCATACCCAGAGGTTAGGTAAGGCACCCAGTTTGGAGGTAGGACCACCCAATCATCTCCAAATTCTTAACCCAGGAGGGCTCCTGTCTAAAGGAAATATGGGGACAAAGTGTGGAGTAGAGAATGAAGGAAGGCCATCCAGAGACTGCCCCACATGGGGATCCATCCCACAAAAATACACCAAACCCAGAAACTATTGCAGATGCCAAGTATTTGCCTGTTATAGCTGTCTCCTGAGTGGCTCTGCCAGAGTCTGACAAATAAAGAGGCAGATACTTGCAACCAATCATTGTACTTAGCACAGGGTCCCCAATGGAGGATTTAGAGAAAGGACTGAAGGAGCTGAAGGGTTTGCAACCCCATAGGAAGAACAATATCAACCAACCAGATTCCCCAGAGCTTCCAGGGACTAAACCACCAACCAAAGAGTATACACATAGAGGGACCCATGGCTCCAACCACATATGTAGCAGAGGACGGCCTTGTCTGGCATGAATAGGAGAAGAAACCCTTGGTCCTGTGAAGGCTTGATGCCCCAGTATAGGGGAATGCTAGGGCGGTGAGGTAGAAGTGGGTAGGTGGGAGGGGGAGCATCCTCACAGAAGCAGAGGGAAAGGAGAATGGGAGAGGGGGTTTCCAGAGGGGAAAACTGGAAAGGGGATAACATTTGAGATGTAAATAAAATAAAATATCCAATAAAATAAAAGAAATGGCAACAGCAACAAAGGTAGAGAACATCCACTCAACAAAGACCTAAAATATTAACACCTAAAATTACATCACCCCAAACCCAGATGCTTAGACAACATTATAAAAGCATAAATAGTCAATTATAACCACACATGTCCCCAACATAGCCCAGTAATCCTACTGTATTATGCCGTGAAAAATGCAATATAACTGAAGCAAGAACTTCAAAATACTTATTGTGAATATTATCAAGGACATTAAAGGGCATATAAATAAATCCATTAATGAAATTTAAGAAAATACAAACAGTGGAATGAAATGAAGAAAATAGTTCAAGACACAAACACAAGAATATAATAACTAATGAAAAGAAAAACTACTCAGAGGCTACACCAGCACAAGGGACCCAGGTAAGGCCCTGTCATATTCTTTATGCTTACCAACTCCTTTTAAAGCACATCCAACAATTGTAAGATGTACACCATCTCTGGGACTCCATGTTCAAACCCACAAACTTGGCAAAAGACCTCTGCTATCCTAGAATTCTAGGGATGCCAGAGATAACATTAGCACCCAAAACCCCAGAGATCATCCAGGCCATAAATTAATTAATTAATTAACTAATTAATTAATTAATATTTTAAAATCACATCACATCAGAGAAACCTGAGTGGACTTGAAGACTTACTAGTAAATAGAACCAAGACCACTTAGGCCAAAGAGGAAACAGAAACCAAGGGAAATCTAACACCCATCTAACAAACTCAGAAATCAGCATCTAAACCTATAATAACTCCAAAACCCAAATGACTAAAGGCCAGCATAAGAATACAATCAACAACTACCATGGCAATATGGCACCACCATGGCCTAGCTAGCCTACCACACCAACCCCTGTATAGTCCAACACAGCTGAAGCCCAAATACATACCCCTAAACACAATCTTATAAAAATAATAGAGACATTTAAAGTGGAAATGAATAAATCCCTTTTTAAAATACAGGAAAATACAATGAAACAGGTGAAGGAAATGAATAAAACTGTTCTCAAGACCTGAAAATGGAAATAGAAGAAATAAAGACACACAAACTAAGGGAAGCCTGGAGATGAAAAATCTAGGTAAGTGAACAGGGACTACAGACAAAATCATCACTAATAGAATACAAGAAACCGAAGAGAGAATCTTGGGCATAGAAGATACAATAAACAAAATTCATACATCAGCCAAAGAAAATATTAAATCTAAAATGTTCCTGACATAAAGCATTCAGAAAATATGGGGTATTATTAAAACATTAAACCTAAAAAATAATAGGAATAGAAGAATTAGAAGATTCCCAGCTCAAAGATCCAGAAAATATTTTTACAAAGTCATAGAAGTAAATTTCCTCAACCTAAAAATAGTGATAGAACACCAAATAGAATAGGACAGAAAAGAAAATGCCCTGCCACATAATAATTAAAACACTAAATGTATAGAACCAAGAAAGAATATTAAAAGCTTCAAAGGAAAAGAGCCAAGTAAAATATAAAGGCATATCTATAAGATTTGCATCTGACCTCTCAAAAGAGATTTTGAAATCCAGAAGTGTATGCAAAGATGCCTTACAGATTCTAAGAAATCACAGATATCATAACACTGTTATACCCTACAAAACTTTTAATCACTATAGATAAAGAAAACAAGATATTCTGTGGGGAAAAAAACTAAATTTAAACAATATCTATCCACAAATCCAGCCCTGCAAAATATACTAGAGGAAAAACTCAAGCCCAAGGGAATTAGCTACACTCAAAAAAAAAAAGAAAAGAAAAGAAAAAGAAAGAAAAAAAGAAAGAAAAGCTCAGACCAGCAAAATCAAAAGAAGGGAAGCACGTACATGTACACACACACACACACACACTACCACCAAAACATCAAAATAACAGGAATTAACAACCATTGGTCATTAATATCCCTCAATATTAATGGACTCAATTCCCCAATAAAAAGACAAGGACTAACAGAATGGATGTGAAAACAGGATCCATCACTGTGCTGCATACAATAAATACACATCTGCAACAATGATAGACATTACCTTAGAGTAAAGGTCTAAAATAAGATTTGCTAAGGAAACAGACCCAAGAAGGAAGGTGGTGCTACCAAAATAGACTTTCAATCCAAATTAATCAAAAGTGAAGGTGGAAGGACACTTCATACTCATCAAAGAAAAACTCCACCAAGATGACATTCCAATCTTGAATATCCATGCCCTAAAGGCAAGAGCGTGCACATCTGTAAAGGAAACATTATTAAAGCTTAAATCACATATGGAACTCCACACATTAATAGTGGGAAAGTTGAACACCCCACTCTCACCAATGGACAGGTCATCCAGTCAGAAACTAAACAGAGAAAGAATGAAACTAACAGATATTATGACTCAAATGGACCTAACAGATATCTACAGAACATTTCACCCAAACATAAAAAAACAAACAAACAAAAAAAAAAAACCAACCTTCTCAGAAACTCACAGAACCTTCTCCAAAACTGATCATATACCCAGTCACAAAACAAATTTCAACAGACACACGAAAATTGAAGCAACTTCCTTTATTTTATCAGACCTCCATAGATTAAAGCTAGACTTCAACAACAACAGAAGCAACATAAAGCCTACATACTCATATAAACTTCACAACTTTCTAAACAATGACCACTGAGAGAAGAAAGAAAGAAAGAAAGAAAGAAAGAAAGAAATTAAAGACTTTCTAGAATTCAATGAAAATGAATGCACAATGCACCCAAACTTATGGGACACAATGAAAGTAGTGCCAAGAGGAAAGTTCATATCATTAAGCACCTTAAAAAAGAAATTAGAAAGATTCCCTATTAACAACTTAACAGCACATCTGAAAGCTCTAGAACAAAAAGGAGAAAATATATCCAAGTGGAGGAGATGGAAGGAAATAATTAAGCTTAGGGCTGAAATCAATAAAATAGAAACAAAGAGAACAATACAAAGAATCAATGAAAATAAGAACTGGTTCTTTGCGAAAATCAACAAGATAGACAAACTGTTAGCTAAACTAAAATGCAGAGAGAGAGAATATACAAAATAACAAAATCAGAAATAAAACAGGGAAAATAAAAAGAGATGCTGAGGAAAACCAAAGAATATTTATGCATTACTTAAAAAAACCTGTACAGAACAAAACTGGAAATTTAAAAAGAAATAAACAATTTTCTTGATATATATATTGCTTACCAAAGTTAAATCAATATCAGATAATCCAAATAGACCTAAAACCACTAAGGAAATAGAAGTTATTACAAGTGTCTCAGCCAGATTTGCATGGAATGCCATCAGACTTTCAAATATAATCTAATACCAATACTCTTCAAATTAATCCAAAAAATAGAAACAGAAGGAACAGTGCCAAATTCATGTTATGAGTCTACAGTCACCCCGATACCTAAATCATGGAAAGACTCAACAAAGATAGAGAATTTCAGACCATTTTCCCTCATGAGCATCAATGCAAAAATACTCAATAAAATACTCACAAACCAAATCCAGGAACTCATCAAAAAGATCTTCCACCATGATCAAGTACACTCATCCTAGAGATGCAGGAAGAATTCAATATATGAAAATCAGAAAGACAAAAACCACATGATCATCTCATTAGATGCTCAAAAAGCAACTTTGACAAAATCAAAAACCCCTTCACTATGAAAATGTTAGACAGATTAGAAATAGAAGACACAATACTAAACATAATAAAGGTAATATATAGTAAGCAAATAACAAACATCAATATAAATAGAAACAAAATAATTTCACTAAAATTAGGGAGAGGACAAGGCTGTCCACTCTTTCCATATGTATTTAATATAGTACTTGAAATTTTAACTAGATCAAGTGCTCTTTCTTTGCTCAAGGATTCCCATCATCCTTTCTTCTTCTCATTCTTCATTCTCCCTTTTCATTCTTTTGCCTTCTCATTCTTTTTTCTTCTCCCTTTTCTGAAAGCCTGAACCCAGTCTTTTATTTATTAAAGTTACATCATTAATGCTTTTAACAGTATTATTATTGTTTTAGAAATTCTTAAACATACATAAATTTTATGAATGCTGGATCACTAGTTCCAACCCTTGCTTCCTTAAAACAGAAACACAAAGCAAAACCACATTTTCTTATATTTTTTACACAGCTTGTTCTTCATTGGTTGCTGGGCACAGGTCTTTTGGTTTCCTAGCAGAGCAGACAACAGTCTTTAGTAATTGTTTTCATGTAAGAACAGTACAGTGACAGACAACTAAGGTTGAAATGATTTCTTACAAAATTTTTAAATCTATGCAGAAAGTAGGCATTGTCATCTTCAATTCTTCAAGTAGCTAAGGGAACAAAGTACTAACTTTTTATATGCTAATACATTATCTTTTAATTCTCTAATGTTTGTTCGCTTATACTAGGAATTCTATAGCCTCTATTTTCCTTCTAATGCTATTTGTTTCTAGGTCACATACTAACCTTTCTTCTATAAAATAAACTCATCTATCACTTGCTTGTTTTTCATAGATTCGTTCTTTCCTATCCTTTTCTTCTTGAGACCATTTTAACTCTCTATTCTTGATATCCCCATCTTCACCCTGAATAATTAACACAGCAGTCATTGGGCCAGAGGGTCCACGTATCTCCTCCTAATTCCAAATTCAAGGCTAAGTCTGGCAATGAACTATTTCTACAAAAAAAAAAAAAAAAAAAAAAAAAAAGTAGGCTTTTAGGGGCTCTGTGGTTATATTGTCTAGATCCTTTCCCATGGCCCTAAAGGCCAAGTGGAGGGTCTTTTCCTCTTCCTCCACAGTCTCATGACTACCTCTTTTTCTCATTCCTGAGAACCTCATCTGTTTCATTTATTATGGAATGATTAGCTCTGAGTAATGGTGGAAGTATATTCCTCAGAAAGAGAGATTGGAAGTAAATAGAGGAGACAGCAGATCAGTTTCAAGCCAACAGCAGTCATCAACCTCAGGATACTCCAGGGGCAGGAATTGTGTCATACCTCTCCCTACACAGCCATGTCAGATCCAGCAAGGTAACTCCTACAGCTGAAAAACGCCTTCTGCAAAGTGACTGAGTTCAAAATGAACTAAAATAAATCAGTATCCTCCTATATACAAATGATAAATGAGCTAAGAAAGAAATTAGGGAAATGATATCCTTCATAAAGACCATAAATAATGTAAAATATGTTGCGGTAAACTCTAACCAAGCAAGTGAAAGATTTGTATGACATTAACTTCAAGTCTGTAAAGAAAATATCAGAAGATGTAAATATCCACCTTGCTCATGGATCAGTAGGATCAACATAAAAACCATCTTTCCAAAACAAATCTGCAGATTCAGTGCAATTCTCATCAAAATCCCAAAATATGCTTTTACAGATCTTGAAAGAACAATGATCAACAAAATATGGAAAAAAAACTCAAGATATCTAAAACAATCCTGTATAATAATAAGAGAATATATTGAGCCATTACCATTCCCAGTTTCAAATTGTACTATAGAAGAAGAATAAAAACCACATGGTACTGGCATACAGTCAAATTGATGAATGGAGGTAAATGGAAGACCCAGAAATAAATCCACACATCTATAGACACTAGATTTTTGACAAAGAAACCAAAATTACACAATGGAAAAAATAACATCTTAAGCAACATTGTTAATCTAAATGGATATCCCTATATAGAAGAATGAACTTATATCCATATCTATGACCCTGTGAAAAATACCAGTCCAAGTGGACAAAGATATCAACATAAATTAAATACACTAATCCTGATAAACAAGAAAGTGGGAAATATCTTTGAATGCATTGGCACAGGAGACAACTTCCTTAACAGAATACCAATAGCTCAGGCACTAAGATAAAAAATTAATAAATGAGACCTCATGCAACTGAAAAGCTTCCGTAAGGCAAAGGACACTGTCAAAAGGACAAAACAGCAGCCTGCAGAATTGGCAATGACTTTCACCAACCATACATCTAACAGAGGACTAATATCCTACATATATATATCAAGAACATAGACATCAACCAACCAAATAATCCATTTTAAAAATGGAGTACACAGGAATCTCTAATGGTGGAGAGACATTTAAAGAAATGCTCAATATCCTTAGCCATCTGGGAAATGCAAATAAAAACTATTTTGAGATTCCATCTTACACCCATCAGAATGGCGAAGTTCAAAATCTCAAGCGACATGCTGGCAAGCAAGTGGAGCAAAGGGAACATTCCTTCATTACTAATGGAAGTGAAAACTTGTACAGCCACTTTGGAAATCAATTTGATAGTTTTCCAGATAATTGGGAACAGATCTACCTCAAGACCTAGCTATACCACTCCTGGGCATATACCCAAAGGATGCTCCAGCATACCAAAAGAGCATTTGCTTAATTTTGTTCATAGCAGCTTTATTCATAATAGCGAGAAAATGGAAACAAACTAGATGTCCATCAACTGATGAATGGATAAAGAAAAGGTGGTACATTTATGCAGTGGAGTATTAATCAGGTATAAAAAATAATAACATCATGAAATTTGCAGACAAATAGGTGGAACTAAGTCTTAGTGAGTTAACTCAAACCCAGAAAGACAAACATAAGATGTACTCACTTATAAGTGAATATTAGCTGTTAAGTAAAAGATCCACAATTTACAAACCCAAAGAAGCTATGTATCAAGGAAGGCTCAAGAGGAGATTGATGAATCTCAATGAGAAAAGGAAATAGAATAGACATGGTGGGTGGATGGGGGAGGGAAGTTGATGTGGAAGAGAATGGGGATGGGAACAAGAAGGTTCAGTTTGGGGAGGATGGAGAAAAAGAATACTGGAAAGACAACTGTAATGGAGGGGCATCTCTGGGACAAAGAAGAAACCTAGGGCAATGGAAACTCCCATGAATCTAAGGATGACCTTAGCTGAGATACCTAGCAGTGTGAAATATGGAGCCTGAATCAGCTATCTTCTGTAACCAGGCAAGACTTTCAATGGAGGGATTGGGACATCAACCCAGCCACAAAACCTTCAACCTACAATGAGTCTTGCCTCATGATGTGCAGGGATAAAAGAAGAGTGGAAAGGGAGTGGGCAACCAATGAAACCCATACCAAGGCATGGACACCATTAATAATATTCTGCTATATTTGCCGGCAGAAGCCTAACATAACCATCATCAGAGAGTCTTTACCGAGGAACTGATGGAAATGGATGCAGAAAGCCATAGCTAAACATTAGGTGGAATTTGAGGAATCCTGTAGAAGGTGGGGAGAAAGAATTGTAGGAGTCAGAAGAGTCAAAGACACCACAAGAAAACAAATGGAATGAACCCTGGCAGATAGGGGCTCACAGAGACTGAATCACCAACCAGGGAGCATGTATAAGTCAGACCTAGGCCCTCTGTATGTGTGATGTATAGCTTGGTCTTCAAGTGGAACTTCTAACAGCAGGAATAGGAGCTATCTCTAACATTGTTGCCTGCATTTGGGGCCATTTTTCCCTACTGGGATACCTCATCTATCCTTAATAGGAGATGTGCATAGCCCTACTGCAACTTAATATGCCAAGATGGTTGAGATCTGTGGGAGGCTTCCCCTTTTCTGAAGAGAAAGGAAGAAGGAATGGAAGTGGTGAGAGGAGAGGGGAAGAACTGGAAGGAGAAGAGGGAGGAGAAACTGCAGTGTCAGTCAGGATGTACAGCAAATTGATTCATTTATTTATTAAAACAAATAATAAACTGAGGTATGTCTGGAAGTGAAAAATCATAGAAAGCCCAACAAAAAAGCACAGAGGTAAGGGTCATCAACAGGGTACAAAATATGGAAGAATGAACTCAGGCACTGAAGACAAGATAGAAGAAATGGATACATTAGTCAAAAAATATATATAAAATGAAAAAATCAGGAACAAAACAGGCAGGAAATCTGGGGAACTATGGAAAGATTAAATCTATGGATAATAGGATTAGAGGAAAGAGAAGAAACCTAGGTCAAAGGCACAGAAAATTTTTCAAAAAAATCATAAATTAATTACCTAACCTGAAGGAGGTACATATAAAGGCACAAGAAGCACATAGAACAATAAATAAGCTATACCTCCTCGCTCATAATAATCAAAACACTAAATGGACAGAACAAAAAGACTATTAAAAGATGCAATGGAAAAAAGACCAAGTAACACATAAGCGAAGATCTTTTAGACTAACACCCAACTTCTAAATAGAGACTCTAAAACCCAAAAGGGACTGGAGGAATGTTCTACAATCTCTAAGAGACCACAGATTCAGCCCAAACAAAAACAGCATGTTTTTGCTTATATGTGGCTCTTAATAAGTCTTCCATAATCAGGCTACAATCTGTATAAATACAGAGGTTAGATAGAGAGTAAGGGACTAGGGGAAGGTAAAGATCTTCCTAGGAAAGAAAAATAAAATATATACCTATGGATTATAATGGATTTAATGAAAATGGTTCCCACAGGCCCACTGAGTGGCACTATTAGGAGGTATGGCTTTGTTGGAGTAAATGTGGCTTTGTTGGGGAATGTATGTCAGTAGGAGTGGGCTTTGGGGGTCTCAGAAACCCAAGCCAGGTCCAGTGTCACTCTCTCTTTCTGTTATTTGCCAATCAGATGTAGAATTCTCAGCTACTTTTCCAGAACCATGTCTGCCTGAATGCTGCCATGCATCCTACCATGAGAACAATGGATTAAACCTCTGAACTGTAAGCCAGCCCAAGTTAAGAGCTTTCCTTCATAAGAGTTGCTCTGGTCATGGCATCTATTCACAAAAATAGAAATCATAAGACATGGATAAATGGTATGGTGGTGCGGAGAAATAAGAGTAACAAATGTGAGAGAGAAAAAATGGTGCTGAGAAAGTGAGTGTGGAGAAACATAACTAAAACTAGTGGCCATTGAGGATTGCATGGAAATTTAATACAGTAAAAACTTTAAAAATACACATTTATGGACGAAAGCCTAGTGGTATCACCAAATAACTGGGAAGACAAAACCACAACTAGACATCTCTCACAACCAAATGAGACCTCCAGAGCAGAAAATGAGTTACATCTAATAGAGTTGTTGGCCAAAGAGACACTATGGAAACCCCTCCAAAACCAAGGCTATTGCCAAGGCTATTGTTTGGTCTGCACAAACTGATAGCAAAGCCCTCTTGCTAAAGACAACACCTACATAACTCACTAACATGGAGAAATCAAGCTGTTGCCTACCTTTAGCCGCCTTCACCCCTACTGACTAGTGTTCATGGTACTTAAAGATACTCTGAACACTACCAGAAGAAAAAGGTTAATGTCAACTAAGCTACATATTTTGAGGTTTACAATGGTGACCTGCCTGCAAGGTACACTGGTAAAATAGTTATAGATGCAATCAATTACTACCTGATTGGAATTAAGGCACACTCCATGAAATGGGACCCATACCTGTACTTCCCAGGGGGCTTACAACTTGAGGCTAGGTAGGCTATGGATCTAGGGTGAAATATAATATTCTGCTAAAGAAATGTAGCAACAAAATGACTCCTTAAGACAATCTGCTGTATTCATAGATTAATGTCTTGTTTCAACTTCTGTCTTAGCTAGGGTTTCCATTGCTGTGAAGAGACACCATGACAAATGCAACTCTTATAAAGTAAACATTTCATTGGGCCTGACTTACAGGCTCAGAAGTTTAGTCCATTATCATCATGCCGGAAAGTATAGCAGTGTCTAGGTAGGCATGGTGCTGGAGGAGCTAAGAGTTCTACATCTTCTTGTAAAGGCCAACAGAAAAAGACTGTCTCATAGGCAGCTAGGAGGAGGATCTCAAAGCCCACTCCCACAGTGACACACTTCCTCCAATAAGACCACACCTACTCTAACAAGATTACACCTCCTAATAGTGCCACTCCCTGGGACAAGCATACTCAACCACCACAGTCTTCTAAGAAAGCCAAACACTAACCCCAGAAAATATTACTAACAGGACTGATTAAACACAACCTAAACACATAAAACAATAAACATTCCCAAATGGATGAGAGAAAAGAGCCTCAGTCCTATATAAAGAACTACAGGTCACTAAGGAATACTGAGAATTGAAGAAATAGTCTTGCCCAGGGAGAATACCCAATTGGTTATTCAGTACCAAATATCCATCCTTAAAAACATTCATATAAGCAACAATTTACAGATGGAACAGGGTGTATTTATGTATTTAGAAATATATATGTATATATGTAACAATAATTAATGAAACTATAGGCCATGAATTTGTAAGCAAACAAAGAAGTTTATATGGAAGGGTTTGGAGAGAGGAAAGGGAAGGAGGAAATGATATAATTATAAGCTCAAAAAATAAAAAAAAAATGCACAATTTATCTCCTATGTATAGAGCTCCAATTTTGGAAGATACAAAAGTTATGCTGCATAGCAAGTAAACTGTCCATAACACTATTAAATGATATATTAAGGACAAAGCAATTATTTAAGAGCTATTGTATTAAATACATCACATACATTAGCCCATTTAAGCTTCATGAGGCTTCAATTGCCTCTGTGCCAGTTTTTCAGAGAACATGAGGGTTGTCTGTGCAGCTTAGGAACTTGCACAAAGTCACTGAGCTGTGCAGTGTCTGGGCTGTAATTTGGCCCAAAGTCCATGAGAATCCCAGGCTCAGGTTGTTATCTGCTATGTGATGTGCTTCTCAGCAGTTTTCTTAAGTAACATAAGTAAATGCACTTCGAGAATTGATGTTTCCTACTTTATTTAATGGAAAGAAGTGTCTGAACTAGATTTAATCATCACTTTTCCATCTAACAATTTATGTGACAACTCTGATATATGTCTTTGGGACCGAGTTACAAATATGTCTTTAAAATAATTTCCCTAAACATATATCTCCTAGACATTTATAATGTATTTGAAAATTAAAATATTGATTCAATTCGGGTAACTTTATGATCACCTTGCTTCGTGGAATTGCAATTTTAGGGTGCATAGATTATTCTTCCTCCTGAGGGCAAAGTCCTCTGGCTACACACAAATCCTGACTGGTTCCCTTTATAGCTTTAAGATACTATATTCTGCAATGTTTAGCATTTCTTTCTAAAAAAAATATGTAGTATTTTTTAAGTATATTCCCATGCTCCCCTTTATTTCTCAACAGTTTGTTATAACCATTTCATCAAAATATATACTATAGCATCCTGCTCAATTTAGATTGATTGAGTCAAATTTTTGAGTGAGTGTGTGATCAATTTACAAACATAACTACAATGAAGAGTCTCACAGAAGAGAAGTGAAGGGGAAACACATGCGATATTAATCAATAAGCACAACCTGCTTGTTACAGCAGGTGTTTGAGAAATAAGAATGTTTTTTCCAGAAAGAAGAAAAAGCCTTTTTTTCCCCTTTTCTAATTATGGCAAGCATGGCATGGAGATAATCACAGAGGCTGTGACAAGTGACAAGAGGCCGCGTTTACTCGGTATGCCATCTGCCATGTCCTCCTCCCTGGAGTCCTCTCACTGATTTCCCTTCTCAGTGAAAGGCCCCACCTGCACATGCACACCATCTCCTCCAATCGCTGCCTTTTGTATTCCTCTTCCTGAGAAAGGATGTGAAAGGTTGTAGCAATCAATCTTATCTCTCCTCAGCAGAAGACCAGACCTCGATGCTGCAGATCTGTGTGATTTGCTTGTTTTCTGATAAATTTTGTGGATTGCCAGGCATCTTGCGTTTAAAATCATTGGAATGATCAATACTAATACAGTGTTCTAAAGTTGTAGTAAAGGTCCCCTTTAGCATTTACTTAAACAAAGCCCTCCCAGTGTGGGTGCACACTGTTAAGCACTGTGTGGAAGAGGAAAAGACAGATAGCTTCACATTATATACAAGCACAGAAGGCCACTCTTCAAATAAGGAACTGTTCCAAGCCTATGTCATCTTTTCTATATGTACTGAATCAAAATCTAAATTGTGCAGAAGACCTGTTTTAGGCACTATTTTTTTTAAAAAGGAGTAAAGATAAACTATTATTCTTTGAGAATTTCATACATGAATGCAATATATTTTGGACATTTTAACCTTTGCTCCAATTAGGGATATCTGTCTATATGTAGTTATGAGGCCATTCACTGAAGCTTGGTCAACCTGGTATGGGCTGTATATCCCTAAAGAAAACTGACTCTCCCTCTGCTGGTAGCCAACTGTCATTTACTCTTCTGCTAAGAGAACGCTACCCAAACCCACACTGAAATGTTGAATGGTTTGATCTTGTACAGATCATATTTCAGCAGCCATAGCTGTGATGAGGTCATGAACACAGTCCAGGAGATTGTTTCACCCACTCTTTCCCAATTTCTTCAGTCTTCCCTCTCCCAGCCCTGTTGAGATGCTTCTTGAGACTTGGAGGAGATGTGGGGGTTTTGTTTGTTTGTTTGTTTATTGGTTATTTTATTTATTTACATTTCAAATGTTGTTCCCCTTCCTGGTTTCCCCTCTGTAACTCCCCATATCATCCCTTTTGCCTCTATGAGGGTGCTCCCCTACCCACTTCCATTGCCACCTCACCACTCTAGCATCCCCTTACGCTGGGGCATCAAGCTTCCACAGGACTAAGGGCCTCCCCTCCCATTGATGCCAGATAAGGCAGAAGACGTAATTTTGATGTCCCACTTACGACTTACTCTCTGTACTGTTGACAAGTTGTAAGTCTACATTAACTGCCACGTACTACACAAAGAAGCTTCTTTGAAGAGTGAGAGTAGCATTAATTTATGAGTATAAAAACACAGATTCAGAGGGTATTTTGATATTGAGTTTATTTGACAAAAGAATCTTATCAGGCTCACCACTAGAGGCTATGAGCTCCCCAGCCACAGAGCCTGACCTGATATATGAGTTCACTCCTGTGGAGTGCTTCTTAAATTCAATCAGAAAGTGGTTGGTTACACAATGTTTGTGCAGTAGGCTTAGCTTACAAGGCTAGTTGCTATTGCAGCTTACTGAGTTCCCACAGCTGGGTAAGATTCTTGGTGACATGTGTCCCAAAACACACTGAACAGCACTTCTGGGACTATGAAAGCTATCCAGCAGGGAGGAAACCTTCAGGTCAGTACCAGTTTGACTTCTCCACATCCCATGACTAAAGTGTGTGGTGCCTCCAGCAATAGTATATTGCTGCCAAATTCAGATGAGCAACCATCACCCCACATTGTTGGGAGATCTCCAGGACACCCCTGACCAGCAACTCAAGAAGTATTCCTTACCAGGTACTAAGCTTTTCATTTGACAACAAAAGGCTTCTGGGAAGAACATTACCCCTGTGTAAGGGAACTCCATGTTTTGTTTTGTTTTGTTTACATGTGTGTAATGTATTGTAAACATGTATACATATACTTTAGGAAGCTTATAAGTTAAAATGTTTCAATATAGCTTTTTCAGACATCCTTAGTGTTAATTGTCCCTTCTTGATTCCTTCCTCTGTCCTACCTCCACTCTTAAACCGCCCCCATTTATAGACATACAATAAAAACCTACATATGTTGAGATGACATTTAAATTCATGCTTTGCAAAAATAATACACAATTTGAATAATGTTTTCTCATCCCTGTGTAGTGTATACCATACAGTCAGCATCCACTCTCTACTCTGGCTGATTTATCTCATATCAAAAGACTATTCAACAAGTTGAAATGCATCCTTACATGGGGTTTAGATTAATAAAGCCTTCTGAAAAGCTGGTGCATTGACTCATATTTCAAAGCAAGTAACACTTCATAAACACTAAATGTATTTTTCCTTTTCCAGATAGGTCAGTTCATTTGGTCTTGATTATTGCACCTCCCAAGAAACTGCGAACTATTTGACTAACTGAAAGATGCCATTATACTGTAGTTTAATACAAGATTGGAAGTATGAAGCACACTGGTTTTTCTACAACCTATCCCACAATACACAATTTAAGAGTATATTTATATAACAGCTATGTATACATTTATACACACATTTGCCTATTTACATATACTAATTCAGGTAAAGGGATAAAACTTTACAAGTTAGTTAATATTGAAGAGGCACATCAGTCTGAGCAAAGCAGTGAAATCTGGACAGTAAAGCATAGTTGAGGAAGGATTACACTAAATTCTGCATGTTCTTGAATTTTTAATTTTTTTCCATCAACTTTTAAAATTTTGCTTTTATGACACACCACATATTTTTTTATTTTGTGTCATAAAATCTAAGCAATATAACCACCTTTCCTTTGTTGTAGAGTGGCTGGAATCTAATAGAAGTTAAATTCAACTTCTAAACATCACATATAAACTAAATAACTATGTGCTTTGGTAACTACAGAAGGGATCAGGAGATGATTGAACAGTTGAGAGTATTGGCTGGCCTTGCAGATCAGGAGTTTAGCTCCTGACACCCGCATGAGAAGGTTCACAATAGCTGTAACTTCATCTTCAGGGATTTATCTCCGTCTTCTGGCCTTTACAGGCACATGTTCATGCACAAGTGCACACACACACACACACACACACACACACACACACACACCAAAACAAATAAACAAACATCCTTAAAAACAAAAGACTGACAGAATATCTAGAATATGAACAAGAAATTCCAAACCTGCATAGATTTGCAGCCTTCAAAAGTAGTGAGACATGGGGAATCACAACGATTTTAAGAGCTTCCCAAGCTTCACTAATCTTCTGAGTGAAGTAATTAGTAAGCATACTGGAGGATCTGCAGAAAGAGCGCATGTTGAGGAGGCAGTATAAGACTTGGAGCATGACAGAAATGTCAGCAACAGTCTCCTTTCAAACCACAGGAATTCACAGCAGGCAGATGTCTGCTGGAAAGGGTTCAAATCCAACAACTCTAATGATGGGTTTTCAGATTGAGGGCATGTACACAAAGAAAGGTCATATTTTCTATATTTGGTTCTGGCATTAAAGAAAGCTCACAAACAGTAAGTCTAAGAAAACTACCTTTGTCCTCCACATTCATTGTGCAAAAACTTGCTTGTTCTTGAGGATGCAAGACAATACATTTAAGCTCTGTAAACACAAAAAGAAGTACTGGGGTGTGGCTCAGTGATACAGTGCTTGCCTGGCATATATAAGGGCCTGGGACCCATCTCCTGTGCCACAACACATATGCACACACACACACACACACACAAATGCATACATTTATTATCCAATCTCATGAATTTTATATTAAAAACAAAGGTAAAAAGTCCTGATTTAATGCTATTCAATGATGAAATATTTAAAACAAAAAAATTATAACCTAACATTAAGTACAAGATAGATAAATTAAAGTAAATAAAGATTATGAAAGTGAAGTAAAAATCAAAACAAGGAAAGATTAAAACTGCCTAAATAGTAGATAGCTGTGAAAAGAGGATTGATAGAAGTTAGAAAATACATAATTATTTTTTAAAGCTAAGAAAAGCCTCGGTGGAGTTTTGTGATGGAAGCTTTGTTCTTCTATTAAAAATGAATTATAAATGGTTCAGTAGTTAAGAGCACTGCCTTTCTACCAGAAAACACTGGTTTGACTCCCAGAACCCACAATATGACTCAAAAGCCTCTATAACTCCAGTCCCAGGGATTTGCCACTCTCTATTGGCCTCATTAGGCACTGAATATGTGTAGCTTATAGACATGCATGCAGGCAAAACACTCATACACATGAAAATATTTTTAATAAAAAATTAAAACTATAAGTGGTTAGTAAATAGCCTAAATTAGGGATGGGGCTAGTGATAGAATTCAGACTTCCAATTGATTCATAATTCATAATAAAAATCATTCTTTTGTCTAATTGGAATCTATTTATGTCCAGATTGTATAGTGCTAGGTTCACTTTAAGGTGATATAAATACCACTATAAGGTGATATTTTAAGTAATATAACTACTTATAATTCAAGTATTCTGTTACTTACTTTTCCTATAGCCAAGCTAACTCTTTTCCCTGCACTTTCTCCCAATTCCTCACAGTAAGCTCTGACGATAGCTACAGATTGGGCACATCCATCCCAAGGTGTAGGAACCTCCCTGAATGTGAGACTTGCCTCTATGAGTCCCTTTGATCATGTTGACATGACTCTAAAATATCTGTGGACATTTTTTTTTTACATCTAGCAGGATATTTCAAAAATCATCTGACCTAAAACATGAGCTGTGTCAGACACTCACAAGTTTTATTTTGGAAAGTCCTTCAAAACAGCTGACAATAATGTAAAACGCCAGACTTGAGTGCCTGCTGACAGGAGAGATGTACCATTTGTATTAAGAGGATGACACAAAGAAAATAAATGGGGATATCAGTGATGAGCCCTAAATCAGAAGTCACAAGGACAGGTCCTCTAAACTGAAGGCAATAACTTACAATTGAGCTGTTTCTCAGAGGAGTACCCATGCTGTGTGCCCCATGCTAAGTAGACACAAAAATGTGTTTTCTGGAGATGGTTAATCACTAATGGAAGGCCAGTTGAGCTATTAATAGCTGTGTGACAGGTTTGCAGGGATTGGTTGCGCCAGCATGAGTAACAGCAGTGAACACAGTCCAGGGGCTCATTAGCACACTGAGTTCCAGCCCTGCTCTACCTCTTAAAGCCAGTGCTATCACAAGCCCCTCAGGTGACTCAGACATCCAAGAAAGTTTAGGAAGCAGTTCTCTGTAGAATGCAGGTGGTCCTTTCTTTTTGCAGCAAAGTATATATTTTCATAATAATCATAAATATGTTGTATAATCTAATCTTTCATTGAGTAATCATCATTTGAAGTGCCTACTAGACCACATGGTGTGCACGTAAGAGGCCACAGATACCTTGTACTGAAAAAGACAGCTGACTGTTTGTCATTTATAGAATGAAGCATCTAAAATAGATGGGAAGAAGTAAAGAAAAATTGAAATGTTGATGGATGTTTAGTGAATATATACAAAAATGATTAATGAGTTCTAAGTGTCCAAGAATGTTATCAGGATGAGGGCCAGAGAGATAGCTCAGTGCGTTAAGGCACCTATTGAAGAAACCTGCATTCTACCCCACACATTGGAAGGAAAAACCAGCTTCTCCAATTTCTCCTCTATCCTTCACACAGGCACCACTGGACACATATGTGAGTGAGAACATACATTCAATAAGCAAATGCAATAAAATAATCTTTTCTTAAAAGAATGAATTGAATTCAGTTTTTCTCATTAAACTGGAGCCAACAACTACAGATGATGATTCTTAAAAGCCTATGGGACATTTAGTTGAAACAAACTCCACTTAAGCTAGCTCATATGTATTAGTAGGTCGGCTTCCCATGTGTCAGCTTCTCTTGCAACATCACCAAGAAAGAATCAGAGTAAAAATCACAGGAGATTGCTATATTTTGGGGACAGCCATTGTGTGAAGGTGTCATTCCAAGACTAGGAAAAACAATACAGAAACTAAAGGATTACTCGCCTTTGGCAATGTGGATGAAATAAAAATGACTTCAGAAAGCTCTTACAAATAGGTAGCTTAACAGCCTGCAGCAACCCCCATGTGTTGAAATTCCCTTTGGCAGAAACACTTGCCAGATGCGGTCTGATTGGCAGACCCACTAATACAACAGGCTGTGTGTGCTATAGGCTCTCAAAGGACCTATGAATCTAGAGGCCAAAGAATGGGCAAAGAACTGAAAACACTGGGCTCATTTGTATTGTATACAAGCTTTATTTTTTTAAAAATTGCCTAAATCTTCAATGAGAAGCCAGTGAATGATTACTTCAAATGACCATTTACAGGGATTGCTTCCCTTATATTGTGCAACAGGCTGTAGAGGGTTTTTACAGAGGAATTTTAGTTTAACGCTCCACTTTTTTTTTTTTTTTTTTTTTTTTGCAGTTTTGTGATACAGAGAAAGTTATTTATCACCTGTGAACACCACTACTAGCTCTTTGTGATTTGTTATAAAACAGCAGTGACACCTGTCTCTCAAGATAGGGAAATTCCGTATTAGTGAAGCAGTATTTTAAAGGACTTTACTGGGGTGTGAGGAAAAGTAAGTTGGTCCCTCCCTTGTGGAATTCTGGGCTTGAGAAGATAGAGGCAGAGGATCAAGAGTTCAAGATTACCTTCAGCCACCAATAGCATGTTCAACCTGGGTCATATAAAACTCTATCTCAGAAAAGAAAAGAAGAAAAGCAACTAGATGAATTTCAGTTTCAAGATAAGCATCATGATTATCTGTGTTATAAACCTATCTACCAACTCCAAAGGTTTGTCCCTTACTTGTGTATTATTTATGTGATAAGACAGAATGCTTAGCACAGAATCTCTCATCTCAACAAATTTTGAGCACATGCTTTTATCTATAGGCATCAGGTTGAACAGTGGACCCTCTGCTTATTTCTCTTATGTAACCAAAGCAAGCCCTTTGATCACACCTCCCTATCTCTACTGCCCTCTGCCCCTGGAAACCAGCATCATCCCTCTACTTTGGTAAGTTCAACTACAATGGGTTCATTATGCAGATTTTGTCTCTGTCTGGTTAATTTAAGTTATCTCAGTGTCCTCTAGGTTCCTCTATGTTGTTATAAGTGGCATGAATTTTTTTTTTTTTGGTCTAGGTGAATAATGACCCATCATACAAATATACCTATTTCTTTTCCCATCAGCCAAGGGATGTTTAGGTTGTTTCTATATCTTGGTTGCTGTGAATAATGCTTGATTAACAAGAGATTGCAGATATTTGCTCAAGGTCTTGTTTTACTTCCTTTGAACCTTGAAGATAGATGTGTGGGTCAAATACTTTGCCTATTTAAAGTGTTTGGTTTATCTCTGTACTCTTTCTCATAGTTGTAGAAACAGCAGAAATTCTTACCAATAGCATCCTAGTTTGTTCTTTAGTGCATCTTTACCAACATTTACCTTTTGGTTTCATGAACATAGCATGCTACCAAGAATGAGTTGATATTTTACCACTGTGTTGCTTGGCAGCTTCTTGATAATCAGTAGACATTGGGCACCTTTTCATAGACCTCTATCACTGCAATATTTTATTTGTAAACATCTGTATTCAGTTTTGTCCATTTTTATAAGGTAATTTGACTTTCTGCTAGCAAGTTCTAGAAGCTCATAATATGCTTAAATATTAATTCTTTAGAAATACAGTGCAGTTTCTGTTGCATAACAAATTAAGAAAAATATGGATGGTGAAAAACAAAGATTTATGAAGCTCACAGTTCTGGAAGTTTCAGAGTGTGGCACTGGTCCTGCTTAACTCTAAGTGAGGACTTCCTGTGGATAGCATCAAATGGCTGGAGCACATGTAAAAACAGTCATGACAAGGTGAGTCAGACAGCCACAAAAGGGTCCAATAGGCAGGTACTTCCTTTCCTGATAACTCCCTTTCTCAAGAGCTCCCTCACTCCATAAGAATAGCCCTATACCCTAACAAAGGCAAAAATGTCCATGACCTAACCATTCACCTAGGCTTCAAGTCTTAGTTTCCAACACTTTGGCACCACTGCACTGAAGGCAAAGTTTCCAGCACACAAACATTCAGAGAATATATTTCTCCTCAATCCCAACCTAGCATGTGCTTTATAACTATTTTTATCACTCCATGAATGGCCTTTTCACTTTGTTGAGTGTTACCTCTGTGGTGCAGAAACTTTTAGCTCACCTGATGTAATCCCTTCTATTTTTGATTCTTCTGTTACCTGTATCTATGATGACATATCTAAAAATAATGACCAAGACCAAGGTCAAGGAAATTTTCCTGTTTACTTCTAGGAGTTCTAAGGCTTCATGGCTTATGGTTCAAGCTCCCACTCATTTTGAGTTAACCTTTTTGGATTTGCAAGTAATACAGATACAATATGGATAATTTGACAATAAAGTATAATCAAGTTTATCTGATAGCAGAGAGACATTAATCCTATTCTATAAGCTTCAGCAAGATAACCATCAGCTGTTAGTTGATCTCTAAGGCAAATTTCTAGGGCATAATACTAAGTTAAAATACACTGGGTAAAAATATCTTAAGAAGGAAAACATTAGCAAAGACCACATGATTATTCACAGTGTATGTCACCAAGTAGAACAACAGGTGAATGATGACCATGATGAGATGAAAAAGGAATGATACATTAAAAGACAAATAGCATGAATAGACTAGGAAAACACTGAGGGTTTTTTTTTTTTTTCAGAAAAGTTACAGAGGCAGATTTACATTTTGTATCTGCTACCATCCTCAGTTCCAGTATCAAAACTCACGAATATTTTACCTGTATAGATACAAGCTGGGGCTAGTGACAACAGCTACAATCTCAGCATCAGGAAGCAAAGAGAGAGTCTGGGCCAACCTGGACTATACAGTGAGACCCCAACCCAAAGAAATTTTCATGAAGGCATGTTGAAAGTTACTCATTACTAATGGAGTGGCAAAGTTAGTAAATTCTGTAAAATATCAAAACAAACCAATAAGACATTCAATTACTTATCAATTTTCTCTTGTTTTTCTAAATCAAACAGAAGTCAGCAATACTACCATCATTTTTCCCATTTACTTTTTAGCAGCTATTATTCAGTGTTAGTGATAACACCCAGAGCTTTCTCTCTTTTGGGAAAGCACCCTACCACTGAGCTACCTCCTAGAACACCGTTCCTTTTTTATCAATGTCCACTAGGAAAATAAAAGAGTAAAAACATTACTAACATGAAATTTGAGTGATGTCTGGCAAATCCTTAAGAGTGGCATCAAAGTATTGGCACACGCCTTTGATCCCAGCACTGGAGAGGCAGAGGCAGGTAGATTTCTGAGTTCGAGGCCAGCCTGGTCTACAGAGTGAGTTCCAGGACAGCCAGGGCTACACAGAGAAACCCTGTCCTGAAAAAACAAAACAAAACAAATGACAAAAGAAGTTGTCAATTCATATGTAGAACTGAGTTAGCAGTGACAACTGCAGGGAAGAAAAGTAATGTTAAACCATCTTCCCCCTACATCAGTGTGCTTACCCCAGCACTTGCAGCATCATGTTCCCCTCAGTTCCTACAGCTCAAATGTTCTTCCCTTCCTCTACTGCCCTGAAATGCTCTCCATCTTCAAAGCTCAGACACTATCCTCCATCCCCTTATTGTACACACACCAGTGTTTTCTTCCTGCTGAGAGAAGTCATAAAATCAAACCCATATATCACCATACATACAGCATATTTTGTTCCTATTGTTCTGAGTCCCATTGTGTAGGTTTTTAACCACTCCCATGGAGGATGTAGTATTTCTGCTCTGTTCTTAAATCTTCAAATGTCCAGAATCAATGAAAAATCTATCAAGCCCTTTAACCCTCTTACCTTTCCTCTTGGGTTGTTCTTATCATGTTGCTATGTTGGGGGGGGGGGGGGATGAAGAGAGAGAATAGATATGAATATCTATAAGTCAAACTTTCAGCAGCATACGACTTTTCGAATCAAAAGTCCCTAAAGAAGAAAGTCATCTTAAGGCATCTGCTTGTCACTGCATTTTCTACCACTCATCTGAAGATAAAGTGTGGTATTTATGTAGTTTCTCTGGGACATTGCTTGCTCCTCCCCCCCCCCCACAACCATATTTTTCTCCTATCTCATCTATTTACTCCCTTTTGCTTCAAGGACAAGACACTTAGGACATATCTTTTCCATATATTCTCATTTCTAGAGCCTTGATATGACTCACACTGCCAGTAACTTAACTGTGGATGGGAATCAGAAGAAAAGATGCAAAACCTAGTCCTTCATCTTGCAGAGCAAAGGTGACTGATTGTCAGGCAGCTCTAGCCAATGCACGAGGGTCAGCAAAAGCTTTACTCACTCAAAAACAACTATCTCTCTGCAGTTGAGAAAATGTGACCACATAAGTTTGGAGATCTGGATTTTGGGAGTCACATCTGAAATCTCAGGTACCTTCACTGATGTTCAATAGGCTTGGCCTTTCCAGTTGTTTCCAAAGCTTTCGCTATATTAAAATTAAATATTCACTATATTAAAGCCCCTTCACTAGAAATCCCCAAGTAAATGGACTCTTAGTGACACACCTATACCACTCACACAATACAATTCTAGTCTCAGGCTGGGAATGCTACTCATTGGAAGAGCATTTACCTAGTATGTGCAAGACTCTGGGTTCTATTCCCTATACCAAAGCAAAAATATTGTCTTAATAAAAGAAGATGTGTAAGATAATTGTGGTTGATAGGTAAATTCTTAATCTGGAACATTTTTAATTTTCACATTCTGGTATTTTTTTAACCTGTGAACTCTTTATGGGCTTCTTTGATTAACTAGTAAGTGAACTCTCCACTATGGGTAGAATTTTCATATATGCCCTAGGAGAGATAAATGAAATAGGAAGCAAAGATGTTATTTTCCACTCTGCAAACAGCTTTGGGAGAAACAGGAAATAATGTGTGGGGTGAGAAGAGGAGAAATGAGCAGCCTATTCAAGGATGAAAAAAATAATGGGAAGTCAGCTGTGTTTGAGAAGCAATCTCAGTAATTAGTGGTAAGCATGCATTTATCATGACTAATTACATCCAAAAGTCCTGTCTCATCAGAAGCCTCCATGTATCCTAGACAGGGAACTGCTCAAAAGACTTGTTCACAAATGTTACTTCTTCATGAAATATCTTTCTTAAGGAACCTCAGCCTGATGCCATTTGGTACGCCCATCCATTGAACATTCACTGGGACCATTGGTTGATCCCTCACTCCATACAGACACTCTTACAAACAATGTGAGAGGCACTTATGTAAAGATAACTGAGTCACTATTTTCCCAAAGCTCATGTCACACAGTGTGGGAGATGGCATGAGAAATAGACAAAGCCCAGGTAAGCAAGTAAAACCATTTCAGAATTTAGTAAGTCATAAACCTAAGGAAGCCAAGTGATGGCTTGATTATATTGTGGGTGTGAGGAATCTTATGTAAAAGGCAGGACTTTGGAGAAGTCTTGCTCTAAGAAGGTCATGTTTAATCTGGTAGACAGGAAATAAGGAGCCAGATACACAAGAATGAAAGGAAAAAAATCTTCCATTTTTTCGATTGAATTATTACTCGATGAATATTATCAAGTGAAGAGGTCTTGACAGGGCTGTCTGGAGTTGTTTTTCAAAAGGGAAGGCACAATGAGTGAAATGAAGAGTGCTGAGAGGCCTTGGTGTTTGAACAAATCTGTTTCTTACAGACTGTGAAAGCTATAATAGGAGAGACATTAGATCTCATTCTCCTGATCAGCAACCCATGAATGCAAGGACAGCAGAAACTTTCATTTGTTTTGCCCAGCTTCTCTCTCTCTCTCTCTCTCTCTCTCTCTCTCTCTCTCTCTCTCTCTCTCACACACACACACACACACACACACACACACAGCAATAGG
>JADRCH010000009.1:11681103-11703973 GCA_019843965.1 Rhynchomys soricoides | reverse complement strand
ATCTGTTCCTATCTCTACAAGGGAACAAGTAACCCCAAAAATGCAAGGTGCTCTAATCTGACCTCTGAAAATTTTTTCTTTGAGCAAGACTGAAACAAAAAAAATATATAAGAATTAAATTAAAAGATTGTTTGCTGTCAAAATTGAGTAAAACTAAATTAATGTACTCCATTATTCAGTTCAAGATCAATAGAATGAATTACTTTCTTTGAGGGAGACATTAAAAAGACTACATTGTTTATCAATTCATATGAATATCATGTTACTAGTTCTAAAGAAAAATGCTCTGTATATTATTATCATTATACTACTGTTAATGTGAAAAATTCTGAGGCCCTAGACTGGAAGAAAACATGTGCAAAAAGTAGAACAGACCAAAATATACAATAACTTTTCACATTCAACAATAAGAAAACCTGATTAAAATTGAGTCACTGAACAAGAGATTAGATGTTAAAGGGCATATGAAGTTTTTCAAAAGTAATAAAGTAAAATATATACATATATATATATGTATATATATATATATATATATTATATAAAATATATAAAGAAAAAGGAGATACAAATGGATCTATTCAAATGGTGAGAACCCTGATAATACCAAGAGCTGAAGATATGAAGCAACAGGAACTGCCAACTATTAGTGGTATAAATGAAAAATGGTATTGTTTGATGGTTTTATATAAAATTATACTATGCTTCATATATGACCCAGCAATTGTACACTATGACAGGTATACTTGAAATGTACGCCAAATGTCTCAATTCTCTGCTGTAGTATGGATATGGTTCAAATATGCTCCCCAGAGTTTCCTGTGTTGGAATCTTTATTGCATTGTGAAGATATTTATAGATATTAGAAATTAAGATGTGAGGTTAGCATGAGATAATTAAATCTCCAAGGCAACTTCCCACAGAACACATTAATGTACTTCATGAGGGACTCTGATTAGCTCCCATAAGTGAATTCTCCTAAAAAGAGGACTTGCCATTTCCCAAGTTCTATCTTCCTGTCTTGCTGTGCCTTCCTTTACCCATGCTCTTGCTGTGATGTCATCTGCCTTGCTATGATATACGCACATGGTCCCATAACAGAGCCAATCAGAAGTTCATACCATATGTTTGGATCTCCATAACTGTGAGCTAAATAAACCTACAAAGGGCCAATTCTCTAGTGTTACATTATAGCAACAGAAAACAGTCTAAAGCATTCTCTTGTGGATTTTTGTCTGTGCCTGGAAATTAAATTGGCATTAAAAAAGATCATCATGAGAAAAGCATGCACATTTCATACACATTTATTTATGCTTTATATATTAGAATTCTTGGAAGGAAATAAGGACGCAGTTCTGAAATAAGATCAAATCTTTATGCACTGAGGTATCAAAAACAACAAGGTATTTTTATTACCATCCAGGAATACATTCAATGACCTAGTCACCCCACATCAATCTCCATGACTTCTTAATATCACCTTACAGGTGCCAAGTTTCCAATACAAGTATGTCCGAAGAACTTATCAAACTACAATCATTTTATATCAGAGCAGAAAATTACAATAATGTGGCAAGGCAATGTGGTTTGGGACTATATAAATAACTGTTTAGAACAGTAGTTGAGAAGACAAGACTCCTCTCTTCCTGTGTGCACATATGTGTGTGACCTACTCACTTTTTCCTCAGTCCCAGTGTTCTGCCCCAAATAATAAGCTTTCTTGTTATTAACAGAGCATTCTTCCCCTATGTATTGTATTGACTTTTAAGAAAGAGCACAAAAGCCAAATTGATTTTATTACTGTTGTTCTTTGAATTCTCAGTATGAGATATGGCCACTATGTTGTCATGGCTATGGTTCATATGTGCCCAAACTTGGTAGAAGATATTCCTCAGTAAGTGAATAAATAGATAAACTCTAGTACACAAAGATGGTAAAATAGTATTCAGTGCTGACAACAGCACCATAAATAGAGACGGGAGAGGCATGTAGTTCTTAGTACAAGAAGGCAAACTTAGTGGGTTGTGTATCCTTGTCCAGCATCCAGACCTATAGGATCCCCATACCAATAGGAATCCTGATTAAAGTGTGGGCTCTGTGGTGATATAGTGCCGTGTAGTTTATGAACTGATTTTTTTATGTCACTATGGCATGGAATGTGCAAGTGAGGAGGTTGTGCATGATAGTGGACAAGGAAGATGTGAGAGCACTGTACCTACAGCAAAACTATACTGCACACCTGAAACTGTTCTGAAAAATAAATCCTACCCAGAGGAATATCTTGTGGTCCTGTAGCACCTAGCTAAATAAGGCATCAGTCATCAGGTGCTTCCAACGAGCAAGTGACATGATCTAATTTATAATTTTGAAAAATCACTAGATAGTACCGTGTGAGATGAAAATGCAGAGCAACAAAACTAAAAGCATGGGGTGCAGTTTCCAAAGTTTACCACGGTAGAGGCAGTGAGTAATGGTGACCTGGATGAAAATGATGGTGGGAAAAATGGAGAGTAATTTATATTTGAAGTAAAGATGACAAGACTAGATTGAATGTAGAAGAAAAGGCAAGGAGTAACCAAGCATTCCGGATAGAGTGATTACATCACTGAGGACACTGGAGAAGAGGTAGGAGAAGTGTGATGATGACAGGGAGAACTGTGAATGGGCTTAGAAAACCGTCCTTCCCTAACTGGGGCACACAAGGCACATATTAGCAATAGTGTGCTGACAAATGTTTAATGACACTAGCTAAATTGGAGAAAAAGCATGTAAGTGTTGTTAAAATATACATGCTATAGATTTTTCTCATTGAAGGAATAATATCATATAGTTTCTAAACAACTGAATTGTGAGGTGCTTTCATTGAAAAAAAAAAAAACCCACATACTTCATTAGTTCTTCTGGAATAATTCTGACATTTTTGCTTCTAGTGGAACCTATGCTGTTGCTTGCTCATCCATAGCCCTAGAATGAGAAGACATAGGAGAGGTAAGCAATAAATACCTAGACACAAAGGTTGACTTTGTAATGTGTGAGGAAATACTGGCATCATCCAGCATTGAGAAAGGGAGCAAGTTCCAGACTAGTTTCCAAGTAAAGTGGGACTGGGATGAAGGTGACCCAGGGAACAGAGATAGAAAAGGGAGATCAGGAGCCACACAGTGAGCACAGACAATCCCCAAGGGGTGGGCTGGGTGTGGCCTATTTGAGACAAGGAGGATGTTTAATTCATAGTTGATAGAAGAACATATGTATAGGCTTCATGGATGGGAAAATAATATAAAGAACAGAGAGAGGAGAAAAACATCAGAGAGAAATTTAAAAGCCAAGAGTACATGAAATCCAATGACCAGAGAGAAACTTCTGTTCAGAAGAGGAGACATTTACCTTTGTAATTGGAAAAGTGCAGGCTGTGGCTTCAGGTGAGCTTTGGGTTTGGGATGTTAGTACAAGAACATCAAAGACTTATCCTTGCTAGAGCAGAGGCATTATGACAGTCTGCCAAAAGATGAAAATTTATACTTCCCAAAGGTAATAAATTCATTGATAAAGTTGAATGTTATTATTGGTATCGTGAACTTTAAAAGGAGTCAACAAAGTTATATAATGCTTTTTAAAAAAATATTCAGTCTCTTGGAACCACCACAGAGAAGATGACTCAGTAAAAATCATATTTAGAATGATGACAGACAAGTAAATAGAAGGAGTAAAAAAGGCAAATAAAGAAGGATTGTTACAAATCTCTATCTGAGCTGTAGTCCAAGGTGAGGTTGAGATAGTAAGGACAAAGGGAGGCAGATGTAGGCTCATTTCATGCAAATGACCTTCATGAATGAAAAGCTAGTAATACGTGAAGTATAAGTAACAATCAAAAGCTGATCCCTTCCAGACAGATATATGACATATATGACCAACGCAGGTACAGGTCGGGGTCTTGAACATATTACCACATGAACGTTAAGCTTATTGCAAACAATGACTATCATAAGAATAGAGAAATACAGCAATTAGCTGGGGATCTAAGTGTTTCAGTGAAAGAGCAAGATCCTATAAGTAGATGGCAAGGGGAGATAGTGGTACATGCTTCAAAACTAAGACTTAGGAATGAGAACAGGAGAAATAAGGTCAACGAGGCACTGACAGTCAACGGGGACTTTTTTAACTCTACCTCTACCTCTCTGGAAAACACAAGGATAATTCATTCATTCATTCATTCATGTTACCATAAGTTGAGTGATGCCCAGTGATGATAAATTACAAACCTCACAGGATACAACTCACCATCAAACTCTAGCAAACTGAGAATATTTTAGATGCCTATAGAAAGGCTTGGAAGCTATAAAACTGAGGAAAATGGTGTGTGACTTCTAAAAGCAAATGTCTTCTATAAAAAGATTATTTATAACTGCTTTGCTATGAAGGATAACAAAAATTGAATTACAAGTGCCACGTGTAGCTTATAAAATCAGCTAGAGGTCCTGTTATCTTAAAGGTTAGGAACCAGTAGATCAAAAAAAGGAGAGAGAGAGAGAGAGAGAGAGAGAGAGAGAGAGAGAGAGAGAGGAATACAATTATAATTTGAAAGCATTTGAAAGGTAAATGTTTGCTTGTACTTGCAAATTCATTTCATGATGAAATAGGAGACGACAAGCCAGCAGGAGCCTTCTTCACTAGCTACTGCTCATTTATTAGTTGTTTCTCATCATTGGTTAGAAAATCAGCTAGACAGATCATGATTAGCGTTCTCAGGACACAGATATGTACAAATTTTTGTAAGAATAGGTTCTGACCTTATTTATACTCTACAAAATTTATTAAGAAAACAAAAATAGATCATAGACAATTACTAAATAGGATCACAAATGTTACCAAGTTTCAGGAAAGCAATTATCATTAAAATGTTTTGAATAACTAATGAGACTACCTTTAAAGTAAGATCTGTTCCTTACTTTGATGATTTACTCAAGTGGCTTTCACCATAGGAGATTTTAGCATATGAAAACAAACTAAATTAAACTAATCAGTAAATTTAAATGGAAACACTACTCTTCTGATTAGCCATTTTAAGGAGTGATCTGTCCGATATCACCTTGGCAACTGGTTTTCAAAGAAGACAATCCAACTATCTAACAAAAGTATTAGTAATTTTTACCTTATCATATCAATATTAATACCATAACACATCATCACATTTTACAAAAATGTATAATAAATTTTATTCATCTCTTTGACAAGAAGTAAAAATGCTATACAAGCAGCCACTTATCCAGATGCTTCCCACTCAGAAAAGTATTACTGTTATGGAGATGTTCATTCAGTGACAGGCAGGGTTTCTGACTTGAAAGAGATCACAGTCTAAATCAAATCATGGTTAAAATAATAGGATGTTACAAGGCAGATAATAACTAACTCTCTTTTCCCCAATCAGGTATTCACTACACTCCTGACACAGTATCTAGCAGTTTAACTCCAGAGCAAGGAGGAGGAGAAGAAAGAGGAGCAGAAGGAGGAGGGGGAAGAGGAGCTCAGTTGGGCTTCACTTGAGAAGTAAGAAATGAGATTAGCTCAGCTCAATCAGATCAGGCAAACAGGCCAAAGTCTTAACACAAACGCAAGGAATGGAACACTATGAAGGAACATGGGGGTTCTCAGAAGTCTACAGAATGAATGTTGTGCTTATCTACAACTGCAAACATAATGACAAGTGACTTGACAGCACATCTTTGATGAACATAAACATGCTAAAAACTGGAAAATAAAAGAATTTTTCCACAGGATAAACTATGTTCTTTAAATTATCTAAGAATATTAAATGATTTTCCACAAGGACTAAGAGTCCTATCTCAGAAAAAAAATGAGATTATCTTTATTTACCAAAAAGATAATATTTAAAAGCTAGCTGTGAGTCATATATCTTGGAAGAGAACCTACAAGTGCCACTTTACTAAACTACCAAATTCCCTGACTATTTTTCTTTATAACCACGAGTAAGTGTAGTTCTCACCCCTCATCCAAAAGAAAAGAAAAAAAAAAGTTTCTTGGCAACAGACCAAAACCATTACTGAAAACCACAAGCAACTGAAATGCAGAATTGTGGAGCCCAATCCCAATGGGTACATCTATAACACAAGCCTGCACCTAAGGTTCAGGGGAAATTGCTGAGGAGGGGGCAGAAAGATTATTAAGAACCAGAGGAGCAGAGAGCAGAGAACTTACTGTGAGACTGTGTCTCCTAGTGATGTCAGAAACTACATCCATAAAGTCTCACCGACATGACTGCCTATATAGGAACTGAACAAGGCCAATAGTCATGCTGCTAAAGCAGATGAGGGAAAGACCACAGCATTTCAGCCCTACACAAAGAACCACAGGCAACTAAGGAATGCTGACAGCTGGAGAGATAGTCTTTCCAGGGAGGAGCACACCAACTAGCTATTCAACACTAAATGATCAGTCCTGAAATATACACACAAGCAACATTATACAGACTGTACAGGGTGTGTTAATGTATTTAGGAATTTAACTATACATTATGTATTATACATACATACATTATGTATTACATATGTAAATTCCTAAATACATTATGCATACATATGTAACAATTATTTAAAGAGTAGCCACACATTTGAAAGAGACCAAGGAGAGGTATATAGGAGGGTTTGGAGGGAGGAAAGTGAAAGGGAAATTATGCAATTATATTACAATATGAAAAAATTAAATAAATAATATATATGGTTATGTAGCACAGTCAAAGATACTTACCCAGCATGCATGGGGCTCAAGGTTCCATCTTCAGTGCCTGTTTTCTGAAAAGTAGAATTCCTTCTGACAGTTATAGAGCTGTATTTTTTTTAATTAAAAAAGGAGAAAATACAATGAAAAGTTATTGCAGCCAAATGATGACTCTTATCCTCTACACGCTGCTGCGGACTCCCTGAGTTACATGGAATTTATATAACAGAAAAATGGAAGTGATGTAGAGTTCTAAAAATACATACAATAAGACACCGGGTCTGTCTTAAGTGTTCAGTATGGGCAGGCTCAGATATGGGGGAGCCTAGGGACCACTGCTCATCAGAAACTTCCTGCAGTAACCCTAACACACTTGCAAATCCCCGCCTTGAAATCCTGTGCAGGTCCACAATCAACAACTGCGAGAAGTAGGAAGATTGACTGCAACGTAAATTTAAAGCTGTAGACAACTATTTCAATTTTATTAAGTAAAATACCTTTGGGCATCAGGGATCCTGTAGCCAATTAAATATACTATTTATGCTTTCTGTCTCAGGAATCCCAAGGCAGACACAAACGAAGTGAGCACAGCTGTGTGCCAATGGTCACATGGGCCTGTGCCCATTCTCAGAAGCCCCAGCAGGCCTGGGAAGCAGATGACCCCAGCAAAAGAACTCTTCACACAGCGGGGCTTACTCTCCAGGTACCCCACCCCGAGACAGCCGAATTTAATGTGTTCCTGGTGGGAAAGAATGAGCTCAGCAATGACTTAATAGCTAATAGACACAGGCCAAGGCTGTGAGACTTTCGGGCTGCTTAATGGTATTAATTTTGAAAGTGAGAGCATAATTGGCTGCCACTTACCACCTGTGGCTGATGTTAGTGCTTCAGGAAGGAAGAAAAAAAAGGCGATAGGAGGCCAGAGATCACAGGGTCTATGCAGCCTCCAGCTGGGCCTCTTAAAGAGTGTTGACAATTTCACTGCACACCTCCCCTGGAGGGCTCTCTCACTGTCCGTTATAATTTGTCATGTCTTCACAGAATGCAACCCTAGTTTGCTTACCTCACTTTCGCCATATTTGAAAAACAGAGCAACCAACCGCGACTTTCTTAGGGCAGCTGAACATTCTCACAGGCTTCTTCTCCTTTCATTTTTCCAAGATAAAAGCAGCGGCTGAGAACAGGGCAGAGATGGTGACTTCAGCAGCTCGAAGCCCATTTACTTATGTTAGGAACAGGGGCTTTTGACAGAAGAACATTTTGTTCGAATTTTAAGAGTGTGGCTAATGTCACACTCCTATCTTCTCTTGTATAGATGGTGAAGTAGGAACCATCCTCTCTCCAGCCATAATCAAACCGTGATCATGATAAAAGACATGATAAAAGAAAACTGAACTCTGATATGACATGAAAAAGATTCTCATCTCATGGAAATTAATGGCCCACAGCACACGAAGTACGGGGCAGTAGGTTCATGGACACATAATTCTGGACATCTTTTCTAATTTTACCATCTTTGTACAAGCCACTGATTTTCTATCTCTATACTTCTGCTCAATGGCCATTCCTGAACAAATTTCATAACTCTTTTGCCTAGTTCACCCATCCTCAGCCAAAGACAAAGGAGTTTACAATACCATTACTATAATATGCTGATTATGTGTTACGTAAATATCAGCTGATAATTTATTATCTATCAGAATTGTTCAAAAGTTTTAAAGTAATCAATACGAAATGCCCTAATTTCTGCCATAAGGAAAATGTTCAGTATATGGTCTTTGTCATCATCATTATCATCATCATCACACAGTTAGGCTTCTTTATATGTCTGACTGTTTATTGAGCATGAGCATTGTGCAAGGCACTGCAGTGCAGATTCATGATCTGCCCAAGTTATTAGGATCCTGTACCACTTGCTAAATGCCATGTATGATGTGGGGAGTTAATAAAATCCTGCTGATCATTTATTAGATGTATGGCTTCTATTTCTAGACATCGCAGTTGTATCTATTGAAAGCAAAATTTTCCAAGTAGTTATTAACCTTCATTTATTAATTTTCATTTTCATACTAATTAACTGATATTACTTTTACAATTAATTTTGATGGCTCAGTTATGTGATTGGTGATCTTTATATGTAACCTTTTCTGGTTTTCAGAATAGAAGGAAAAAACATGAAGTCATATGATATATTGCTTCTCAAATGAGTTATGAGAATTACTTCATTTAAATTTCCTGGTGACAGTTGGGCAAAATAAGCAAGTCCTACCTAAGACTCCTCAGAAATCTTTACATCAAAAGCTTAAGTGAAGGCCAGAAGAAATGACTTGTTGGTTAAGAGCACTTATTGCTCTTGCAGAAGACTCTAGTTTGATTCACAGCACTCATAAGACAGCTTAAAAAAAAAAATACAAAACAAAACCTCTGCAATTCCAATTCCAGTAGATCCTATATGTTCTCTTTTAACATTGGCTCTTACATGCAGGAGGTACCCATACATACAATCAAATATACACATATGCTTAAAATAAATAAAATTTGTAAAAAAGTGTACTATAAGCCACAGTGTTTTCACATGGAGGCCAATAACACCTCATTTCTGTAACAATTCACTGCTGGCTTCTACCTGAGATACTTAGGAGGTGGCATATATTTATCTGTAGAAATATTTCCCCTTCAATGCAGAAAAGAAGTTGTGATTCTACTCCAACTGCAATCACTGGAATGGCAGGTGAACTTTAGTTTTGTATAGCTGTTTGCTTGTTTTTATTTTTGAGTTAGGGTCTTGCTCTCTAAACCAAGCTAGCTAGAAATCCCTTTATACCTCATGCGCTAGTTTACTTTCCCAAGCTTCCAGAATACTATATATCTACATCTCTTGGGTCTAAATGTTGAACTTTTATTTTTCTATTTTTCTTTTATTAAAAATAGATTGTTTTCATACAATAGATTCTGATTCCTCAACTTCTCCAAATCCTCCCTACCTTCCTTTCCATCCAAATCCCCTTTTCTGTCTCTTATTAAAAAATAAGCAGAATCTAAAGAATAATAATAAAATGAGGTAAAACACAAACAAACCAGAATAGGACAAAACAAACAAATGAACAGAAGGAAAAGAAGAAGAAAGAGCCAAAGAGAAAGCATGAAAAACACATATTGACACAAAGGCACACAGTTCATACACATAGGGTTCCATAAAAACAGAAAACCAGAAATCATAATATGTACACAAAGGACTTTTAAGATAATGACAACAAGAAATGTCTTGACAAAACATCAAAAGACAAAGAACCTCAAAAGATGCCATTGAGTTCATTTTCTGTTGACCATCTACTGCTGGACATGAAGCCTGCCTTTAAAAGTGGTTTGCAGCCCCAGTGAGACTCTGTTGGAGAAAACTAATCTTTCATTTGTAAGGGTTATCAGTTGGAGATAGCTTGTATCCACTTCTCTCAGGACCGGGTGGATTGGGGTTCCCATGGGGACCCTTTGGCCAACAACTTGATTAGATGTAAACTATTTCTGGTACTAGAAGCTTCAATTCATAACAAGAGACATAAATGTTGAACTTTTAACCTCTTTTATTATATGTCTTATGTCCAATTTCTACAGCAAACTAATTTTTGAGGTAACAAAATTACTTCCAGAGGAAGGAATTTGATGATTCTTAGGCTGCCAAGACAGACTCAGGCAAAAAATACACACCTATGTACTAGCAGAGATTTCACACATATTAAAATGTAGATGAAAGTTAATGATTTTGTGGTAATTAATTTCAATTTGTGCTAGCTAATCAATGAATTATCATCTTCAACAACAAATGAGGACTTTTAAGATAGAGTTCACTTTTATTTTAAAACCTCAAAGTTTTTTTTTTTAAATAAAGCTGAATGTTTGACACACACTTTCTGTCCATTAATTCTCTTCAATAACATCCCAGCATTTCCTCTACCATACTAATGGATCCCACTGTGTGTTACAAGTTTATGGTTATATGATTCATTTCTATGATAATCTTGCTTTCATTAATATAACAGCTCCAGTTGTAGTACATCAATTTTTGAGATATCCATTTCATGTCCTGATGACTTTTTCAACCCTTAATGGGTTTTAGAAGAGAAAAGTCACATTGCTCTTTTTTTATTATTTCAAAAAACCTCCATAGGAGATTTCAGCCAACTCTATTTAGAGTCCTCTCAACAGTGGTAATAATTTAAGAATGGAGTGGTCAGAAGTCTGCAGGTATATAGAACATCTTTTGAAAAGAACTCAAAGAACGTGGCAGGGATAGCGAAGCTATGGAGAATAAAAATAAATTTTTAAATGTATGATTCAGTGCATATTGTTGATATTCTGTGCTCCAGCGACTGTGCTACAAGGCTAAAGGACAGCCATGAAACTGGAGGCTCGAGAGTAGGCTCCAAAGGATATGTTAATCCCCTAATAGTGTAAAAGACATGTTGTACGTTTGTAAATAGATGTAAAGAAGTAACCCTTAGCTTTCATTACAATCTGAAATTGTTTGCTCGACCCAAAGGGAACATGAATAGAGAGCCTTCATCTTTAGTTTATCTATATTTTCACAGACAAGAGGACAGTGGGCTAAGCCTAACACTATACAAAGTAATCCATATCCAAATAGAATACAAGAGGAAATGCAAACTGTATGTATATCTCTAAACATCAATATATGAGCATTAATACAAATTTGTAATTATGAAGAAGAGAACTGATGACATTATAAGTTTCACTTAAGAAGATGAAACGAGACATAACTAGAATACAAGAGCAGACATTTATTACTCTTTTCAGGATGGCCTGATACATACCAAATCCATATCTTCTTAGAGATACATTGGAGTGTCTGTGCTCACTGCGTATAAAGAATGGTGGTAGAACCATGGGGTAGTATGCAAAATGTTTTTCTTTGAAGATTTGGCGTGAGAATTCTCTTCTCATGGGAATCATCTTTGAACGAAAACAGCCTAGTTGAGGCAAATCCCAGTTGGAGCATCAAAAATGAATGATAATTTAATTTATTCAAGCAAGGTACATAGACTTTGGTGATAAAAGGAAGAAAGTAGCAAGAAACTGAAGAATCTGGGTGGAGAGCAAACAGAAAGGTTTGGAAGGAAACAGAAGACAAGACAGTCCCAGAAAGCTAAAAGAAATCAGCAAGGAGTGATGTCCAGAGGTAGTCTTGTGGAAATAAACTTGCACAATTTGTGTTGTCTCTCTTAGGGGGAAAAATAAAGACTCCAAACCTCAAGCTTCAAATTAGAGACAGGGCATCTAAGGAAACATGGAGGCTAAGGCACCAACCTAATGCTTCCCTAGTGTTGGTTTTGTGAAAGGTTATGTTATGAGCTACCCTACCCAACTCTAGAAGTCTCTTTAACTTCCACTGAACTTGTTTTCTAAGAGCACTGTCTCCAGTCTACATTCAATACAGCCATTCCACTCAAAATGCTCTGAGTCCATTTGAGTTTTAGGGAATCCAAGAAGAAGCCCGTGGATAAGAAACAGGCCCTGCAAACAAGAATTCAAATTCTGCGAACCCAACATTCAGCACTACAGTCACTGCAACACCCCTGTCACACAAATACCCCTGAATCACAATCACATTTCAACAAGGAGAAAGTCAAATCAAAATAATTGCCATCAGGAGACTGAAGCAGAAAGATCATGAGCTTGAGGGCAACCTAGATTATACAGCAAGGCCATCTCTCTTAGACAAAGAGACACTCCCATGGAATGGTGAAAGGTTTGTAAAACAAATCAGGTAAGAAAGAGCTGATTACAGTTGAATGAGTCTTGGATGGCGATCATCAAACACACTTTGGGTTTATACTGGAAAGACTAGATAAAAGCATTGCCCTAGATGTAAATAAACAGAACCCACAATGGATATAATCTATAGGAAAGCAGGTTGAGTCAGCAGAACAATGATTTGTAAACCAGGAAATAATTTGAATCATAATTTTTTTCTATAGGTAGTGAATTTTCTTTTCTTTTTTTTTTTTTTTATTTTGTTTTGTTTTTTTTTTAAACAGTTTCTCTGTGTAGCCCTGGCTGTCCTGAAACTCACTAGGTAGACCAGGCTGGCCTCGAACTCAGAAATCCACCTGCTTCTGCCTCCCAAGTGCTGGGATTAAAGGCGTGCGCCACCACTGCCCGGCGACTTCTTTTATTTTTAATGTTTGTAATTCTTACATCATTAGTTATCCATTTATTTACAACTCAGCATTTAGAGTTCTTACGAGTTCTTTGTGATCTGAACCCATTAAGCTCTCGTTGCCCTAATACCTCAGCATGTTTTAGGTCTAGGCTTAAATTTTATTTCCTTAGAGACTTTTCATGTGAACAAATCCTAAATGAAAATGAACAGTCTCTCCACTTTTGTGTTTTCTTTCCTTTGCCCCTGGAAGTATCATTTTTATATTATATGATTCACTCATTACCGGTATACTAGTCAATGAGTTTTAATAAAATGATGTAGTTTTTAAAACATTACAGCTTTGTTTTAAAGCATAGCTATCATCCCTCCCAAAGTCCTAGCATGCTCATTTATCATTTGTGGACACGATCTCCTCTCCCAGCAGCAAGCAGCAAGTGATCTCTCTCTGTCATCTAGTCCCACACCAAAATTCTGTGGATTGAGCAGTTTCATAAGTATTCGTTCATGTAGGATGTTTTTGAGATTCATAAACGCTGTTACATGCAGTATTTCTTTGCTTCTTTCATTTGACAAATAATATTTCATTGTGAAGGTATGCTTCATTTTACTTACCAATTTATCAATCGAATGTGAGCATTTAGATTGTTTGTAGCTATTATAAACAAAGCTATCATCAGCATTCATCTGGAAGCCCCTACATGGGTTCTTGTTTTCACTTACATTTCACAGACACCTAGTAAAATTGCTAGGTCACATAGCAAGTGTACATTTAGCTGTCAAGACACGATAAACCTTCCAGCAGGCTGTGTTATATTACATTCTCATATCATGGTATTACTTTTTTTTTCTTTGTTTTGGTTTGTTTGTTTGTTTGTTGTTGTTATTGTTACTATTATACCCTGGGTCTTTTGCAGTCCCACCGGCTTCAAACTGGATATGTGGCCAAAGATGAGCTTATGTCTTTTACTCTCCTGCTTCCACCTCCCAAGAACTGGAATTACAGACCAATATGACCATATCTGACTTATGCTCCTTACAATATAGTGTACATTTTATAGAGAATGGTGTTTCTTGGTATTTTTAATTTGCTTTCCCCTGTGACAAAAATTTGATCTCATTTTCATAAATGTTTTGAAATGTCTATTCAAATCGTGTATCCATTTTCTATTTTATAGATACTAGATGAAAGTCCTATATTAGATTATGATGCATGTCTATTTTCTCCAATTTCTCTGTCTCATCATTTTGTATATTCTAATCACTGGTTTGAGGAACAAAGTTTAATTTGAATTAAAACTAGCCTGATGTATCCTTGTTTTTGTCTTACAACAGACAATTTTTATGTGAAATCTAAGATCTCCTTCAATAGCTGAAGAACATAAAAATTGCCTCCTGTCTTCCCTTCTAGAAACTTTATACTTTTAGGGCTTACACTTAAAAACAAATGATCAATTATTAAATTCCCTTCTTTCTTGTTTCTTTCCTTTTTGTTTTCTTTCATGATACCCAGAGTTGCAGCAACATTTGCTGAAGAAATTATCATTTCCCAAAAGAATCCCAAAGGTACTTTTGACAAAATCAGTGAACCAGAATGATGACGGGCATGTCAAAATCATGAACACCTGCATATTCTTTATTGTGCATAACAATTAACAAATCCATTTCTCTCACAAGTGAAGCATGCAAATCCATATGGATTCAGTTCATTGGCTAACCAAATGGTTGTATATTTTAAAAGCAAGTATCTTGAAAAAAAAAAATACAAAGATAAATCAAGCCTAAATCTAGAATCTAGTGACAAAATGTTTGTAACTTAGATAGAAAATTGCAAAGGTCATTATTAAAAGGCAAACATAAAGCAAGGTGAATTATCGAGGAGAAGAAATCAGCCTCTTTACAGGGACACCTGCAGAGGCTCCCTTAGGACGAAGGCCTAATGAATAGAACTGTTGAACAAAGAAAGACTGAATTCTATGAAGGTGAGCTGAAGTGGATTTCGTCATGGAGACAAAGCTTGTACCTGAGAGAGGAAGCAAAAGAGGGACTGAAGACAGCAGTGGTCACGAATGGGAAATATCCAAGGGAAAAGAATAGTAACATGACAAGCTAAATTTAAAATGCTTAGTGCTGGGTTAAAAAAAGAGAGAGAGAGAGATCTTATTGTCTCAGAAATGGGAGCAATAAGACTCACTCATGTTTTATGGCCAGAAGGCCATGATGGGTGTTCACAGCTGTGCCAACATCAGTAAAATGAAACCATAAAAAGTACTACCCATCATTTTCTAGAATTATTTTATTTCATCTAGGAGATGTTACAATTCTGTTCCTGCTCTAACTCTTTCAACCCAGTGCCAATTAAATTAAAATAGACTAATTCTCTATCTTTGGCCATTCTTCTTCCAGTAATTCATACCTTCACTTATTCAATATATTTTAAGTGCCTCATAGCTGTCAAATTTTGGATGTACACAGATTTATAAAGAAAAATGAAAGCCTATTTTCCACATTCATGAAGATGTTTCATGTGCAAGACCTATCACATATGTTCAGGATTAAGCATACATATAAACTAAATTATAGTGTTCACTAAAGGCCAATGGCATATTCTGCTTGAATAGACCTGTATACTTTGGAGTTTTATTTCACATTTACATTAAATAATTCTAACCTTCACACACATACACACATGGTGTGGTGCACACGTGTAGTTCCAAGTACTCAAGAGATTGAAGATCACTTGCTAAGAACTTTGAGGCCAATGTAGGAAATTCCTGACTCAAAAGAAAGAGGAAAAAACGCAGATGGTATTATAAGACCCACCTCACATATGACAATACTAAAGAAAATAATATTAATCCATCCAAGATCATAAGGCTGGAACTTTAGAAACTCAGTTCTATTGTCAAACTCACTGCAGTAAATATTTACAAGTTGTAAAATTATATATTTTTCTAAATTAACATAGAAATTTCAATGGCTAGACACTATATGTTTCTACATACATTCATACATGCATGTACATATATATTCATACATGTAACTGAAAATAAGACCCAGAGAGAGTAAAAATAGGTGACAAGAAAGGAAGAAGTGTCCCATGGAGGGAGCAACAGTGTTCACTGGCTTGATCTCCCAATGTTCCCAGAGACTGGATCACCAACCAAAGAATACACATGGAGGGACCCATGGTCCTGGCCCCATATGTGGCAGAGGAGGGTCTTGTTAGCCATCAGGAGGAGGAGAGGCCCTTGGGCCTGAGGGTGTTAGATGCCCCAGTATAGGGGAATGCCAGGGAGGGAAGAAGAGAGTGGGTGGGTGGGTGGAGGAATACCCCGATTAAGGCAGGGGGAGGGGGGATAGAATAGGGAGGTTCCAAAGGGGAAATATGGAAAGGGGGAAACATTTGAAATGTAAATAAAGTATGAAAAAAAAGAAAAGAAAGAAAGAAAGGAGGAAGCACATGTGAAGTTCGTATGGGACAAGAAAAGAGTTTGGGAAAAGAGTTAGAAGTGAGGAATACCCTGCAGTGAGAAGAAATGACAAATCAAAAAAGAAAACACACCCTTTATTAAAATATTATTATCCAATACCTTGTATATTGATTTTAAAATTAAATAAAGACTAAAACGAGAGCTGATAAAATTTAGAGATATCTGTAAATTGTTCAAAGTTCTTAATTGCTTCCAGGCTGATGGATTTGGCACTTCAGTAATCCTTACCTACAGAATACAGAGATTTTAAGGAATGATCACTTCTCAAAATACATGGCAGCATTCAAGGTCATAGTTTTGCTTTTGTCATGACACTGTGATTTCAGTCTGTATTAAAGAATTAAGTGTTTTTAAGGTAATACCAATACTACTGAAACAAGGCTTTATTTTCATATAAAGTAGCAAGTTAATGTTTTCAAAAATAATATAGTAAAAATTAACCTGGAACCCTAAGTCTATATGTGGGTTGTTAAATATATATTTTGTTTTTCACTTATGGTATTTGTGATATCTGGAAATACGGTATTGAAATTCTAGGAAAAAGTAGAAGAGAAATAACTATGTGCCATTCTTCATGTGTGACAAAGAAAGTCCTAAGAAACTACTGGTAAAAAGGTCCAAGGGTCTCTGCAACTCACTGAAAATCCTGAAAACTTATCTAAACTAACCATTTCTAGCAGGGCATGGCGACACACATGTATAATCCCGTCACCTAGCAAGGTAGAAGAATCATGGATTCTAAGCTACATGGTGAATCTTTGTCTCAAATAAGTAGATAAGATAAGAGGAATATAAACAGAACATTTTAACATGTAACATTTTGTGCCTAATGATTATGTCTCTTTGAAATAAAATAAGTGATTTTGATAGTCACAACTTTAAAATAGTAATTATTTAATATTAGAGAATTCAATAGAACATATTCTCTGACAGAAATAATACATAAGGTTCTTTTATGGTTTTAATGTGAAATAATTATATAACAGGATGCTGTAACCAAAATAGAAAAATCAGGAAGACCCATCCTCCCTTACCCAGAAACCTCCCACTTTACCATAGTACTACAGTAAGATACAACATCCACATGGAAGCCAAGTCTGATGCAGTACAGAGAGTTTATCAAGATGTCCACAAGACTTAAGATATACCTTGTGTTTGTGCTTCGATAAGTGCACTTCCATCTGTATATTCATGGCAATTTATAGAGTTATAATATATATTATAGATACAGAATATATAGAGAGGGGGGATTTCTGTTTGTTCATTGGTTTTCATTGCTCTAGAATGAATGTCAAAAGCTGATAGGTCATAGAGCCATTACATGTATCCATTTCAACTTGGTCTAAAACCATCTGCGTATTTAGAAAACATCAACATAACTTATCATATGTATAAACTGAAACCTAATTTGAGTGAATTCTTATAACAAGCAACTACTCAACCAGAGTAGTTCAGCTACAAATAACCAAAGCCTGCCAATTAACCGGATCTTATCTACACAAGAAAATGCCCAGATCTCATCTATCAACCTGAATATGCCACTCTATTTTTATCTATAAATTCTACTTGTCCAGCTTGCTATGTGCTAACTACCTTTGAATACCTATTACCAAAGCACAAAAATCTACTTAAGGAAGGATTTAATTTGGCTCCTGGTTTCAGATGGTCAGATGTTCATGGTCCCTTGGCCTCATGTGTTTAGGCAGAGCATCAGACAGTACATGGGAGCTATTCACTTTCTGGGCTGCCTAGATGCATGCAAGAAAATGTAGAAAACTGGTGTCAGATGTGACTTTCAAAGACCCTTACTCAGTGATTTATTTTCTATGGCTTGATATCAATTCCTTAACGGTTTACAAGCTCTTAGGTTAGGTTTATTCAAGATTTTTAGTTCAGGCTATTGTAAATGGGATTATTTTGAGATTATTGTGGGTGAGGTTTTTTCCCTGATTTCTTGCTCAATGTGTTTGTCATTGGTAAATGGGAAGGTTGCTAATATGTGTATGTTAGTTTTGTATCCTACCACATTACTAAGTGTGTTTATCAATATTATTTGGTGGAGTCTACTGGGTGTCTCATGTATGGAACCATATTATCTGTAAAAAGGGCACCTAGACTTCTTCTTTCCCTATTTGTATTCCTTTTGACTCTTTTTCTTGTATGACTGCTCCACCTAAGATTTCAAGCACTATAGGAATGGGGAGAATGGATAACCTAATCTTATTCCTGATCTTAGTGGCAATATGTTGAGTTTTTCTCATGATGTTGGCCATAGGACTGTCTTGCACAACCTTTATTGGCTTAAGGTATGCTCTTTCCATTGCCCTCCTCTCCTCGGATTTTTATCAAGAAAGCATCTTCAATTTTATCAAAGGCCTTTTTCTGAGTAGATTGAAATGGGGTCTACTATGTGATGAATACGTAGCATTGATTTATTGCATATTGAAAGAACTTTACATCTCCAGAATGATGCAAATTTGATCATGATGAAAGAACATTCTTGAGTTCAGTTTGGAAGTATTTTGCTGAGAATTCTTGTGTCTAAGTTCATCAGGAACATTGGGTTTTAATATACTTTTTGTTGTGTCTTTATCTTACTGTGGTATCCAAATAATACTGGCTTCATAAAATTAATTTGTAATCAGTCCTTTCTCTTCTATTTTATATAATAATTTGAGAGCTGTTAGTGTTAAATGCCTGGTAGCATTCAGCAGTGAATCCTTTTGAAAATAGGATCAAACTGAGGCCTCAGGCCTTCATAGGAAGTGCTCCTCATACAAAAATTTAAATTATGTTTTACTGAAGAAAAATTTATATCTTTTTATGTTTTCTCCTCCTGTAACTCTTCTCAGACCTCCCTCACCTCCCTGCCAAAGAAACTTTGTTCTCTCTCTCTCTCTCTCTCTCTCTCTCTCTCTCTCTCTCTCTCTCTCTCTCCTGTCTCTGTATAGCTCCCCCCATCTCTTTCAAAAAAACAAAAATATATTAATCATCTGTTGAATGTATAGCCAGCAAAGATCTTTCTCCCATTCTACAGGCTGACTCCTCACTGCATTGATAGTTCCCTTCACTATACTAAAGCCTTTTACTACTTTGGGACTTTGGGTAACAAAGTAGGGTCCTACTTGCCAGTTGTTGGCTTCTTTTCTGAGGGGCTAATGTCTGATTTAGGAAGTCATTACCTATGCTTATATGTCATGGTGTACACTGATGCTTCCTTCAGTTGTTACACAGTTTCAGATTGGAAGCAACAATAGAGAGACCTGAAAAGTGGAGACTTATTACACTCTGTCTTTATTGTCACAATTAACCTCTTTGTGGCATTGTGACAAAATGTGCCAACCAGTCATAGAAACATAATCCTCCACTCAGCGTGTGTATGGGTGACTGCTTGTTAGATATCATGGTGACTACATTAGTTCAGAATTCCCAGAATATTCTAAATCTAGAGAAAGTAATCTTTCCAAAGGATTTTTATGAGACACCAAAAGACTATTGATTTTTAATGTATATTAACTTTTCTCTGTTCATAAGCCAGACTTGAAGGTTTGATCTCCTAACATTTTATTGAGAATGACATAGTATCTGACTGATACATCGTATTTTAACATTAATATCCTATGATACAGTCACAATATAATAGAAAATGAATATTTAAAAAAAATACTAGGAAGCAAAACTTTAAAGAGGATGGGAAAACACGCCTTACATTCCTGTCTGTGAGGAAAGGAGCTTTAGCCTCACTCGTGCTGAGCCCCTTCTGTCCTTTTCCTCTCCTCTTCCTATTGCTTTTGTCTTCCATCACTCTTCTTAATATTCAAATTAATGATCTCTTCACAGAAATGGTCAACTGCAGCAAACGTACTCGCACATCAAATAAAATGCAGTTTATATAGAACCAAAGCTAATATTTTGTTTATGTGAAATTATTCAGTTCAGGGGCAGCATAAAATAAATGTGTGGCATATTTGTATCCTAATGCTTTATTTATATAAGTAGATTTTAGACAGACTCCGTATATAAATGCCAGGGAGTGGTTCTGAAATGTATGTGTGCATGTGCAAATTATTAGAGTGAGACAGTGATGTGTTTGCAAGTCATTAACATAATTTATGAGCAACAGGGCCCTTTCTCAGAAACAGGTAAATAAACTCAGCAGAAGTTCAAGATGACTTCAGAAGAGACAGAAATGAATGCAGAAGGACTTGAAAATTAGATGGTGCTTAGCCTGGGAACAGGCACCTGCACTAGCTGGCTACTGTGAAACCAACTCTTTTAAAGCTGAGAAGAAAGCATAGCAATGGCGTGCCACCTACAGGACAATGAAGTCACTGTGGGCGATATATTTTTGGAACTGTTTCCTGAGTTCAGATCTGGGAGCTTTGAAAACACTCTATAAAACTTTCAATTTCTGCATTTAGAAAAGGGGACACACACACACACGAACACATATACTAGAGACAGGAAATTAACTATGGAAAGAAATTCATGGGTGCTAAGAGTCATGTCTCATGGTCTGACTTTGAGAGTCAAGAGAAATTTGGCAAAAATAAAAACAATAAGAACATTCAGAATCATGTTCTTGGAACTGATTTGGAGATGTATATGATACAATGAAAAGGGTGGACAAGAAATTCAGCCAGAAAACGCCATCATGATAAGCATCCCGACAGATTCACACCACAATTATTTTCCCTGAAATTTCTTTAAAGTACTCCTCAAATTCCTATCTACCACTTACCGTATTATTTTTAATTTCAAATTTCTAGGAAGATGATAAATAAACACCCTGTCATCATTAAAATGTTCCTCTGCTTTGTTTCTCAGTCTTTGAATTATTCAGATCAAATAAATGAAAGACCATTAAGAAAGTGTGATAAAACTTAATTCGGGGATCATCACTTCACAAACACTTAGGCTTATTTCTGTTCTAGCCAATGAATTCTCACTTACCCCACAGCATCCTGGCACAAAGTGCATCATCGTATGTCGCACACAGATCTGACAATTATACAGTGGAAAAACACATTCAATGTGACACCATTCACAGTTAATTCTGAGGTGATGTTTCTTCTTGAACCACATTGCTCTAAGCAGTAAACTTAAGTATAAAACATTGAAAGCATTAAAACATTCTTTGTAAAAAGGTAGGCTAGAAACACTAAGATTTAGGTCTAAGAAAAGAGTTCATGACTCAAAAGCAGGATTCATAAAAGAAAAAATATATTGAATATCAAAATCAGAAGTATTCTCCTTATGATGTATCTTATAAGAAGATGAAATTATGAAATGTAAGGCAGGGAAAACACCTGACCAAGAATAAGTTTATAAATTACAACAAGAACGTTCAAAGTCATAATAAAAAGTCTAAATAAAAATAAGCAATAGATATTTTGCCTGAGAGGTTCTACACAGAAAAGCAAGCTCACAAAGTGGTCTGCCATGCTACCAAGTTATCATATTATAGGAAAATAAAGCTTGAAACAATGTAATATTAAGGGGTGCTACTACCCAAAAGTCCTTCTAGAGGCTATGCAAGTGCCAGCACCTGTACCTCCAAGCCTCCAAAGCCACAGGCCTTTTAAAAATTACCAAACCAGTGGTATTCTACCATAGTAAGATAGTTAAACTGAGATATAATCTCTGCTTGGAAAATCTATTTGAGAGGTTGATTAACCCTGGTCTGAAACTGGAAAAGTAAAAATTGTCACCATTATCTAACAAATAAGAATGCCTAAGCTGTTTATACAAATCCTACCTAGCAAGACCACTTCAAAACAACCAAGGGCTGGCAATGCAGCTCTGTGGTAGACTGCTGGCCTTGCACTGTATGGAGGAGTCCTCAAGGCTGGTCTCTAGGACTGCAAGTGAATAACATGTCTTTAATCACAAAGAACAGTAAACATTGTGAGAACCCTTTCATTCATACAATTTATCCTTCATACAACTTTATCTTTAATGCAATTCCAATGGAAATAGCTTTATAGATGATAAAATCTCAAAGGACTTCAACTCTTAAGAAAAGCTGTGCTTTCTTTTCATATTCCCCTTCAAGTCAGTCAATAAAGGTCCAATGCTTTCTATTTTGCTGGTTTTCCAGGTACTAGAAAATGCTGTGGAAATATATATTTATATATGTCCAGGCTAATAGAGTGTTATTTTCTTGAAAACTTATTTAAGTTGAGATTAGATATGTAGTTAGGTGGTAAAAATAGAATAAAATTGATAAGATGGGCTTGCAGTTCAACAATAGTGGTGGTAGCTTCCAGATAATCAGGCAAGCTTTCAAGAATGGCTTAGAGGTTTTAGACCATTCAGTTCTAATGAGTGCCATTCCTAATGTAAGCCTTGCAAAATCTCATTAATGGGTTTGAAAAATAAATAAAACATGTCTCAAATAAAACATATCTTTCATTGGTTTTTTATTATTATTATTATTATTATTATTATTATTATTATTATTATTATT
>JADRCH010000009.1:11648718-11675092 GCA_019843965.1 Rhynchomys soricoides | reverse complement strand
TGTTTGAAACATACACATACAAAGAGAGAAAGAAAGAGAAATACACATACACACATACATACATACATACATGCATACATACATACATACATACATACAAAACAGACATACTCCTATATTACTCACTGACACATACAAACCAAAAAAAAAAAAAATGATCAAAAGAGATAATCCAGGAAAGGAGTAGGTAAACGTGAATAGAAGTAGCTATATCTATATAAAATAAAATAGGTTTGTGGCTAGCAATGTTAAAAAATGTTGAAGGTAATTATTATATGGGTTAATTCAATAAGACAGAATAATTATAAATGATGATGATAAATAGTGCTGTAGCAATCAATTTTACAAAACATCATTAAATCTAAAGGGAGTAATGGGTTTCAGTACAAAAATATTTGAGGACATCAACACCCTAGTATCGCCAACAGAGAGATAATGTAGACAAAAATGTGAATGAAATCATCAGAATTAAACTATGCCATAAACCAAATGGACCTGACAAACATTCAGAGAATATTTTGAACATTTTACTCCTCAGCTTTAGAATATACAATCCTTTCACCAGTAAGTGATACCACCCCTTAAAAAGTAGACCAACATTGAGCTACAAAGCAAATCTCAATAAATACAAGAAGATTAAAAGCATATCAGGCATCTTAGCACAATAAAATAGAATTAGGCTGGGCAGTGGTGGCGCACGCCTTTAATCCGAGCACTTGGGAGGCAGAGGCAGGTGGATTTCCGAGTTCGGGACCAGCCTGGTCTACAGAGTGAGTTCTAGGACAGCCAGGGCTACACAGAGAAACCCTGTCTCAAAAAACCCAAAAAATAAAATAAAATAAATAAAATAAAATAGAATTAGATATCAATAAACATAATCTAAGACATTATAAATGCACATGGAAACTAAATGACTAAGGAAAGGCTCATTGAAGAAGTCAAAAGGAAAACCTAAAATTGTCCTCAAAATAAATAGAAGCACAATATACCAAAATATGTGAAATACAGCAAAATAAACAGTAGGATGGAGGAATAGCAATGAATATCCATGTCAAAAATAGAAAGATTTCAAACTAACAACTTAAGGATGAATTTCAAGGTCCTAGAAAAATAAAACCAAAAAATCCAGAATTTAGTAGAATAAATGGGGTTGAGAGGCAGGGGCACGGAATGAAGGATGAAGGAATGAACAAAAGGGTACAAGGAGAAAGGAAATAAAGTCATGATGGATGGTGGGGAGCTAGCTCGTAAGTGAAACTGAAGCCCCTAACAAAGAGATCCCAGAAGGCTCCCTCAACCATTGACTGCATGATACACAGCAGGAAGATGGTCATGGACGGGTCAGAAAGAGCACTCTTAAATGCACATGCAATCTATCAGAACCTCTACCTTGGTATATTCCTAATCTCCAGATCCATGGGAAATAAACTTCTGTTGTTTGCAAGTTAAAAAACAAAACAAAACAAAAACAAAATAAAGAGGTAGAAGACCAAGAACAGGTATTTGCCACGTGTTTAAAATTACTGATTAAAATCATTTGCTTTAAAGGGGGGAAAAAAAGAAATTAAAACAAAGCAGAACAAAATATAACAGAGACAAAAAAGACCAGCAGCACCTGATGGCATACAGCTATGTAAGTCCAGCATTCCAGAAGCACAAGAAGAAATGTAGAGATTTTCCTGTCAGCCTGAGATACAAAGTGAGACCCTGTGTCAAAACTAATAATGACAATGCTAACAATCAACAGAATAAAGAGTATGTCTCCTTTAAAAAATGAGCAGAGAGAAGGGAAAGATGGCAAGCGATAGCACAGGACCATGAAGGACCACCTTCACAACCAAACATCAGTGCTCTAGTTTCATCTCTGTTACTGTGATTAAACATCTTGACAAAAGGCAGCATAGGGGAGAAAGAGTCTATCATAGTCCACAGTTCCAGGTCACCATCCACCAGAGCAGGAAAGGTGGCAGGAACCTAGTTATATCACATCCTCAGTCAAGAGCAGAGAGAAATGAGTATATTCGTGCATGCTAGTTTGCTGGTACTTAGCTGACTTCTCCACATGTGTACAGGATTGTCTTGCTTAGGAATGCTCCTGCCTTTAGTGAGCTAGATCTTTACAATGTCTCGTAATTAATACAGCGTAGACAGTGATGTTCTCAAGAGAACTCTAACAGCTCCAGAGATAACGGGTTAAAGAATATGAGGCCATGAATTTTTCAGGGTAAGAAGTCAGATGTGATTATATTTTAATTTAAATTTTTAAGGCCAGTATGTGGCTGGTGAGACTACTCAGCAATTAACAGTGTTTGTCATGCAAGCCTGGCTACCTGAGTTTGATTTTTGGAACCCATGTAAAGGTGGGAGGAGAGATGTGACTTACAATGTTTTCCTCTAACCTCCAAACATGTGCTATGACACATATACCCACAAACTCACTTCATGCGCATGCACACAATAAGGATGAAAGATTAAAGCTAGAGTTGGAATTAGTCAGCAGAATTGGTTCATGTTTAACAGTGCTGCACACAAGGGAAATAATTTGCACAGTACGGATACACCCCACTGAACAGAGAAATTTTTGGTCAGATACTCTGCCAGGTATCATGATCCAGAATATGTAAGAGTAAAAGAAAATACAACAAATAATTGAACAACCCCTTCTTTCCTGAAGACAACAAATGCCCAATAAATACATGATGAAGTATTAAAAATTGTTGGCCACCACAGAAATATTAAGCAAAACTGCACTGGAAATCCACATTATCCTATTTAGAATGGTTATCACCAAGAAAAGAAAATAATAAATACTGCCTATGATGCAGGGCATGGGGAAATCATATATACTAGTGGCAAGAATGTAATTCATTAAAAATAGAACCGCCATACACATAGCCACTATTGCATATATACCCAAAATATTCAAATCCACTTAATGTAGAGATGCATGCCCATCTACATAGCCCTTGTGATATAGAGCACCTTCAATGTCCTAAGGATTTCCCACTATGTGTAGGTATTTCTTCTTGCCAGTCACTACCCAAGGGCCAATCCCTTAACAATGACACTTGTCTGAACCATAGAAGTGCCCATAACAATCAGCAGCCACACTAGGAGCTGCTTTCCCACTAATAGTTAGCTGGCCTTTCAAAGAATAGGAGTGCACCAAGGTTGGAAAATTTGAGGACCAAACAGCTCTTCACCAGCTTGTTAATCCTGAGAACATATGTCATTGAAGGGGTCAGCCCACTGGAATGAAAGATGCTCATGGAAAAAAGCCACAATAGTGTATTGCTGAACATAATTTAAAATAATATCAAAATGCTTACCATTTCATGATGGCATGATTTCTGGACGCAAAGTATTCATGTTAGGATTAGAAACACTTTCCTATTATTACCTTCTCTATTGATATATTTGGAGTTAATGATCTTTCATTTGAATATTTTCATTAGCAAACTCCTTGTACCCTAATGGTATGTAGCATTCTGAAAACTCCATGATTGTGAAATAATCCTTTCTTCTGCTCCTAGGATGGCATTCCTGTACCTGCATTAGAAACTCTTCTTCTGACTGACCAAGCTGACTCTGTTTCCTGTTTCTTCTCTTTCTTGGATAAGAGGTTAACAGGTTGTTGTCACTTTATGGTGATGACAAACTTGTCAGAAGGAAGCAACAATGCTCATCCAGTTTCTGCTATTGACCACTTCCTTCTAAACTATTTTTTTTTTTTTACAAAGAAATAAATCCTATGTTTTGGAGCATTGATTTATTGCTACTATCCTCTTGCTTTGGCTTCATTGCTGGGGAGGAGATTAAAAATCCATTTTTGGCCCTTGACTTGGGGCATGACCGTGTGGCTTGTGGCTTGTAGAGACAACAACACAAATTAAGTAGTCAGTGACATGCTTTCTGGGTCATGCTCCTTAGGAATGCCATCCTAGGAGCAGAAGAAAGGATTATTTCACAATCACGGAGTTTTCAGAATGCTATATACCACTAGGGTACAAGAAGTTCGCTAACAAAAATATTCAAATGAAAGATCATTAAACTCTGGCTGAGGCTCATGAAGCAGAAGTAGATGCTTATTGATAAAAAGCAACTTAATCCCTCCAACTGCTATAAAGCAATTGTTGCTATAATATTTTAATCTTTTGTAGTTTTATTGTTTTTCAATTGACTTTAGTGTTTCCTAGTATGAGCTGAATATCTATTATGTAACATTGTTCAAGGTATGCAAATGGTTTGATTTAACAGTGATGGACATGATTTTAAAATATAAAATCAGGACTTTGACCTGATTCATTTCTTTCTTGCCACAGCAAATAGATATCGGGTAAAGTTAAGGATTGTGTGTGCTCTTAAGAAGTCAAATGCAGAAACTCATTTTTTTTTTTTTACAATTAAAAAATCTTAGGCTATTTTCTAGTTCCACCCATTTGCCTGCAAAACTCAGGGTGTCCTTGTTCATAATAGCTGAGTAGTATTCCATTGTGTAAATGAACCACATTTTCTGTTCCCATTCTTCTATTGTGGGACATCTGGGTTGTTTCCAGCTTCTGGCTATCCCAAATAAGGCCTTTATAAACATAATGAAACATGTGCCCCTGTGGCATGGTGAGGCATCTTTTAGGTATATTTCCAAGAGTGATATTGGTGGGTCTTCAGGTATATCTATTCCAATTTTCTGAGGAACCTCCAGATTGATTTCCAGAGTGGTTGTACCAGTTTTCAATCCCACCAGCGATGGAGGAGTGTTCCTCTTTTTCCATATCCTTGCCAACATCTGCTGTCACCTGAGTTTTTGATCTTAGCCATTCTGACTGGTGTGAGGTGGAATCTCAGGGTTGTTCTGATTTGCATTTCCCTGATGAATAAGGATTTTGAACATTTCTTTAGGTGGTTCTCAGCCATTCGAGACTCCTCCGTTATGAATTCTCGGTTTAGTCCTATACCCCATTTTTTGATTGGGTTGTTTGGGTTTTTGATGGTTAGTTTTTTGAGTTCTTTATATATTTTGGATATTAGCCCTCTATTGGGTGGGGGGATAGTGAAGTTTTTTTCCCAATCTATAGGTTGCCGATATGTCTTATCATCCTGAGTGAGGTAACTCAGACCCAAAAGGACATGCATGGTATGTACTCATTAATAAGTGGGTATTACATAAAATAAAAGTAAAAACAATAATAATTTTTTTAAAAGTACAGAATACCCAAGATACAGTCCACAGAACTCAAAAAGGTCAGCAAGCTGAAGGGTCCAAGTGAGGATGCTTCAGTCCCACTTGGGAAGGAAAAGAAAGCAGTCACAAGTGGGGTGGGAGGGAGGGACCTGGGAGGAAAAGTAGACAGGGGATGTGGGGTGAGGGGAACCTGATGTGGTATTGGGTGAGAGAAAAGGACTGAAGCCCTGAGAGCCAGCAGAAAGAATGGAAAGAGGCAACCTCAGGAGGTAGGAGTTGGGGGGGGGGGACCTTCCAGAATGCTCCAGAGACCTGGGAGGTGAGAGACTCTCAGGACTCAATGGGAGGGACATTAGATGAAATACCCAAAAGTAGGGAGAAGGAACTTGTAGAGCCTACCTCCAACAGGAAGACAGGGTATCAAATGAGGGAAGGGGTTGCCATCCCAAAGTCAAAACTCTGACCCATTGTTCCTGACTGAAAGAACGACAAGGATGGAAATGAAGAGGAACCTGAGGAAAAGAAGGTCCAGCACTAGGCCCAAAGTGGGATTCAGCTCAAGGGGAGGTCCCAAAGCTGGACACTATTACTGAGGCTATGGAGTGCTCACAAAAAGGGATCTAGCATGACCCTGTACTCTGGAAGATCCACCAAGCAGCTGAAAGACTCAGATGCAGATATTTGCACCCAACCAAAGGACAAAAGTTGTTGACCCATGTTGTTGCATTGGGGAAAGGCTGAAAGAAGCTGAGGAAGAGGGTGACCCTGTAGGAGAACCAGCAGTCTCAATTAGCCTGGACCCCTGATCAGTCAAACACTGAGCCACCAACCAGGCAGCATACACCAGCTGATATGAGGCCTTAACATATATACAGCAGAGGACTTCTGGGTCTGGGTTCAGTCAGAGAAGATGCACCTAACCCTCAAGAGACTGGAGGCCTCAGGGAGTTTAGAGGTCTTGTGGGATGGTGAGTGGGGGTTAGGGACATCCTCATGGAGACAGGGGGTTGGGAGTAGGTATGGGATGTGGAACAGTCAGAGGGTGGATATTGGGGGGATAAAATCTGGAGTGTAAAAAATAAATAAATAAATAAATCTTAGGCTATCAGGAGATTCTTACAATCTACAATAATGTTCAAGACATTTTACTTGTCTTTAATCTTGTATCCTATGTCCCATATTATCAAGTTTAGTAACTACATCAAATAGATGATTTCTTCTTTATCTACTATGCAGAATATGAAATGCAGTGATATATATTGTGCCCACAGTACAAGACTGCCTAATAGATTCTAAAACCCTCTTGATGAGCTACCCTATTGTCTGTCAATATCTACATCAGTACATTTTGATTGATATTCACATAGTCCAGGAAACACATTTTCAATAGTATGTACCAAGAAAATGAAACTATTTGTTTTGTATTCTATTTTATTCTGAATTAAGACCATGATATCACCCCAGTGATTAAAATAATTTGACCTTTCCTCATCTTCCACTCTCACACAGACACATATACATGCGTATACACATATATACAATCACACATACATGCATTATTATATAATTTGCTTCTAGGAAAAAGATCCCCACATGTTCTTTTATGTGTGCAGTACCCCCTCTTGATATTATATATTAATTTTTGTCATGTTTAGATTGTCTATGATTAGATCAAGTATGCTCAAGCAGTTCAGAACACTTCCTGTAACTCTTGTAAGCAAACAGTTTTTCGTTCCTGAAACTACCCCCGCACTGTTCTTTCTTCCTCTCCAGTGTCCACTCTAGTAACTAAGAAGGTAATTGAATTTATCTCCCTGCTGTACAAGCCAAATTGGCTCAGTGGTTCAGATGCTTTTTTGAAGACACTGGGAACATATGGGATATCAAAAACAACTACAAGAGACATTTCAAATGTTATATTTTTAGCATTCCTAGGGTATTTGGCAACACGACACATTTGGGGAAGACATGATTGTTTTATAAAGATATATACTCAAAATCTAGTCACCATAAAGTTATTTTGATAGTTTTATTTTGGATTGTTCTCGGTAACAAAATAAAAAGAGAGCAAGACTGTACTTTAAAACCTCCATCTTTCTACTCTATAAACATTTTAAAATCACTCGGTATCTTTCATTAAAGCCTTAATAAATATCTCCAAAAGTCAGTCAGCTGTGCCCATGACATGAGCTTATCTCCTTCTTAGATATACTACTGTTACTGTGGCATCTGCTGGTGGCGGCGGCGGTGGTGGTGGTGGTGTGTGTGTGTGATTTAACTTTTCTCTGTTCTCAAGAATTTTGTACATATGTACAGTTAAATGTAATTATATCAAAAGAGAAGGTAAATAATGACAATGGGTCAAATTATTTCTATTTGTGTGGCTCCCATTCAATCTCAATTCTGAAGACAGCTGAAAGAAATTGATTTAATTATATACTTATGCATAATATTAAAAAATGTATTTTGCTGAACTAAGTAATTATCAATGGAAATATAATAATAAAGGTAGAAATAGACAATAGGTTTGTTTCATTGAGATTTTTAGAATCTACTAATTAGTCTATTGCCAAGAATATAGAGTCGCCGGGCAGTGGTGGCGCACGCCTTTAATCCCAGCACTCAGGAGGCAGAGGCAGGCAGATTTCTGAGTTCGAGGCCAGTGTGGTCTACAGAGTGAGTTCCAGGTCAGCCAGGGCTACACAGAGAAACCCTGCCTCGAAAAACCAAAAAGAAAAAAAAAAAAAAAAAGAATCTAGAGTCATACTTACTTAAATAGTATACATACTAAATAGTACTTTATCTACTTAGATAAAATGCTCTCTGGACTTGATAATCTGGTATCCCAGTAGTCAAGATTAAAGTAATTTTAATGCACTGTGGAACCCATACTCTTTAATATTATGAGCATTTCTAACCTGTAGAAATCTTGGATTCCTAGATCTTTAATTTGCTGTGGTGTCTTTGTTGCTGTGACTGTTCTTTACCTCTGCTTCCCCTATCAGTCCTTAGTGTTTGCAGAAGTCAGAAACATACATGTGTAGGGTACTTTTTCGTTTAGACTTGTAAGGATTAGAGCAACAGTAACTCTGAATCTTATACATCTTCAAAGAGAGGTTTTCATGAGAAATTCATATTAAAATATCAGAAAAACACAAAACTGCCACAAAATTTCCCAAAGTAGAACTGATAGATTCCAAATGGTCATGACTTGAGAAGTGCCCACATGGCCAAATATCATTAGACAGTGAGACTCTGAAAATGGTTATTATTTATTAAAACATTCTGGTCCATAGGGTGCTTTCACACTATACCTCATTCCCAACCAAGAAGGTGGAATTACTTTTTTATTATTAAAAAAAAACAAAAATAAACCTGATGCCCTAACAGGTACATTCAATCAAATAAATGATAGCCTCAATTGTCATATCAGAGAATTGATTATAACCACACCAGATGTTTGAATAAACCCTTTCTCCCAATTCCTGCCATAAATGATACCCTTCTGAGTTATCCTTTCTGATTTCTGGCTCAGGGGTAAAACTTCTAACAGTGTGGCCCAGGCAACCATGCTTCTCTGCACGTAGCCTCTGCTGTCTCAGGAAGTAAGACTCTTAATCCTCTTCAGGTGGCGTGCTTGAGTGCACATCCCAGGCACTAGTCTTCTTCAAGAGCAAAGAAGGATAGCAAAGCATAGACAGCTTAGTTGCCCAGCCTCTCAGAGGTAAGAGTGGGGCATTAACACATAGCCTTCTCGTTTGTTTTCTTCCCTCCATTGTTATCTATGCTTTTCCCTAGCTTTTCTCTTAGGAAAGCAAAGTGGTCCACCTTTAATGTATCCTGACATACCTCTCTGTAGAAAAGCAGGGAGGGTTGTTCAACTTTGCTCTTTCAAAACATAGCCCCAACCAGACCATACTGTGTAGTTCTGGGTACTTACCAAGAAAAGGCAAGGCTCTGACAATTGGGAAAATGACAGAGGGTTGCCAGACCTTGGAAGAGAAACCTTAGGGGTCCTCAGATCACAAGTACCTGGAAGACAAAAGCAACAACCAAAAAAACCCTATGTAGCCTACGCAAAGACTCTGGTGAGATGCCCAGGCACTCAGTAATAATATGCCTTGAAATTCTCAGCACTGAGCTTTTTACTGTTAGGGAACTATGGAAAAGACAGACAGTACTGACAAATGCAGTAAGAGCAGAGAGACCTTCTTTTGTTAGAGGATGTCACTAAGAAATCACACAACTGTCCTATGGTCAGAATGGGAAAAGCGGTGCTCCACCCCCAAACACCACTGAAGAGATGGTAATAAAAAAAAATGCAAGGAGTTGCAAGACATAGCTGCTCTAAAAAGTATAAACACTACAGAGGAGGCGATCAGCCATGGAGTACATTCATTAAGTGGAAGCTGGTAAAGGAGTAAACCTGGTAGCACTTTTCTCTCTCTCTTACCCTTGTACCCCATGAGTATGTGATATCACCTGCCAGCTTTGACACAGACAGGAAGCCCTCACAGGAAGGTAACTAACTAGGACCCACCCAAAGACATTGAACCCTTAGATTGTGTCCTAGGCATCTTTGTACATTTCTTAAACAAAATAGCAGGAAGATAGAAGGCAAAAAGGGGACTTTGTAATAACTTTGTAGCTTTTGCCATTTAAAGCGACATTTAATTTAACTTTGGAAAAAATTGTGAGTTGCAGCAAGCCCAGCAGAGGTATGCTTTTAGAGAAGAATGCATCCCTGTTGTAGCTTGCAGAAAGTGCAGATTGCACTTCCTTCTACTACGTGCATAAGGAAAGCATGAGTTTGAGCTGTGACTCCTCTTTTTAGAAAACCATTTTGTCAAAATGTAAAACTTAATTCTGAAGCTAAGAGTCACGGACAGCTGCACAAAGCATTCTAGGTTTCAGTCTGAAAATGAAACAGTGTAACAGAATAGACTCTTTATTGTAACTGACTACCAAAATGATGAAAATGGTAAGATTCCAGCTGTGTCATCAAATCAAATAAGCTCTGCAAAAAAAAAAAAAAACTGGAAAAAAAAATTCTTCATAACTTTGCCCCAACACACTTAAAATTGATCCATCCACAATTATCTCGATTCCTGAGCAAAATAATGTTTTCAAGATTTTTAGAAGCTAAAATAGGAAAGGAAAAAAATCTTTCATATTGTTGTTTCCTAGGAAAGTTATTTAAAATTCTGTATGCTGTTTTAAATGATCACACACACTACCAGACCATGCGGCATGATAGAAGTAATGATAGTAAATGTCCCCATTGTTTCCTTGTAGAAGATTGTCCTTCAGGACAAGGCACAGCTGTCAAAGTCTCTGCAGAACCCTGCTTATTTTGGCAGAGAAAACAATTACGATTTGAAGTTTGTTGACTCTTTTCCAAATAAAGATTTCTTGCCTACAAAAGCAGATGACAGGCTATACCAACTCCAGCAACTAAGCACAAAGATTCCTGCTGCCTCCTGAAAAGACAGAACAACTGAGAGTCTCAGTCATAAAAAGCAAGGTTTCACAATTCATAACATACAGCCACAGAGAGACAGTGCCTTTATGATCATCCTCAACCCTCAACAAATGTCATTATTTGCTTCTGGGTATGGGGCAAATTCAAAGCCAAAATCTAATTCAGAGGGAACATTTATAAAATTGCACATTGGTTGTCCTGGGTCCATCAAAAAACAAAGCAATTATTCATGCTTGTGTTCTAAGCTTTTTAACTATGTGTATTTCTACAATTTCTATTAGTCTATAAATCTCCTATATGCTAAGGATAATTTTCAAGGTAAAAGCTCATTGATCCCTAAGACACTTCTGACCTTTGATGGACACAGTGAGATCACCTGCAAGTTTCACACTTGAGAACCCAAACCCAAATTGAGGAGAAATTGCAAGACACAATTCCTAGTATATTAAGGAAGCTTATGCTACAGGTTGGACACGCACAACTGATGGTTCTCTCCACTCTACTAAGAAAAAGCCCTATGTCTGGCAGAAGAGGCAGCGTACTGGTTTTGGATTTGGGGGATGTTGATGCACAGGAATGTCTGTGGCAGGGTATTAGGCAGGTATGAAGCCATGGACAGATTTGGTGCTAACATAGACAGCCTGAAAGCAGATCTGCCTAACACTGCTGTCTCTAGCCTACAGCAGTGTCTCTAGGAAAAGAGGCCTTCGGTGGCATAGTGCAGATTACTCCACTGTGTTACTGTGAATTGCCTTCAAAGGTTGTTTTCATTTGGAGCTTTTATTTTCTTTTGTTTTGTTTGTTTTGTTTTGTTTGACAGAGGTCAGCTAAAAATAAAGTCTTAAAACACTATTATTGGACCCATCTTCCCTGCTTCCTAGGTCCTGTAGAACAAGCCAAGCTGCCCTGAGCATCCTGCTCTCCCAGAAGGACCTCCATTCTACCCCCACTTCTCCTCCCACATTCAATAGAACTGATGATCCTAAACTATACAGGTTGGCTTCCCTCCCACACCCATCCTCCCTGCTTACTGAGTCCTCTGGGCTCACCAAACTGTCCTGAGCTGCCTGCTACCCCAGGCAGACCTCCATTCTGCCACCTCTTTGCCCATCTTCATCAGATATGCAGCTCCTGAACCATATAGACCTTCAGATCTGGCACCATAAAGCCTAAAGGTACTGATCAGATGCCTGCCATACCAGAACTATCTATATTAAACCCCTCCACCCCTACTAGAACAGAGGCAACCAGGGACCAAAGCCATCGAGATGGCTAAGCACCCTCAATATAATACAATCAACAAAAGACAGGGCAATATGACACTTTCAGAGCACAGCTGCCCTACTACAGCAAGCCCTGGATATTCTATCTCAACCAAAGCACAAGAAAATGATCTTAAATCCAATCTTATAAAGATAATAGAGGTCTTTAAAGAGGAAATGAATAAATCTTTTATAGAAATACAGGAAAATACAATCAAACAGGTAGAGGTCTTTAAAGAGGAAACAAATAAATCCCTTAAAGATATACAGGGAAATGCCATTAAACAGGAGAAAAAAAATTTAAAAAAAATAACTGTGCAAGACTTGAAACTGGAAATATAAGGGAAAAAAAATACCTAAGGGAATCCTAGAGATGGAAAACTTAGGGAAGAGAACAGAAAGTACAGATGCAAACATCACCAACAGAATACAAGATATGGAAGACAGAATCTCAGGCTTAGAAGATAGAATAGAAGAAATTGATACTTCAGTCAAAGAAAATGTTAAAACTAAAAAATTCTTGACACAAAACATCCAGGAAATTTGGAATACCATAAAAAGACCTAACTTAAGAATAACAGGAATAGAAGATGATGAAGAGTCCCAGCTTCAAGAACCAGAAATACTCCCAACAAAATCATAGAAGAAAACTTTCCCAACCTAAAGAAAGAGATGCCTATAAGTATACAAGAAGGTTATAGAACACAAATTAGACTGGACCAGAAAATAAAAACCTCCTATCACATAATGATCAAAACACAAAAAGTACAGAACAGAGAATATGAAAAGCACCAAGGGAAAAGGGACAGGTGGCATACAAAGGCAGACCTCTCAGAATGACACCCAGCCTCTCAATAGAGACTCTAAAAGCTTGAAGGGCCTGGACAAATATCATTCAACCTCTTAAAAAAACCCCAGATGCCAACCTAGACTACTATACCCAGCAAATTCAAAGAACCATTAGATCTTATCTCAAACATCTAGACAATCTTAACAAAATGAACAATTTTCTAGACAGATACTACTTACCAAAGTTAAATCAAGATTAGGTAAACTATTTAAACAGCCCTATACCCTCTAACTAAACAGAAGCAGTCATTAAAGTCTTCCAGCCAAAATTAAAAGCCCAAGGCCAGATGATTTTAGTACAGAATTCTACCAGACTTTCAAAGAAAAACTAATACCAATACTCCTCAAGCTATTCCACAAAATAGAAACAGAAGGAACACTGCCAAACTCATTCTATGAAGCAACAGTCACCCTGATACCTAAACTACACAAAGACCCAACAAAAAAGAGAACTTTAGATTGATTTCTCTTAAGAACATTGGTGTAAAAATACTCAATAAAATACTCACAAACTGAATCCAGGAACACATCAAAAACATCATCCAACATGATCAAATAGACTCCATCCTAGGGATGCAAGAGTGGTTCAATATGCAAAAATCCATTAATATAATCCATAATATCAACAAACTCAAAAAGTCACATGATCATCTCATTAGCTACTGAAAAAACCTTTGACAAAATAGAACACCCCTTGATGTAAAAAGTATTAGAGAGATCAGTGATACAGGCACATACCTAAATTTAATCAAAGCAATATATAGCAAGCCAATAGGCAACATAAAGATAAATTAAGAGAAAGTTACAACAATCCCACTAAAATCAGGGACAAGACAAGGCAGCCCACTCTTTCCCTATCTACTTAATATAGTACTTGAAGTTCTGTCCAGAGAAATAAAACAACTAAAGGATGTCTACATTGTAGAAGAATTAAAATATATTCATATTTATCACCCTAAGCAAAACTCAATTTCAAATGGATCAAGGACCTCAACACAAAAACCAGATATAATAAATCTCAAAGAAGAGAAAAATGGGAAATACCCTTGAATGCATTGGTATAGGAGACAAGTTCCTGAGCAGAAGAACAATGGCTCAGCTCTAAGATCAAAAAGTGACAAATTGAAACTTTTGAAACTGTAAAGCTTCTGTAAGACAAAGGACACTGTCAGTAGGACGAAACAACAGCCTATAGATTGGGAAAGGATCTGTATCTGACTAATATCCAAATATTATAAAGTACTCAAGAAGTTAAACACCAATAACCCAATTTAAATATGGGGCACAGAGCTAAATAGAGAATTCTCAACAGAGGAATCTCAAATGGCCAAGAAGCACTTAAAGAAATGATCAAAGTCCTTAGCCATCAGGGAAATTCAAATCAAAACAACTCTGAGATTCCGTCATATACCAGTCAGACTTGCTAAGATCAAAAACTCAAGTGAGCCCATCATGTTGAGGATGTGGAGAAAGGGAAATACTCCTCTATTGCTGGTGAGAGTGCAAACTTGTACAACCACTTTGGAAATCAATTTAGCAGTTTCTCAGAAAACTGGGAATAGTTATACCTCAAGACCCAGCTATACCACTCCTGAACATATACACAAATGCTCTAACATCCCATAAAGACACTTGCTCAACTATGTTCATAGCAGGTTTATCCATAACAGCCAGAAACTAGAAACAACTTAGATGTCCCTCAACTGAAGAATGGGTAAAGAAAATGGGGTACATCAATACAGTGGAATGCAATCCAGGTATTAAAAAAGACATCATGAATTTTGCAGGCAAATGGATGGAACTTGGGAATATTAGCCTGAGGAAGGTAACCCAGTCCCAAAGGACATGCATGGCTTGTATTCACTTATAAGTGGTATTCATGTGGGTCTTGAACAACTGGAGAGGCACTAGCCCCAAAGCTGTTGCCCGTATGTGGGATATGTCCTTCTTGTTGTGCAACCTTTCCTGTCCTCAGTGGGAGAAGATGTTCCTAGCTTCACAGAGACTTGATGTGCCAGGGTGGAGGGATACTCAAGGAGTCACCTCCCACTCAGAGGAGAAAGGGAGGGGTGGAGTAAAGAATATGGGAGGGGGTGACCAGATGGGGGGCAGTGAGCAGGAAGTAAAGTGAAATAATAATAATAATAATAATAATAATAATAATAATAATAATAATAAATAATAATAAATAGAATAAATAAATAAAGTTTTAAAAAGACTTTTATTGAATCTAGTTAAATGCCTCAGGAAAAGAAGGCATTTTTCCACCAAGCCTGACTAACCACTTAAATTTGATGCTCAGGATATCCATGGTGGAAAGGGAGAACCAGCTGTCACAAGTTGCCTCTAACCTTTTCACCCATATGACATAACATGAGCACACACACACAAACACACACACAGAAATTCACTCACATATGCACACATGTATGTGCATACATGCAAATAAATAAATTTTAATAATGAAAATTCTCTCCATTATAAATTCTGCTCTAAGCAGCTGAAGTCTTTCCACTATGGAAAGCTGAAATCTGTTCTACCTCCAAATCACGCTGAAACTTATGCTAACTTATCACATTTTCATGGCACCCATTTATGAGTCTTTTACTCTATTTAAAGCAAACAAATGAACAAATCACACTGGCTTTTGGTAATCTAGGAAATCCCAACATTTGAACAGAAAATAGATATTCAGATTTAACTTATGAGTTTTTCTTCTGACCTCTGTTTGCATGTAAGAAAAGGTGATCAGAAAGTATGCATGTGAAACTCCAAGCTATTAAAGCGTGGGAACAGACTTGTATGATGATCCAACTATGTAACTATGACTTAAGTGTGAATTGAACTCTGTCACAAGAAAGCAAAGCTGAAACAGTCATGCAACCAACTATGTGTTTTGTTTATCAACAGATATAATATTGTAGTCAAACAGGGTGGCAGGCAGGGATGATATCTTTTTCTACATTAACTTCCAAAATGATTTCAGAGAAATCCTCCCACTTTTATTCCAGGACTAGCACCATGTTGGTGAAGTTTAAGATGAGACTAGTGGGCTCCTGTCTTAGGAAGTATTTAAGACTTAAATCAAGCAGAGCACATTGTTCAAGCTTATTCTCCTACCACTTTTAAAACTGAATCGGTATATTGAATTTGAGGCTAGCCTGGCTTACATGATAGAGCCTTGTTTGTTTAATTAGTTAATGAATTAACTTACATATTACATCTGTGTCAAAGATTTGCACTAACAGACTGAGAACCTACCAAATGTGAATATCTTGTCTTACAAGACTATATGATTTATTTTTACACTTACCCACCCTGGGGAAGTGAGTCATACTAACTGTTATGTCATAACTTATCCTAGAAGAGCTATAATGATGCTTGAGGCTCACTCCAGCCATTGTTCTTCCAGCATCATTATCTTTGACCCTCCCACATGTTAGAAAACCATCCGTCAATGTTTATCACCATCACCGAAACCATCTCACCTTAAAAACTGAGTGGTGTGAGGAAGATTGATCCAGAATAATAATTACTCACTCAATTAGATCATTTCAGCCATGACAAGTGAGGTGCAAATTAGTAAAAGATAGATTCCACAAGAATTTCTGAATAACTATGAATGAAGAGTACTGAAACAAATCTTGTATGACTCACCTAATGGAGTCTCAATGTTGCTAACAGTGTTGGCAGCAAGCAACCTTAGTCTCTTTTGTTCACTTCTTACTAAGCAACATGGAAATTGGGTGTCAAAAAAGTCCCACTTCTTGGACTACAGGGTACAGACCCTGGACTCAGTATTTCATCTCAGTTCCCTCATCTAAGAGGTGATAATAGGTTATTAGCCTATAAAGCATCTATGAAAAGTGCAATAGTACATAAAAACTACACAGTATTTAATAGGTACTCACTATATTTTAATTTTCTTGCCTTTTATGACCTGCTATATGATATGAATATGAAATGTGCCCCCACACTTGGAGCAGCTATTTTTCAAGCTAAAAGAAATAAGTCACAGGAGGCAAATCTTGAAGGGTTATATCCAGCCTTGCTTCCTGTCTAATCTTGGTCTCTCTGTGTGAGCAGCCAGCCTCATACTCTGATCACATAGATCCAATGTTTCAGTCCTTTTGGATCCATTGCCAATGTGTACTGTAGCCTCTCAAGCTGTATGCCTAAATAAATCCTACTTCCTTTAAATTTCTTGTTGTCAGGTTTTTGGCATAGCAATTAGAAAGTAACTAACATATTATCATAAGAACTACTTAAAAACCTTAATGGTTCAATTTTTCTATGGATATTCTGAGCTCTTACCAAAGATCATAAATTACTGTATCATTCTCATTGAATAGAAACAGGTTCAAATATATCCACTGCCACTTTAAAATTTAGAAGATGAAAGAAGTTTTAGTTAATATATGAAACTAGTTAAATGACTAACAATATGTAAAATAAAATATATGGGCGCTTTATCAAATACCAGAAATCAAATTAAATTCATGACAAACACTAAAAAGATTAAATGAAAAAATGACACTTACAAACTAATAGAAACTTCAGTTGATAGACTTGATTTATATATAATTCTCAACATTCCTAGGTGAAAAAAATCACAGAAAAAATTAAAGAAATATACAAAATATAAATATAAAAGCAACTTATAATCAACTAATAATAAAATTTAAATATAAAATTATACAGAAGACATGAGTGGATTAAGAACACCAAGGGTGAGACCCTAACCAGTATCCTTTTCCTCTTCCATTGTCCAAACTTACTGCGTATCTGACTCCAATCCAAAATTCAGGATGGATTCTGATTCCTCTAGGCACAGCAATGACTGGTCCTGGCTCTCAGTGCATGCTTTGAGTCCAGGAATGACCATGTGGCTACACATGTTCCAGTCTGGATGGGAGAGCTAATATTTCATGCTTAGGAAAGTATTTTGCTCCATCTGTCTTCTTGGCTAGAAACAAGAAAATACCCAGATTTGATAAAGAATAGAATTTTTGGACTGGCAGCACTCTTGCCCACAGGCTCAAGCCTTCATTTTCATCCCCAGAGTAGAAGAAAAATTTACCAAAATCAGTCTCAAGACAAGCAGGCACTAAGTGTCAGGACACAGAGAAAGAAATTGTAAGTTATACCAAGCAGAAAATCCTACGAGTCTGGACTGTCCCTTACAAACAACACATTGACACTAATAGGATATAACAATTAAGATGGTACATGACATAGCCATTATCCATTGACAATGTCAATAAATGATGATAAAATTTAAGATTACTAGTAAGAAATCTCACAAATATTACATTTGAGTTTGAAAATGAACATTTAACTTGGAAACAACTGAAAACTTCAAACTGACACATGACAAAAACAAAACATCAGTAAATTAATAAGTCTAAATGAGGTGTGCTATAGTTTGGACCTGAAATGGGTCCCCACTCCATACCTCAGGCTCAAAGAACATTTTATGCCTGGCTGGTGGAGCTGCTAGGAAGTTGGGGAACTTTTTTTTTCTACTTTATTTACATTTCAAATGTTTCCCCTTTCCAGATCTCCCCTTTGGAACCCCCCTATTCCCTCCCCCCTCCCCTGACTCTACTGGGGTATTCCCCAACCCACCCACCCACCAACTCTCATCTTCCCTTCTTGGCATTCTCCTATACTGGGGGATCTAATACCCTCAGGCCCAAGGGCCTTTCCTCCCCCTGATGTCTAACAAGACCCTCCTCTGCCTCATATGTGGCCAGCACCATGGGTCCTTGTGTATTCTTTGGTTGGTGGATCAGTCTCCAGGAGTATGGGGGCTCAGGCCAGTTGCCACTGTTGCTGCCTTTCTGGGGATGCAAACTCCCTCAGCTCCTTCAGTCCCTTCTCCAAGTCCTCCATCTGGGACCTCCCACTCTGCCCTACTGTTGCTGTGAAGTGACTCTTGGGTATTTCGAACTTCTGGGCTAATAACCACTTAATAGTGAGTACATACCATGTTCATTCTTTTGTGACTGTGTTACCTTACTCAGGATGATATTTTCAAGATCCATCCATTTGTCTGAGAATTTCATGAGGTCATTGTTTTTAACTGCTGAGTAGTATTCCATTGTGTAAATGTACCACATTTTCTGCATCCATTCCTCTGTGGAGGGACATCTGGGTTGATTCCAGCTTCTGGCTATTATAAATATGGCTGTTACAAACATAGTGGAGCAGGTGTCTTTATTACATGTTGGAGCATCTTCTGGGTATATGCCCAGGAGTGGAATAGCTGGGTGTTGGGGAACTTTTAATGGGTGGTCTAAATAAAAGATATGTGCTCTAAGAGGGAATTTTGCAGGCTGTATCTACAGGATTCCAGTCCAAGTTTTCTGAGAAGCTCCTGCTCAGGTTGATGTCACTAACACAGTTAACTGCCACTCCTCCACAACACAGCCCCCCCACTACTGTACATGCTGCACAGTGGCCTGTGGCTCGGACTGGAAAATAGAAATCAATCTGAACCTTTCTCCCTGGAGTAGTTACTGTCAGAGAAGAAAGAGGGGACTAACACAAGAACAAACGATCGTGAGAAACTAAGCCTAACTCATAACACTCCCAGAGTAAATGACCATTCAAGATCAAACACTGAGAAATGAGCAATATTAGGAAAAAAGACTAAATTTGCAATCCAGAGTTATTAAAAACTCTAATTGCATTTTATCCAGATATCTATTATACTTAAACTTTTAAATTCTATATAAAAGCTTACAAATAAAAAAAATTTAAAAATAAATAAATAAAAAGCTTACAAATAAAATTAAAGGAAAGCAGCAGACATAACAGCAACACGCAAAAGGCTTTCCTTGAATTAGATATTGTGTATTAATGCATAACTAATATTTTAAGTAAGACATGAATAATTTATGTAAAAGAAGAAAAATACGTGAAAAAGGAACATTGCACTTCTAGTAATTGAGATACTAACACCGTAATTGGCTAGCTTCACAGTGACAAAGATTCTTGTCTGTAAATATCAAGATTTTGCTCTCCCAAGCTGCTAGCAAGAAGCTTCCTCCAGTAGTCATGTTAGAAGTATAGAGTACTGTCTATAGAAATGGAATGTATCTTAAGTACAGAAATTGACTTCTGAGGCCTATGTGATATATACAGCCTGGTATATCTGCTCAATAAAAAAGTCTAAACATTTTTATTTATAACCCAAAAAGTTAAGTATAAGTAAGAATGGTAAATAAAATGAAGTATTTACAAAATAAAAACTATTAATAAGTTAAATCTATATTTCACATCAGTATTCTGTCAGGTTCAAAGGCAAGGTATAAAATAAATAAAACACGATACTGTTTTTTTATAAGCTCAGAACTAAAAATAATAATGCACAGACTTTCCAAAATACATTTCAACACACAAAGCTGAAATTATAAAAAGGCTTTGAATATTTCATAACAATTTATTTGAATCAGCATTTTGGTTTTAGCATATATTAGTTGAATAAAATAATGGGTTTCCTTATAGCATTCTCATACATGAATATTATGTTATTTGTTGTATTTGCTCTCTCCTCTCCCACAATTTCCTACCCCCCTCACTCTTCCCTTCTTCCCCATCTAGTTCTCCTTCTAATTACACACTTTATCTTTAACCTAGATTCTGTGTCAAATAGAAATGATTTTGCATTTTCCAGTATGACTTATGTAAATGACAATTTCCAGTTTCACCATTTTCCTGTAAATAAAGGAACTTCACCTGTCTTTAAAGCTGTGTAAAATTTAATTTTATCTAAGTATATGTACATATATGTGTAAGCATATGTGTATATATGCATATGCATAAGTATTTGTGTACATATGTATGTGCCATTGGGCACTAGGTTGTTTCCAAATCTGTGAACAATGCCATAATAAACATGATCAGATTATCTTGGCAGCATGCTGGTTTGGATTTGGGTGTATACCAAGGGCTTTTGTAGCTGAATCATATGGTAGGTTTATTTTTAGGATGTTTAAGGGGGAGAGTCACCGTTCTGAGTTCCATAGCAGTTGTGGTAATTTACATATCCACTAGCAGCCTGTAAGAGTTCTCTTTCCTTCACATCCTTTCCAACATTCATTGCTGTTTGCCTGATGACAAGCCTTCTGAACTGGGTGAGATGGAAGCTCAGCGTAGTTTGGTAGCAAAAGATGTCGAACATTTTTTTATGTGTTTATTATTTTCTATGGACAAGGAACAAAATAACTATTGGAAGGCATTCAAAGTAAATTAATGTTATTTATGATAGTTGATATACTTAAGAGAATGTTTATTGATTATTACTGTTAGTGTCTTAGTTTTCCATTGCTGTAACAAAAATTTACATAATCAACTTACAAAGAGAAAAAGGGTTTTCTGTTAAGACAATCCATAGCCTGTTGGCCTCCCTGCTGCTTGCCTAGTGTGAGGAGCACATCTTTGTGAACAGATGTTGCAGAACAGACTACTCACAACAGACTCTGATGTCTTCCCATGAGGCAATGCATTGTAAAGTTCCCACCACCTCCCAGCAACACCGACCTGGGGAACCAAGCCTCTTCCACATGGGCCTTAGAAAATGTGCTACATACAAGCTATAGTAGATAAGAATGAGAAGGAAACCAAGGGAGAGAAAATGTTAAAATCAAGAGGCCATTTGAATGGTGTAGTAAAAGTCACATTTCAGATGGAAATAAAGGAACAAATGTTTAGACTAAAGGAAATATTAGGTCTCATTGCCAAACACAAACAAAACTGCTTTGGAACAAAGGAAATGTTGCATGTAGATTGTTTATTGAAGGCAGAATGGCCCCCTAAAGATGCTCAAACACTAATCTCTAGATCCTGTAAATATGCTGTATGATAAAGGTACCTTGCAGATGAAGTTAAGACTAAGGACCTTAACATGAGAGATTAGCCCAGATAGTCCAGGTACACTCATTCTAATCACACAGACCCTTAGAAATAGACTACTTTCTTTGCATGGAAACATACAAAGACACATAGAGACACAGAAAGACAATTTGAAGAAATGTAAAACTTGTCCACTGTGCTAGAGTAGGCAAAATACAAAGTAATGGATGACTGACCTTGTGTGCCCTGCAAAACCAGGCACATGCCAACCTACAAGATGGTATACACCCCACAAAACTAGGTACTCATGCAAGCCTCTAAGATTGTGAATGCCCTGTGGAAGCAGAACCAGGCACCCACAACAGCCTGTATCATTGGAAACACCCTGCAGAACCAAGTCCATTGTACATCCCCTCTAAAGCAGAGCCATTTCCCCATTCCAGCCTACATGCTTCTTCACACTCTTCAGAAACAGAACCAGGCACCAGTAGTCACTTGAAAAAAATCACCAGAAACTACAAGCCCTAGAGTCTGAATTTAGACATCAGTCTCTATAAGAATGGAAACAAGTTCATCCTTAGAGTCCCAGAAAGTTCCATATACACTATTTACTGGGCTCCAGCCTTAGAGATCCCACACAGAGGTGCCATGTACACACCCCCAGACTCCAGATGTCTGGATGAAGACATTCTTGAGAACCATAAGAGCCTATTGTACTCAGCAGAAGATTTTTGCCACATACTACTTGATTTCTAACTTACAGTACTGTGTGAGAATATGTGGCTGCTGTTTAAATTTGTGATAGTTTTTAGTAGAACGAAGAAAATGAACACCAATTCCCAAAGGTAAACAGTACTGAATACTTTTCTACATGTGGGAAGAGAAAAGTCATGTAATCATGACATTAGAATCAGAACATTCAATAGTTCTTAATTCATATTTAAAGATTCCCTCATAAAAAAAATGCAGTGAATACAAATCTTATAATTAAATGATAAATTCTGGTACTGATATAGTGACTGATAGACAAAGTCTGGTATCTTTAATAAAGACCTTTCAAAAACATCCAAAAATAAGTATACTATTTAAAATGGATAAAAAATAGTGAATAAATATGAGCAGAGTACAATGAATATATATATATATATATATATATATATATATACACACATATATAATTAAACCAATTGTATTACTTGTTAATTAAAACATGATTAAATAAGGTAGACATTATGATACTTGCTTGTAATCCCAGCACTTAGAAGGCATAGATAGGAGAATCAGGATTTTGAGCCAGCCTAGGTCACATAGGACTCTGTACTCAAATAACAAAATAAACCTAAACATAGTATTTAAAAACTAATCAGAGACAAAATTCAAGAAATAAACTCTTAAATTATTTTTTTATTTTATTTTATTTTATTTTTATTTTCATATTTTATTTACATTTCAAATGTTTCCCCCTTTCCAGATCTCCCCTTTGGAACCTCCCCATTCCCTCCACCCTCCCCCTGCCATTATGGGGATATTCTCCAACCCACCCTTCCACCCACCCACACACTCTCATCTTTCCTCCTTGTCATTCTCCTATACCGGGGGATATAACACCTTCAGGCCCAAGGGCCTCTCCTCCCCCTGACAGATAACAAGAACCTCCTCTGCCACATTTGTGGCCAGCACCATGGGTCTCTCCATGTGTATTCTTTAGTTGGTGGATCAGTCTCCAGGAGTATGGGGGGTCAGGCCAGTTGCCAGTGTTGCTACCTCCCTGGGGCTGCACACTCCCTCAGCTCCTTCAGTCCTTTCTCCAAGCCCTCCATTTGGGATGTCACGCTCAGAACTACTGTTGTTGCGAAGTAACTCTTGGGTATTTCAAACTTTTGGGCTAATAACCTCTTAACAGTGAGTACATACCATGTTCATTCTTTTGTGACTGCGTTACCTCGCTCAGGATGATATTTTCAAGATCCATCCATTTGTCTACGAATTTCATGAAGTCATTGTTTTTAATAGCTGAGTAGTATTCCATTGTGTAAATGTACCACATTTTCTGTATCCATTCCTCTGTGGAGGGACATCTGGGTTGTTTCCAGCTTCTGGCTATTATAAATATGGCTGCTATGAACATAGTGGAACATGTGTCTTTATTACATGTTGGAGCATCTTCTGGGTATATGCCCAGGAGTGGAATAGCTGGGTCCACAGGAAGTATTATGTTCATTTTTCTGAGGGTCCACCAAACTGATTTCCAGAGAGGTTGTATCATCTTGCATTCCCACAAGCAGTGGAGGAGTGTTCCTCTTTCTCCACATCCTCGCCAGCATCTGCTATCACCTGAGTTTTTGATCTTAGCCATTCTGACTGGTGTGAGGTGAAATCTCAGGGTTGTTTTGATTTGCATTTCCCTGATGACTAAGGATGCTGAACATTTCTTTAGGTGCTTCTCGGCCATTCGAGTTTCCTCAGTTGAGAATTCTCTGTTTAGCTCACTTCCCCATTTTTAGATAGGGTTATTTGGATCTCTGGAGTCTAGCTTCTTAAGTTCTTTGTATACATTGGATATTAGCCCTCTATCAGATGTAGGATTGGTAAAGATCTTTTCCCAATCTGTAGGTTGCCATTTTGTCCTATTTACAGTGTCCTTTGCCTTACAGAAGCTTTGTAATTTTATGAGGTCCCATCTGTCAATTCTTGATCTTAGAGCATAAGCCATTGGTGTTCTGTTCAGGAACAATTCCCCTGTGCCCAAGTGTTCGAGATTCTTCCCCACTTTCTCTTCTATTAGATTCAGTGTATCTGGTTTTATGTGAAGGTCCTTGTGAAGCTAGGAATGGATCAATTCACAATCTTCTACATGTAGACTGCCAGTTGATCCAGCACCATTTGTTAGAAGATGCTGGTTTTTTTCCACTGTATTGTTTTAGCTCCTTTGTCGAAGATCAAGTGACCATATGTGTGTGGGTTCATGGCTAGTAATATGATGCATAAATAAAATGAAGATATTTTATATGTATAAAATAGAAATGTTGTTAACATTTTCTAATATCCCATGTTAATATGGGCCAATAAAAATGCTCTTCAGGATAATTTAATGATGAATATCTATTTTTTTATGGTACTATATATAATTCTTTTTTATTTTCATATTTTATTTACATTTCAAATGTTTCAGATCTCCCCTTTGGAACCTCCCCATTCCCTCCACCCTCCCCCTGCCACTATGGGGATATTCTCCAACCCACCCCCCCACAACCCCCCCACCCACTCTCATCTTCCCTCCTTGACATTCTCCTATACTGGGGGATATAACACCCTCAGGCCCAAGGGCCTCTCCTCCACCTGACAGGTAACAAGAACCTCCTCTGCAGTCTTTGTGGCCAGCACTATGGGTCCCTCCATGTGTATTCTTTAGTTGGTGGATCAGTCTCCAGAAGTATGGGGGGGTCAGGCCAGTTGCCAGTTTTGCTACCTCCCTGGGGCTGCACACTCCCTCAGCTCCTTCAGTCCTTTCTCCAAGCCCTCCATCTGGGACCTCGCACTCAGTACTACTGTTCCTGCGAAGTGACTCTTGGGTATTTCAAACTTTTAGGCTAATAACCACTTAACAGTGAGTACATACCATGATCATTCTTTTGTGACTGTGTTACCTGGCTCAGAATGATGTTTTCAAGATCCATCCATTTGTCTACGAATTTCACAAAGTCATTGTTTTTAATAGCTGAGTAGTATTCCATTGTGTGATGAATATCTATTTTTAATTGATATACTTATAGACATAGTAAACTTTCTTTTAATGAGGACATTCTTAAACTTCTATATCAAAGCACTAAATAAACAAAAAGTAAGTCATTATATTCCCCCATACATTTCTGTACTTGAGCACTTAGCTCCAGATAGAGGTGCTATTTTGAGGAAGTTGTGGAATTGTTAGGCTGTGACTCCTCAGTGGAGGAAATGTAGAGCCAAGAGCAGGCTCTATGAATTGCAACCTAATCCCACTTCTAAGCTGGAGAGTTTCCTCAGTTTTCCAACACCCAATGTGTTGCAAACAGAGGCGCAAGGCTTGCAGTACCCCAGCCCTGAGCCAATCCTTCCACCACACCTTGCCCACAATGACAGACTATACCCTCTAAAACAGTGCACCAAAATAACTGGTGCTTAAAGTCGATGTTTTGTCATAGCAATGAAGTATTAGCTAATGAGCATGTGTTATACAGCACTATTCTCTGAGCAGAACAGCTGCCATCTTCATGAACCCAGATGTGTCTACTTGCAAAAGATCATCACCAGTGGCCTTGTTGACTGTTGAGATGGTGGGGACGGACAATGGTCCCTTGTCTGATGTTCCAGCCATTGTATGAACTTTTACCTAAATTAGAACAAATGACATTTGGGTCTCTGGGAACAGATACTTTTGTAGACTGGGGCAGGCTAGGGGAAGGAAGCTTCATCTACACAACCTTCCAGAGTTATTGATTTAGGGTCACCCACTTTTCTGTCCATAACTCCTTACTCATGCTCAGTAAATAAGCCCAACATACTCACTGGTTCCTTGAAGGGAAGGTGGTGTTTGGTTAAATCAAACTTTAGTCTGTATGGTAAATAGAAATGTCCCCAGTGGGTCCATATACTTACATATTTTGTCTCCAGTTGGTAGCACTTTTGGGGTGGTATAGGAAGTATGGCCTTGTTGGAGGAAGTACACCACTAGAGGAAGTACACCACTAGAGGAAGTACACC
>JADRCH010000009.1:11625215-11648708 GCA_019843965.1 Rhynchomys soricoides | reverse complement strand
GAGGAAGTACACCACTAGAGGAAGTACACCACTAGAGGAAGTACACCACTAGAGGCAAACTTTGGGAGTTTAAAGACTTGTGCCACTTCTAGTTGTCCTCACTGCCTCTTCCCCACTATTCTGTATATGGCTATGTGTCCTAATTATACCCAATTAACTATCACACTCTAACCCCAGATATATGAATAGTAATTACATAGTATTAAAAAGAAAGTAGGGGTCACCTGTTTTCTTTACTAAGTACATAATTGTTATTCAAAAAGCCCTCTGCTTCAATCTATGAATTAGTTGAATAATCAGACTGCCATCTATGCTGCTTTTGGATGGGAAGCACTACTCCTAACATGATTAATAACACAACCAAGCAGTAAGTTTGAAGGTCATTGATCCTGGCCTCAGTTTTATACTCAGGAACAGAAACACACAAAAGATACAGAGAGACTCATGCAAATTCCACAGCATTGATTCACTGTGCACGTTCTTATTGCTGTTACAGCAAGTTACAATAAACTTTTAGTGACTTGAAGACACAAACAGTCATCCTGTTATAGTTGTACAGGTCAGAGGTTGTCACTAAGCCTTACAAAGTTAAAAGCACAGGGTCTTCTGAGAGTTGACATAGATACTTGGTATCCTTGATGTCAGCAGATTCCAAGAGAACCTGAATTCCTTGACTGTGGCCCTCTCCTCAGTTCAACCCAGACTTCTTCCTCTATCACGTGTCTCTGACTCCTCTGATCTTCCAGCACCTCTCTTTAAAATGCTTTATCACTACATGGGAGCAATGGGATTACCCAAAGCTCAGACCCTCATGTCAATCACACCTGCTACATCCTCTTTGCCATGTACATGCCCAACCTCCAGATGTTAGGATGAAGACATTCTTGAGGACCATAACAGCCTATTGTACTCAGAAGAAGATTTTTGACAGTCTACATGGAGGGAAAAAACTCTGTTTGAAGGAATGAAAAATGCTACTTATTCTAAATCAAGTGCCCTTTGCAATAGAGTTTTAAATGACTGCAGAAATGAGTTTGGCTGCTTGAAGGACTTTTTTATTATAATAATTTACAAATCTCATTAAGCTTTGTTATTTTTTTTCTCGATCTGAGTGCACAGCTGTCACTAGAATGAAATGAATGAGTAATAGGGGGCAAACCACTGGTGGGAAGAATTCCTGGTTCCTTTTTTATATTTATGATGGGACTATTTTTTTTCCTGAATATTGTGCAATGATTAGGTGCCATAAATTGTTGTACTAGTAGTTATATATATGTATGTATGCATATATATAATATAATGTTCCAATTGATTTCTCTAGGTGTCAAAGGGCACCTTCTTATACCATCTTGAGATGATTATCATTTATCCAACACACACACACATATATACACACATATACAAGAAGTACATGTAATCTTCAAGTTAAGATGCAGAAATACTTGTCATTTTTCTCTCAAAATCTTATTACTCTACTAATGAGTCCCTGGTCATTTAACGAACATTGTAAAATTAAATTGAAGCATCAGAGCAGTTGTCCACAGCCAACAAACTGTTTTCCTTTTATGATCATTAACAGTTGTGTCCTTGTAATGGAATCCAAATCCCAGCACAGCATTTGTCAGGAGACTCATTATTCATGCTTCCTCACAGCATGCTGGTAAGAAAGAGTTGAGAACACCCGAGGACCAAGGACCGTAACAGCTCAGGACAAGATCACAAGACTACTTTTTTATGTATGATTTAAACATCTGACTCATATTCTGTAGAAACATTTGACATCATCTGAATAAAGTACAGAAAGAACAAGTGTACAACTCAAACTTCTACATTGAACTCAATAGATTTTGCTGCTTATTTGATAATCTCGACAAATACCTCAAATTATTGAAATCTATATGTATGTACATTCAAAAATCATGCTATGTGTTAAATAAAAACCTGTATTTGAATTTTTCTTTTTTGTTTCCTTAAAGAGAAATTTCTCTGCTTGTGACAGCTGCTAGGGTCTTTGAGAAATTCATATACCATATTTTAATCATGTTCTTTCCCTTTTCCCAACTCCTACCAGGTCCTCCCTGCTCCATAGCCACCCAATTGCATTTTCTTTCATTTCTTTTTTTCTTCCTTTTTTCCTTCCTTCCTTCATTTCTTTTTTTTAAAAAGGTAATAGAAAAAAAGCAACTAAAAAATATAGAGTTCCTCCTCCTTGCAATGGACAAAGAGATACCTTGTCGGTGATGTTGTTCTTATATCAGTCAGGGGTTGACCAGATGGCAGTCCTTTCTTAATTCTACCTTGATGCTTGCCTTGATAGCCAAAGCTGTTTTGTGCCTAGAACACATAAAAACAAATGAAATCAAGTCCAGGCAGTGCAGCACAGGAGGAGGAAGATAGAGACCTGCATTCCACCATGTCAGTGGTGTACGCAGGGAAAGATGCCTACAGACCTGCCCTCCACCCCACAGCACTGGTGGACCATAGACACAGAGAGCCCTGCCTACCACCATTCAGGGCAGCATGGAAGGAGGAAGACAGACATCCTGCAGACTGCCATACCACCTACAGACCAACCCTCCTGAGCACCTTACAGGCAGGCCATTGACACTAGCTTGCAGAGGATGTTACCCAGGGGCCCACTAGCTGTATGACCATCCTTCAGTGGCCATACAATGTACAAGTATATAGTGGGCAGATAGAATAGAAAAGTAAGTCGAGTAGCTTGAGCATTATGAAGAAAGATGGAACTCAAGTGTTGAGAGGAATAGCCTGTTGTGAGTGGCCAGCCCTGCCACCTGGGGTCACAATGAAGTCTCAGACTGAGCTGTCACTATGAGCCATGTCTTCTGTGGCTTTTCAGTGACAGGGCTCATATTATCCCAAAAGAACAATGGAACATCCCTGATAAAAGAACAATCCCAGATAGTGGCAGCTGCTGGAGCATGTGGCTGTCAGAGGGCTGATCAGAACTAACCCCTCCCATTACTGCCTGCTATGCTCTGGAGAGCTGGCCCACAGTCTCACCACCAATAGTGCTAGGAGAGCAGGTCCTGTGCCTTGCCTACACAGCACAATGGAGTTGGCCCTGGTGGCAGGGGGTGTGGGAGAGCCAGACCGAAGGGTGTGGATGTAGGAGAACTGACCCTGTCACTAGTCTGCTGTGGTATGGCAGAAGTGATATCTCTGCCCCTTGCCACCTCTGGCATTGAGAAAAGCTCCCTGAAGGGTCATGAGCTCCAGGGAGCTAGCCCTGTCTCTCACTAGCTGCAACAGCCAGGACAGTGGGCCCTGCACCGTGCCTGGGCAAAACAGCAGAGTTGACCCTGGTGATGTAGGCACAGGTGAGCCAACCCTTAGGGTGAGAATGCAGTGCAGCCTGCAGCAATTGGGAGAGTGGGCTTGTACCTTGGCTGGGTTGTACAGTGGATTTGGCCTGGGAGGTATATGTAAGTGGATAAGCCAACCCCAGGGCAATGAAAGCAGAAGAACTGACCCTGCCTATTGCATTGGGTGGCCTAGCCTAAGCAGTGCTGGAGAGCTTGCCCTGGTGTTGAGGATAAGAAAGAATTAGCACACTGACCAACTCAGCCACCACCCAGGCCCAGATTCAAGACTCTGAGCTGACCCACCCCACAATCTATATCATCTGTGAATGGTTAGAATGCATGAAAGAACCAGTCTTGCTGATCCAAAGCAACAAGACCTTCATGACACAAGGCAGCAACAGGATAACCAGGAGAAGACCCAATATTGGATGAGAATCTGAAGCCAGAGATTTTTTTTTTAATTTTTATTTTTTTATTTTTCCTACTTTATTTACATTTCAAATGTTTTCCCCCAGACCAATGGCTCATTGCAGTGAACATTATAAAGTGAAGATGTATAGATAGAGAAATTTGCTGTGGTACTCACTGTAATTTTTTTATGCTTTGGTGGCTTTTTTGTTTGTTTGTGGATTTTTGTTTTAGGAGAGAGGCTGCAAGGATGAAATGCAGGTAGGAAGAACAGAGGACTGAGGTGCAAGATTTGAAACTCCCAAAGAATCAACAAAATGTTAAAACAAACATGCAGAGTTCCACTTGAACTGGCCAGCTCCTCTTAAGCAATAGGCTTGCCATGGCATATGGTTAACATGAGCAGTGTCACTCCCTGGGAGAACACTGATCATTTCTTCTTTTCAGCAGCTATCATCTACAAATAGCTTTTTGGTTAAGAGTGGTACTTTGTGCCCACTCTCCCTCTTCCATGCTGAGATTTTGTCTGGCTTGAGTTTGTGCAGGTTCTGTGCATGCTGGCACAGTCTCTTTGAGTTAATAGGTGCATCTGCATTGGAGTGTCTTAAAATTCTGTGTCCCTAAAATTGTCTGCCACCTCCAGCTCTTACTATCTTATTGCTTCTTTGTCTACATAGACCTCTGAGCCTTCAGGGGATGAGAGTGATCTGACCATCATACTAAAGCTGAATATCAACAATAGAAAATGGCAGAAATACACAGACTCGTAGAAACTAAACAAGCCAGTACTGAAAAAAAAATGGGTCAAGGCAGAAATCAAGGAAATTAAAACTTTTTAGAATTAAATGAAAATGGAAACACAACATTCCAAATTCTACAAGACAAAAGGTACTCAAATCTGAGTTCATCACTTTAAGTGACACATTTAAAGATGGAGAGATCTCATATTAATGACTTACTGACACACCTGACCTGAAAGCTGTGGAAAACAATAAGAAACAAAAAGAGTAGATAGGATGAAATAATATGCTCAGGCTAAAGCTAATGAATCAGAAAGTAACAAGAAGAATTGATTAAATGAAGAGTTGATTCTTAGGAAAAAATCAGTATTATCCATAAACCTTAGCCAAATTAACCAAAAGAAAGAAAGAAATTAACCAAATCAATACAATTAAAAATTAAAAGGTAAACATTACAACAGATAACAGAAACTCAGAGAATCAAAAAAAAAAAATACTTTTAAAATCTATATTCCACCAAACTGAAACCTGAAAGAAATGAATGAATTCTTTGATATATACAATCTACCAATGCTAAATCAAGATAAAAGATAATTTAAACAGATTTATAATCATTAGCTAAATAAAAGCAGTAATTTAAAAATCTCCCAACTGAAAAAGCCTAGGGCCATATGGACTCATCACATAATTCTACCAGACTGTCAAAGAAGTAATTCAAATATTCCTCAAAGTGTTCAGCAAAACACAAACTAAAGGAACATTTCAAAATCCTTTCTAATAAAACCTGTATTACTCTGCTATTAAAATCACACAAAGACCCAACAAAAAAGGAAGTTATAGACCTATATAATTTATATACATAGATACAAAAATTCTTAATAAAAAAATCCAAAAGATTGTTCACCATAATCAAGCTGACTTCATCCCACAGATGCAGAGATGGTTTAACACACAAATACCAATAAGCATAATCTATCACATAAACAGATTGGAAGACAGAAATCACATAATCACTTTATTAGATATAGAAAAGGCTTTTGACAAAATCAAATATCGTTCATGATAAAAAAAAGTCTAGCCAAATAGGACAAATACCCATGATACACCCCACAGACCCTAAGAAGTTAAACAAGAAGGAAGGCCCAAGTAAGGATGTTTCATTCACACTTAGAAGGAGGAACAAAATAATCATGGGAAACAGAGGAGGGAGGGACCAAGGTGTGAAATGGGAGGGAGAGTTGAAAATGGAGGCAGGATTAGGTGTTGAGGGAGACAGGAGAGAAGCCCAGATGGCCAGGAGAATGAATAAAAATATGCAGCTACTGGAGTGAAGGGTGGGAGGAACTTCTGGAAAGTCCCAGAGACCTGGGATAAGGGAGGCACACAGACTCAATGTGGGTGACCTTAGCTGAAATGCCCAACAGTGGAGATATGGAACCTGAAGAGACCACCTCCAGTAGGTAGACAGGGCCCCCAGTGGAGGGATGGGGACACCAACCCACCTTCAAATTTTTTGACTTAAAATTGTTCCTGTTTAAAAGAAATGCATGGACAAAAATGGAGCAGAGATTAAACAAATGGCTAACCAGTGACTGGCCAAACTTGGGATCCATCTCATGGGCCCTCACCAAACTCTGACATCATTACTGATGCTATGCTGTACTTGCAGACAGGAGCCTATCATAGCCTCTGAGAGGCTCTACCAGCAGCTGACTGAGACAGATGCAGATACTCATAGCCAAGCATTCGACTGAGGTCTGGGACCCCTAAGGAAAAGTTAAGGGAAGAATTGAAGGAACTGAAGGGGATGGCAGCACCATAGGAAGACCAACAGTGTCAACTAACCCAGACTCCTGGGAGCTCCCAGAGACTAAGCCACCAACACAAGAGCAAAGCCAGTCTGGTCCGAGGCCCCCACTCAGCACATATGTAGCAGAGGACTGCTTTATCTGGCCTCGGTGGACGAGGATGAGCCTAATCCTGTAGAGACTTGATGCCCAAGGGAAGGGGGTGCCAGGAGGACACCCTCTCCAAAGTGAAGGAAAGAGGTGAGGGGAAATGTAAATAATAATAATAATAATAATAATAATAATAATAATAATAATAATACCTGGAGAAACTAAAGATATAAGGATATACATCAACATAATAAAAGCAATTTATAGCAAACCCACAGGCAGCATCATACTAAATGGAGAGAAACCAAAAATATTTCCAGGAAAATCAGTAACAAGGTAAGAATCTCCACTCTCCCCATACCTATTCAATAAAGTACTTGAAGTCTTAGCTAGAGGAATAAGACAACTTAAGGAGATCAAGGGAATACAAATAGGAAGAAAAAAGTCAATGGATCCTTATGTGCTGAAATACAATTTTATACATAAAAGGCACTAAAGACTTTACTAGGAACATCAACAGTAGGTAAATATTTGAATTTTGAAAAGTATCAGTAATACCCTAAAGGCATTGACTAGATTGACTTATTCTATGCTTTGAACTATGTTCTACAAGTTCACATGTTGTAAACATAATCCCCAATGCAACACTAAAAGGCAAATTTTCAAGTATTACATAATGGAGGTGTTGCCCTCAGGATGGATCAGTGCACTCATCATGGGGAGAGGACTCATCATTTTGAGAACATGTTCTTCAGAAAAGAATGCTTAGCTGATTCTCTTCCTTCCCTCTCCCCCTTCCTTCCCTCCATCCTTCTCATTAACCTAAGCCCTATAACCAGAGGGTAATAAAATATGGCAGTCTTTACTAGTTTGGTAGGGTAGTAAAATATGGCAGTTTACTACTTAACTATTTTACCTTCCAATACTTCAAAAAAATGAGTCAATAAATTCTGTTCATTTTTCAAATATCCTCTTGGAGTACCCCAAAATAAGCAAAGACAACTGCATTACAGGCACATTTTGTAGTTAACCTATAATTAAATCAAGTGATTCTTTTTATCAGCTACTTGACATAGTTTGAATTTTTATATATCTAATATTTATTAACTCCTTAAATGTAAATTATCGGCTCCTATAGTGTATTCAGTTCTGAGTCTTGACAAAGACACATTACTAGGTTGCAGAAATTTAAATATCCCATACTGTTCTTCATCTCATTTGCCCATTTCATATTCATGATGAAACGTCCTGATACATGTGTTATTATAAGAAATATGAAATACAACATGGAATTTTAGCCACAGGGGCTTGCTCCTTGTAGTTAATACCTGTAAACTTGAATTGAATGATAGGTCCATCTTTTCAGTAGAAATCATTCTTTAGGTACTGTTTCCCTTCCTGGGAGAGGGACTGACAGTCAGTACACATATCTGTCTGTTTCCTCTGACTATAATTAAACACCTGACCAGAATAAAGCAAATTTATTTAGTTCATAATTCTAAAGGCTAATAACCCAAAATCAAACATAGTCATTTACCCATCTTCTGTCTCAGTCACATCATAAAAGATGTCATTGCAATATTAGGATTATACAGAAAAAGAAAAGACTGTAAAAAATACTTGCAAGTCAGAGAGCTAGGAAGGGCCTGAAGTGACCTGCCTCTGTGTCCCACCTCAGATCACTGATATATTAAGGAGCAATTGTCCCACACATTAATTTGGGAAAATAAGCTAAATCTAAACCATTGGTACTAAAACCCATGAAAACACAGTGGGTAAATAACCCTACCCATGGGGTCAAGATCCTCCCCACCCATGGGGTCAGAATCCTTCCCACCCATGGAACCAGAGATTTCCCATATCATTTTACTTAACAGGAATCAAGAAAGGAAAGTCAGCTTCTCTATGGTTGTGAAGCTAGAACAACATAAGCCAAATTTCTTCTGGTCAATTTTATTTTTTCCTCGCAGAACTGACATGGAAGAACGACTAGTACTTACAAGGAAAAACATTAGGAAAAGATGCAGAGTGAAAGGTATGGAAGAGCATGAATTCTAGGCTGCAACCTGCCCAGGGCTCACCTCTCCCTACATGTCCCCTGATTTGAGCACTGGAACCAGCATGCCCCTCCCTTCTTTGCTTAAAATAGTATGAGTTCGAGTACTTAGAGAACGAGAGTGGCTTCGTTAGGGTTTACTGTTGTGAACAGACACCATAACCAAGGCAAGTCTTACAAGGACAATGTTTAATTGGGGCAGGCTTACAGGTACAGAGGTTTAGTTCATTATCATCAAGACAGGAACATGGCAGCATCCAGGCAGGCATGGTGCAGGAGGAGCTGAGAGTTCTACATCTTCATCTGAAGGCTGCTAGCAGAATACTGGCTTCCAGGCAGCTAGGATGAAGGTCTTAAAACCCACACCCACATTCCACACCTACTACAACAGGGCTACACCTACTCCAACAGGGCCACACCTCCGAATAGTGCCACTCCCTGGGCTGAACATATACAAACCATAACAGATGGAGAAGAACAGAAACGGAGACTATATTTCTAAGATAAAGGTAACTGGAGTTTCAAAGAGGAGTAATCTCTTGATAGTGGAAATGGTAACTGAAGAGGAGGCAAGAAACAGTATAAAGAGATGTAACAGAAATCAGTTTGTCATTCAGTGATCACATGACAGACCTGTCACTGAGAAGCCTCCTTCTCTAAACTACGAATGGCTAGGGACCATGGTTCTTATTTTGCATCTTGAGGGTGACCAGGACACCAGAAGTGAAAAAGCCACGTGTTTACCTCCCTGGTATTAGTGCCCTAAAATGTGCATCAGTTTCTGTGAGAAAATCCCACTCCTAAATGTAAGTGTGCTGAATCACTGAATTCTTCCTAGAGATTCCCTGCCACTGCCTGACTCCCAGCCCATGTGTCCTTCACCTTGACTCACTCTGTGTTCCCTGTAGCACAACGGCACAAATTCAGGGCCCAGCTTTGGTTTTGATGAACAGTTCTTCTTTTATCAGAACCCTTACCTTGCTTGTCAGTGCTATTTCTGGAACAGGCTTCAAAAGTTTATTTTTAAAATAATGAAAATGAGCATTGTTTCTAACTCTCAGATGAAATTTGACACATTTGGATAAGTTATCAACAAAGGTATAACTATTTATTGCGCTCTTACTCCATCAAGGCTGTTCTGATGTCGAGAAAAGCAGAGCCAGTAATTCTAAGAGGTCCCACAACATTCTTCCCCCAGGGACTTCATCTTGAACACTTTTTGTTCTCTCCTTTCTCCACCTATCCAGCTCTACCTACACTGTGGTGGAATTGCTTTCCGTCATTCCTTTCCTGGCAGGACTAGAAGCAAAAGGTCTTCCCTGTGACCTCCTTCTCCTTGCTAACGGGGCACTATGCATCTTCATTATGATCACTCCTCTGATGGCTGTGCCCATTAGTATTTGCATTCAGTCATGGTGGGGGGATTAGCATGTTCCTGAGTCTGTTCTGAGTCATCAGATGGCAGAGCTTTCTGGGATGGCTAGTACAGTGGAGAGCATACCTCTTCACTTTCATTCTAGCTATTAATATTAATGTGTCTTATCAAGGGGTCTTTGTTTCTATCATTTTCTCAGACTGTTGGGCTGACCTATGGTCATGCCTTGTGTGGCTCACATGGAGGCTCAGGAAACCCTTTTCATGACTGACATGGATTCTATTCATTAGATACAGGCTTACAACTACACTGTTCAGCAGTTCTGTTGAGACCACTAAGACCTATGCATGTGATCTTGTTGCCTGGACTTGAATTAGAAAGAGCTGAAACTCATCTCTCCAGCCAATGGAGGGAAGGGCATGTGTACACTCTTCCACAGCCTCTCTTCTCAGGAAGGGATACTTTCATCCAACCAGTGTTCATCTGATCTTCCAGTTTAAGCAAAAGAAGATGGAGTGCAACCCACTGACCTTATTTATTCAGCTTTGTCTAATGTGGCTGTCATTTTTCTTCCTTGTGCTCAGCAATCTAGATAGAAGGAATTCACAAAGAACTCAAACAGCCGTTTTAAAAAAGAGATGAATAAAACTTTTCATACATTAATTACATTTCTGAATATTCTCAGATTACTTGAGCCTGTGAGCAACATTGTCAGAAAGAAACTCCACAAATCCCCAGGTATCAGAGTTCAGCTACTGTCATTTCCTTTTATACACTCAAGATTGTCTTGTCCAGAGTAAGGCTTAACACACCAGTTCTCTGGAGACTCTTCCTTGAATTCCAAGCTCATAGTTCATAGTCCAGTTGGCAGCTTTCATTTTTCAATTAGTTCAGCAAATATTTATTGACACTTATTATTTGCCAGTCATGATGTCCACTGTCCTAGAAAAAGATTGATTGTTTTATGGCAGTGGTAAAAAGTAACAACCAGGTTGGAATTAAATTTGTTTGTGCAATCAATGATAGCTCACTTCAATGAACATGCCTCTGAAAGCCAATCAGTGGACACACAGATTCAGGCAAGTGCACCATGGCTTGCTGTCTGATCTGTAGATACCATGGGATCAACGAAAGTGCTATTGAAAGATTTTGAGAAGGGGGTTGCTTGAGATGAGAAGGATGCCTGCAAGTATGTGTCTGAATCCTGGATAATGGAAAGCCGAGTGTGCTTATGGAATGTCATTCCCTAAGGAGACATGAGCATGTGTTATATGATCATCACCCATGCCATAGCACAAAGACATTATAAAAGAAAAAAGTGTAGGCACATCTCAAGATGACCTATGTCTTGACTGCTGCTTGTAGTGCTGTCAAATTTAAAGCTGGTATCTCCAAGAGTGAGCAGACCTGTGAGTATGTCTTCTAGCTTACACAATGGGTATAAAGCAACTAGCAGTTAGTGCTATGGGTTTCAGTGAGTCATCTTACAGCCAGAAAAGACAGTAGGGAATTATTAAGGGAGATAGCACCTACATAACAAAAATGGATGGCAGCTGGGCATAGTGGCTCATGCCTGTAGTTCGGGGGGAGGCAAAGACGAAGTGCAGAGAGTTCAAGGACAGCCTAGGCTATGTAATCACTTCCAGACAAGTACTGAAATAAAGTGTGAGACCCTCTCTCAATACATACATACCTTCTAAAAAGAAAGAAAAATGGCTATAACACTCACATAGCAGCATTTGTGTTGATTTCTAGAGACATTTGTGCCTTGCTGGGACCAAGTCCTGTGATGGCTTTATGAAAGTGATGGAAAGCCACTTGAGAAGATGGCAGTTGTGGGGGACGCATACTACTGGAAGCATTGGACTGAATTCCTCCACCAGCTCATCCAATGGGCACGCTTTTACTTCTACCACTCCACAATGCCTATAGTATGAATTATTGACACCATTTCTGTAAGAAAAGTGGAGATTGGCATTCTCAGACTGGGCATGGCAATCACCTTTGCTCAGTATCACAGGTGTAGTAAGGGTCTTTGAAATTCACCGTGAGACTTTGAATGAAATTCTTCCTGGGAACCATGTGAGTTTCAATGTCAAGAATGGCTTATCAAAGGGGTTTGCCAAAGCAGCATTACTAGTGATGCAAAAATAGCCTATGACAGAGGAGCTTGTTCAGCACTCGAATAACTGTGCTAAACCATCCAGGCCAATGCTGGAAATGCCCACATGCTATGCTGGATTGTCATCTTCTAACACAGGTTGCAAGTTGGATAAGCTGAAAGCAAAGATTGTTCATGCTTCAAGTAACAAGCTGAAAGGTGGCCCTAAATTCTATAAATCTGGTGATTTCTAGAATTTGAAATGGTCCCAGCAAATCCATATGCAGAAATCTTCTCTGATTGTTCTCTGGTCTGCTTTGAAATTTTTGGTAGAACAACTGGTTGTATAGTGTTATTGAAGCCATAGACAAGAAGGCTGCTGGAACTGGCAAGGTCACCAAGTTTGCCCTTCACAAAAGTTCAGAAGCCAACATGAATATTGCTCCTAACCTCCGAGCTTTAATCAGAAGCAAGGTCTCACATTAGTTAATAATAACAGTACATGTCAAATCCTTCAGAATGAAAGGAAAATGTTCTGTGGGCTGTCTCTCTCTCTCTCTCTCTCTCTCTCTCTCTCTCTCTCTCTCTCCATCCCTTCCCCCCTCTCTCTGTGTGCGAACAGCTTCTAAAATAAGCATGTTTTAAAGAAAATAACACCATCCAAAAACTGTCACATAATTTTGATACCCATTATGTCCTTGTCAGGCATCAATGGGAGGGGTAGTCCTTGATCCTATAAAGGCTCAATAGATGCCCCGGTGTAGGGGAATTGAGGGCAGGGAAGCGGGAGTGGGTGGGTGGAGGAATACTCTCATAGAAGCAGGGGGAGGGAGGATGGGATAGGGGGTTTGCAGAAGGGGGCAAAACTGGGAACGGGGGTAACATTTGAAATGTAAGTAAAGAAAATATACAATAAATAAGGTTTAATAGAAATAAAGTAAAAACTCTAGGATGTTTTCTTGTTGGCTTAAAGTTTCTAGTTACTATTGCTACAGTTGCTAAAGCAAAATACCACAATCTAGAAAAATTATTCTATGTAAATGTTTTCTCATCTGGAGACTGGAAATAAGACATCAAAGTGTTACTACATCTGGTCCCTTCTAAAGTGCCTATCCTTAGCCGCAGGAGCTAACTTATCCCTGTGTCTTCACCAAATAATACACTGAAGAGAAGCATGACTTGAGTCACTGTGTATGTGCCAATTCCTTCTTCTTGTGAGGACTTCAGACACTGGATTAGGACCTGATTTGCATTTATGACTAGATTGTAAAAAACTGGATTTTAGGACTTCAGCATATAGGTTGTGGAGAGATTCAGTTTAGCCCTTCATCTGAAATATACAGCCAACAGTAAGCATAAAAGAAATATCCCCAGGATGTTGATAATGTTAGTAAGATATAACCTGGAACAGTCAGAATTTCACAGGGATTGTCTTTCCTAAAAGGTCTTCTTCCCCAAGGTCATGTCCATTTCTCAGAGTAGTTCATATCCACAAACAGACCAATGTGATACTCCAAAGGTTACCACTGGCTCCTGCCTGTGACAAATCTGAAGTTTGTCCCAGTAAAAATCTCAGGCTACTATTGTAAGTATGTAGCACACCAAACCCTGCCTCTCCCCAGCCCTGTTTCACCTTCTCATCATTTAAAGTCCAAGAATAGTCCCTAATGTGTTTCCCAAACACTAATCTCCATCTCTAAGATGATTAGTTCCTAGGGGACCCAGTCTATGACTCTTCTGAAGCATATTATGATTATATTGGAAAAAATAAATAGAACTAAATCTGATTAGACTGTTATATTATTTATCAGTTCACAGAAAATGGTATTCCCACAAGGTTACAAAACTGGAATAGAGTGTTTGCATTTCCTTTGAACAATAATGCTTTGCATAAATAGTTTATCATAGGTCAGAAATTTGAGTCCCTTATGGGCTGTTTGCATGAAGTTAGCACGTTTAGATACTCTCTAAGAGACGATGTCTATTTAAGCTGTCATGAAGTATGGAGTTTTTATACTCTTGATAAATTATCCCCAGGGTTCAAGTGAGATGAGCATATGGTGTTTAATAGAACATGAACTAAACAAGAAAACTGCTCTGGATGCAACAACCTTGCCTATCTGGAAAGGCAGATGTGGTCACATTTTTCTGCCCTCATTTCTGGTAGATGTATATAATGTGAACACTCCACACATTGATGAGATTGTCCTTCCATTCTTATTGAGAACCTACTTCTAAGCATGAAAGACAAAACTTTCCCTACAAGTGACACTGAAGACTAAGCATTACCAGGCATGTGGGCTGAGGGAATCTAATCAGCAACCAATTCTTGAAATACAAGCTGTGCTCCAGAATCTAAGTCCCCACTGCCAGTTTATCTGCAGATTATAAATATTCACTTCCTCTATTTAATCAAGAAATGTCAGTGCTTTGTTTTGGCTTCATGCTTTTTGTTATTTTGAATAAATCCAAGTCATAATCTGGCAGGTAGCCTGTCGTGTAGCCTGTTAAGCTAATAGAACACTGTAAGCCTACACCCACCTCAATCCATATAAACATTCACATATAGGCATTCATACAAAATGGAAAGGGAAAAAGAAAGAAAACATCTTCCTAACAAAACTCCATCAACATCAGAGCCATGTACAAACTTTCCAATGAGCTAGTCAAGTGATCCTTCACTTGATTTCGCATAAAAGGATTTTAATCACTGTGATGAGATGCTTCCTTCTTGAAGTTATACATCATTATTAAAGGCTAGATGCAGAGTAGAGAACAGATGGTGTCATTACTAAGTCTTCTACTCAGATTTCCAGAAATAATTAGTCCAAGAATTAGGCACAGTGACTGTGCAGTAGTGTGTATGCTTGTCTAGCTCATGGATGTCAATCTGCTCAGGGCTACTGATGCTCAACCATCTTGCAGTGAAAGATCAGTTTCATGTTGTTGCTTCATTTTCTTTTTCTATTCAATCTTAGACAGTTAAACTCAAACAATGGTCCCCTGTCATCTTCACAGTTATGACTATACTAACCCAGTAAAGTGTTCTGAGGTAAAATTTCTGGTTTTTTTCACAGGCTCTCTTTTCCCATCCATATAATAACATAGTGGTAATAAGTCATTTATGGAGCAGTCTGTGCACTATGAGCAGAACAGATCCATGTAGTATGTGTTCCTCTGAAAGGAAGATGCCAATTTCATAGCAAATGATCTCTAACATGGCAATTTACCCTAAACTTGAGCTTACATTTTTAATAATCTATCTGGTGTAAAAGTACATATATATTCAAAAGTAAAGAAATATATTTTCTAATATCTACATATTTTTGAAATTCTGAAATAACTTTGAAAAATTAGAATCAGTTCAGTGTTTAAGGAATACTGTGAGTTCTAGACCTTGGACATGATGAGTAATCTGTGTTATGTATTAGATGTGGACTAGATGATTAGATGTGGGAAAATGAGACTCTGATAGCCTAACTTGAGTTTTCAGTAGCTTTCTGCCAGGATATTTTTTGTGTATTTTTTTTTTCTCCAGAAGAAAGTTTCCATTTCTCTGAAATAAAATTTGTTTTCTGTCATATGTGATGAGTCCCTCTGTACCTGCTATACCACAACAAATGAAGTAGAGTGGGCATTTACTCTTATCCCAGCTAATCATCATTTACTCAGGCATTAAGGCCAAGGACCATATTATAGCTGCTCCCATGCTCAAGAGCCAAAGCAGAAGAGTCTGACTGCAATTGTTTCTTTGCTCACGGACAGAAGCAGAGATTCAATCCTCACCATCGACAGAGTGCATGGATACTGTAGACTAGTGTGGTGGTTTGAGTAGGTATGGCCTCCATATAGTCATGTTTGGATGCTTGACTCATGAGGAGTGGCACAATTAGGAAGTGGAATAGGTATTGTTGGAATAGGTATGACTTTGTTAGAGTAGGTGTGGCTTTGCTGGAGGAAGTGTGTGACTGTGGGGGATGGGATTGGAGGTCTCCTATGCTCAAGCTCCACCCAGTGTGGCACCAAGTCTCCTTCTGCTGCCTTTGGATTAAGATGAAGAACTCTTGGCTCCTCCAGCACCATGCCTGCACACTGCCATGCTTCCCATCATGATGATAATGGACTAAACCTCTGAAACAGTAAGCCAGCTCCAAATAAATATTTTCCTTTATAAGAGTTGCCTTGGTCATGGTGTCTCTTCCTAACAACGGGAAGCCTACCTAAGACAACTGGTAAACAGAAAGAAGGCTAGAGAAATAACCAGGTATGGCACCCCAAAACCAAGCTAATCCCAAACTCCTTTAAAGACAATGGCACCTGCCCCAAGTGTTCCTCTTTATATATTTGTTAATGCTTACAGATAATCACTGGCTTTGTTCTACCCTGCACTTTTCTCCCTGTCTTTTAATTCTTTAACTAATAGAGAAAAAGAACCAATCAAGCCTTGCTGGTATCAGTTAGTATTAACTGTCAACTTGACATGTAAAAGGCAAGCCTCTTTGCCCACCTGTGAGGGTTTGTCTAGATTAAAGTTAGCCTCTGAGAATGTCTGTGGTGAGGGATCATCTTGATTATGTTAGTTGAGATGAGACGATCCATCTTAATTGTTGGCAAGATCATTCACTCACTGGTCAAGGCATCCCAGACTGTGGAGAGCAAGCTGAGTATGTGTGTATGTATCCACTCTTCTCTTGTTCTGTCTGGGAACATAACTGCTTCAAGCTCCTTTTTGACCTTTTTCTGCAGCAATGGACTGTACATGAAACTCTACATATAAAGCCCTTTCTCTCTTAAGGTTTTTTTGGTTGGTTGGTTTGGTTTTTTTTGGTTTTTTGTGTTTTTGGTTTTTCCCCCTTTCAGAGTATTTCATCACAGCAGCAGGAAGAGACGTTAAAGCAGATTTGTTGAACTTGTATTCTCTACTTCAAATTCCATCTAGGAAAACAGCAAAAGGGATCTTAGTCACTAGGGAAGATAAGTGCCTCAGATCTTCAAGTGGGCCTATAAGGACAGTTCCTATGGTGACACAGGCAATAGAAAGCAGGCCAATTTAGACTATGCTACTGAACTTAAAACAGTCGGTGCTGCCAGCTGCTGTGAGCAAAAGCTTCACTGCTCTTGTCCTGCAGTGGTATGGCAGTCATCAGGTCAACCCCATAGGTAGAGCCTTGCCTTTGGTCTAAGTGGGGCCTAGGTTCCACAGCAACTCCAGATGTCACAGTGTCAGGAATTACATCACAGAGGTTGGTGGCTTTGAAATGTAGATCATTTTTTTCTGAGTAAAAAGATACAACAATTTATTTGCTTCCTCACTGACTTGAAGTTTACAGTAAACAGCTGCCTATTTGCTAGGCAATAACTAGACACAAGTTGTACTTCATGTGGATCACTCAAACAGAATAACCAAGTTTCCAGATCTTTCCTCAGTCATTGGACAATCTATATCATAGCCAATGCATGGATCTTATAGCACAGTCTGCAGAATGACTATTCTTAAGAACAGTGAGGAAAATGATATTAAGTGGCCTCAGGTATAGCCCCACATAGAAGAGGATAGGCTGTAGAATCTCCCTGACAACTTCAGTTTAACATGACTGCTAAAGGAAGTATGAAGAGGTATTGAACATATGCTCAATTAAAATTAAAAGTTTTCAAAAAGTGGAACCTCGAGAAAGATGATAGCCCACTGTTGAGTGTTTATTTAAACTTTTCTTGCTTAAAAATAACTTTTAATTACCTAAAATACTAACATCCTAGTGATTACATTAAGAAAAAGAATGATAAGAATACTAAAACTATGAAGCAAACTTGAGTATTATAAAGAAAAGGACACCTATACCTTAGAATATATGTGGATATAAATAAAATTAGATAGGGTATATAGTATTTGATGTTATGAAAATACTGTGAGAGATGTCTTGCTGTCGTCTATAAAGAAAACCTTGTGGTATTATAAACACCTATTTATAGTGTGATGTCAACCATGCAGAAACAAAGTTCACAAGATTTAACAACTTGTAAAAGCAGGTGTTGTTCACTGGAGTCAAAATATCCATGTGTAAAACATGACTTTGCCCCAGGAAAAACTATCCTGAAAACACTGATTTGATAATTAGGAACACTGATGGGTTATTGAAACTTTGTTTTAAAACCTAAGATCAAAATAAAGAAAAAAGTTTAAAAGGTGAAATCATTTTTCTTTGGAAAAAATACATTTAAAATTTTTAGTAGAAAATTCAAACTACCATTTTTTCCAAAAGATGACAGTATGAAGCAAAGAAGCTCTACTACTGAATTTCTGATTTGGGGACAAGATTACAGCAGCTCTCCCCTCTCCCTTAACCTGTCCCTCAACCTGTAGAAACCTGGGAAGTTTCACATCAAATATTTTTCAAGAATAAAAATATGCGAATAATTAGACTTCTTGTCTCTTGTACTAGTTCACCAAATTCCCTTAGCCACTTTCAAAGAGGGCCAGTGAGTCCTCTTAGTAAAGTATTGTAGGGAACACAAATACCTCTTCCCTGAAGTGAGCCTCCACTGAGAATAGATGTCTTCTCATTACTTTTTCATTTATAATTTTAACTAAAGAGAAACTCATTATCCAAACAGAGCTTAAATTTATCTCCCTGTTTAGATTTATTCTCTGCATTAGAATGCATTCATAAATCTAACTAGAGGTCTCACCCCTAAATAATGCTTACTTTATGCTGAGGACTATCCACACAATATCAGAAAACCTTGTGCCTTATATTTAGATTAGCTATCACAAAGCCGATTTACATAAATTTGAACTACATTTAAATAAGAGGTTATGGACTGTATTAGTAAAACAAGTCTTGCATCAGTGCTCTCTTATTGGCATAAGGAACACACTGGCTAGCATTTGATGTGTTATTAATAATAAAACTGACATCAGCAAATACTATCTGCATGTACCAGATGTTCAAATAAGCTTATCTCAGGCTCCTGCCATACGGTTTAGGATGCTCAATATCAATTATTACAGCAAAGTGATGACGCTAGGAAATGAAAGGAAGAATGATTCTGTACTGGGCCCAATAAACTTGTAGCACACCTTACTGAGAAGGATTGTTGTACATTCTCTGATGTTTGTCACAGACGAAGAATTCAGCATTGAGCTGGAGATAATGCTCACTTGTCTCCCTGTCGAGCACTGAAACATTTACATAGCAGGCAGTGGCGTCTAATTAGAGTATTCCTGTTGATCTGCTTGATGGCTGCACTTTGACAAGGAAAGTATTAGCCTAACCTAGCAGTGTCCAAAAGAAAATCAAACTCAAAAGATAAGTTAAACTAAAACTTTTTACCTTATTACTTAGAGATATTGACTTCTGGGAGAAGAAATATGCCAAGTCATGTGATATAAAGCATTCCAAGGACAGAGTTAGTATTAAATATTTTAACAAATACTAATAGCAAATTTATCACTTCTACAAATTCTAATGACCTTTATATAAAATTTACATTTTATTAGCACGTACTTATATATTTAATTTTGCTGTATCATAATGTATAATGTTCAAACCTCAAGTCTCTAATTTATTAGACTAAAAATTGTACTGAGTTAAACTTGACAAATTAACAAGTCAATTTAAAAGTGTAAATTGCTAGTAATATAATTTGCTAAGTTATTCATGTTTAAAAAGCAGTTAATTTCCTGTATATGTAATAACCAATGTAATTTACTCTTCATAAATGTAAGGACTCATGTAGCTAGAATGTTTCATAATTTTTTCTCAAGAATACTGTATATTAGTTATGTTTCAGAGTCAATAATCATTTGATATACATGAACTTTAACCAATTACTGTTTTTAAATGTTTCATTTACGTTTCTAAAGAATATTTATGTTTTTATTTTGTAGAGGTCCAAAGAGTTATTCTCAAAGTATTTGGGGGTTTGATTATGGTTTCTAGTTTGGGGTTTTCATATAGTTGAGAGTTCAGTAAGAAGTCTGGATGAGAAATTTTGTTCTGGTTCCTTCACTCAAGTTAAATGGAATTGACAGAGTAATTAGTGAGAGCAGCATCATTAGGATAGGCTACCATTTGCAGGGCAAGGAAACCTTGTGTCTTCCAGGGAAATTATTACACCTTAACCAAGCACTAGTTCCACCTTTCTGTGAAACAGCCTTGACAGTCCACCATATATCAAATGGCAAATTAATAGCAACCTCACAGTAATTTACTCAGTATGACTACATCTCCAAATGTTTAATTAATCTCAATATCTTTTTCCAATCCAAATGCATATAATATTGATTCTTGAATAGAAAACAAGGTTCACGCCTCACAGAAGCTCATTTGAAACTAGAAAATTCCAGACCAATAAAGACTTATCAAGAGAAACCATGAAGGCAGGAGTCACAACACTACATGCATGACAAGGGATGGACCTGTGTATCATCTGTGTCAATTGACTGTGAAATGGGTTTCTGGATATTTACCTGTGAGCCAAACGAGAAATGGTTGGTTCAAATATAAACTGAGTTAGAATGTTTTTCTGCTTATTTAGCTTTGGATAGACAGTAGAAGCATATAACTGGAGTGCACAGACTCCACTAGCCATCTAGGCTTACATTTCAGCTCAGCTACTCATTATATTGTTTTAACCTAAAGACTTCATTCATTTCTTTGTCCATCTCTTGCAACTGCAGCTGCTAAAACACGCAAGCTGTGGGTTCTGTCCTAGTTTCTGAGGTATCGTAACGATACAAGGCTCACGTTATCAACTTCTTCAAGCCTAAACTTTACTGGAGCAGAGCTAATGCACTGAGAAATGAAAAATAATCTAGTGTCTCCTTGGAGATTGCTGTGAGAATTGATAGCCATTGTATTTAAATATGAGAATGTAAAATATGATGAAAATGGTGTAACAGGCTCACAACCCTATCCTGTGCTGGTCCATACCTGAATACCTAACCTTATGCCTTCCCAAGCCAGAAGAAAATGAAATAATCCATAATAAGTAGAGGGTGGTTCTGGCCTCCCCCTTGGCTGAGTAGCAACACAATTAGTAGAGCTCTCAAGTCATGCTGAAGGCAGGAGGCAAAAGCAGGTCAGCAAGCTTGAAGAAAGCAGCTCAAGCCCAGTGGCAACCTAATCAAACCCAGAACTCTGCTTAAGGTTCTGCTAGGCCAGAGGTAAATGCCAAATGACACATGTCTCTAGAGTACAGGCCTCAAGTAGCTACAGAATATATACAAAGAATTTAGCCTCAGTGAATAACACAAAATCTTACATACTCAACTATACAAACAATACTATTGCCTAGTTGGGAAATACAATCTAACTTTGGCTTGTTAGAGGCAATCACAAAACCCTGTGAGAATTCCCCTGCTCAGTTTCTCATCATACTTCTGAACACATCAAGGGGCATCTTTTGACATCTGAGCACAGTGACCCAAGGCAGTGACAGAATCCTACCACAAAGGTCTGTCTATCATGTTGGTTATGAGCTTGCTTGAATAAATACCAAAGGCCTGCCACCATCAATAACACACACACCTGTGCTAGATAAAACTAGTGGCCATTTCCTCCAATCTCCAGGGATCAGCAAAAGGTCTCAAACTTGACATAAAAAGTGAAGTGGAGAGGAGGGTAAATGAAAATTCCTGAAAGAAGCTGGATCTAGTGGTAAACAAACAAACAAAATCCTTGAAGGAGTCTGTTTGCAACTTTCCTAAATCAGAGGTAATGACTTCATCTTGGGCTAGTTTTAGTCTTCTGGGAAAGCCACTTCTTACCTTACTCTGAACCTGAACCAACACCACATGACAAGTAAAAACTTCTTAAAAGCTATTAAGTTAGGACAAAGTAGAACATTAGCTACACCATTCCAAGGGCTAAGTATATCATTAGACAGCATATAAAATAACCTCCCCCATCAAGGGCTACCCACCCACCTATCTGGGCTACCCACCAGTGTATGTTAAAATTGCCTTAATTTATATCTGACATTTTTTATTCAGTAAAACTATAAAAGCCCTATTAAGCTGCTCCCACACTGGAACATAGAATTTGGGATAACTTAAATCTGTGTTCTCAGGCCATGGTCACTCAAAGTGGCTTGAGAATAAACTACCTCTTAGTTCCTTTAAGATGAGAGCTGTGATTATATTTTTATGTCAACAGTTAAGTAGTATGTGAAACTATCAAAAGAAACAGGAAGCTCCAATAACAAACCATAAAGGAGTGAAATTAATTAAGGTTTTTAAAAGCATAATGAAATTAACTAATATTTCTAAAAGCATAAGTATGAAGGAAGAATACTAAAAACAGAATGTTTTAAAACATGTCATATTTAAGGAACACAAAACACCTAAGAGATGGTTCCTCAGAACATCAAGAGAGTATGGGAAGATACAAAGTGATAATGGTAAGGAAACTGAAGCAGGAAAGCATAGGAATAGCTAAACAACCTGGAACTCCATTTGGCCTGGACCTGTGCATATCTTTCTCTAAACAATGTACCTAGCAACCTAGATTCTCAGTTGCAGTGAGCTGTTTCTACCTTAGCAACTTGTGCTGATTCCCCTTTTATGGCCACTTTTCATTTCAAACATGTTCTAGACCATTTCTGTAAGACAGGGCATAGGTTATTCTTACCTGAATGATTAATAGTTAATATAGACTGCTTCAGAAATGTGTGTCAGCCATAAGGCTGAGGTGGACATAAAGCACTGTGCTGTGTCTGGGCAAAGCTACCTGTACTTTACTGCATAAGTCTTCTCCTAGAAGTCAATAGGCTTGAGGAGGCTCTACAGTTTCAAAATATTCACATTAAGGTGCCCCAGTGCAATTGTTGCCTGCTTTGGAGATATATTATGGATGCTTCCTTTACACGATGCTTAATTTTCGTGTCAACTGGACTAGATTAATAAATGCTCAGGAGATATTAATGAGTGTGTCTGTGAGAGTGTTTTGAGAAAGAATTACTTCTAATGGATCATTTATCCATCGATGGATTCATAATTTAAATAGATTATGGAGAGTTGAACTCTAGAAGGTGAAGACTGTTCTGACCAATGACCTGGGGATACATTACCATGGACTTATTCTTCTGAAACATTAAGCCAAAATAAATTCTTTTTAGTTTTTATGTCAATGATTATGTAGCATGTCACCAACTTCCTATAATCTTCTTTAAGTCATTGTAACACTAACCTTACTTTCTAAAGGAAGAAATTTAGAGAAGTAAATCTTATCTTTAGTCCAGATATGAGGCTCCTAGTCCTTTGCCTCAGAAAACAGCCATCAATGTTCCATTCAACACAAGGAAAAAAAGGACCAATTACTTTGGTGTTTATTAACAGAAGTCTCTAGTTTGGCTCATCAGAGCCGTTGGTGAGACCTTTGTCTTGGTGCTCAAGTTTAAGTTTTGGCATTCTTATAATACAAAACAATATACTATCTCTTCTAAAAACCAAGCAAATGATATATATAACACATCATAATTTAAGACAAACTCTTAAGAGAAACTGGATTCTTTTTAATTGTCACAGATCTTTAATAAACATTTCTTCTTCTTCTTCTTCTTCTTCTTCTTCTTCTTCTTCTTCTTCTT